>CM065170.1:907500-1315000 GCA_033026295.1 Channa striata
GGAAGTTTTCTTCTTAGTGTCGAGGCTGGTGGAAGTTATTGTGCTGATATGAACAAACATCTGTGGGTGACGTGTTCCGCTCAGCTCGATCCCATTGGCTGTTTCCGCTCAATGTTTTGTCACAAATTCTTCTGATGCTAAAGGAAGAAAGTCCAGGCGTCACGACAATGTCTCGACTCCCCAACAGAATCATTTGTTCCCATAAACCGTTCTGACCAGCCTCAAGTCAGTCACACTCAGTCTGGGCTTAATTTTAAATGCACATCCGGTTCTGATTCTGGTTTAGAACAACAGAACAACTACGATCACAGGCAGTGAAAATAAAGAGAAAATCAGAACAACTGTTGGCTTGGAAAATACTCAGACATTCTAAAATCATGTTCTGCTGAAAACACACAACCAGTCCCATGTTTGGACACACCCCGTCTCTCTAGTGGTTTTCCCAGGCCCATTAGAAGGAGCCGTGACACGGCCCACCGGTGAAGTGACAGCCATTTCAGGAGACTCCGTCCTGAAGCTCATCGGGAGAATGTGCAGAATAAAGGCACAGGGCGGCGACTGGAGGTAATTCACACATTTTTCTTCACTACATAATTCCACGGTCAGAATCTACAATCGAAATAGTCATGAAAATAAGGGAAAGCCATTAATGGGAAGGCGTGTCCAAACCTTCGACTGGTACTGTGGATTATTATTTGCACGTAACTTTCCAACAGTTTTTCGACATTGTGCGGTTTGCTGCACTGTACCCACAGACCAGGCGTGACCTCGAAGCAAAACCCGTGAGAAAGAGGTTCAGTCAGTGTCATTGTCATACTTAGACTCATCCCCCACATTTAGTTTTGGTTTTAATGAGCAAACCCAGGTGATTCCATCAGCTTTAGCCCGTTGTTAACAATCCAAACCAGTCGCGGCTCAACGCGTTGCCTTGGCTGCGGTGGTGTGCTCGTCGCTGCACCCTGGGGCAATCTGGGCGGGTGGGGTTTGGGCTTGACTCATATGTCACTAGCCAAAGATGGACCTCCTCCCTCTCAGTGTGTCTCAGGCTACGAACAACATGGCACGAACGTGTGTGACATCACAGCCACCAGCCAATGGCAACACACTGTGGCGGATTTCCCAAAATGTCTGGCGGCAAATTCTCCAGATACGAGCTCCTGGCCGTTGTGAGCATTTTAAATTGAAAATAATCATCCGGATCCACTTTGACCACAAGCATTTTGGGAAACGCGGAGTGGATCACATGATGCTGGAAGCAGGAAGCCAATCAACCAATCAGCTTTAGCTTTTTACCTCGGTTGGTGCTCCACTGCTGCTAGTGGCTGGAGGAGCGTTCTACACATCAAACACAGATGACATGGACATCACAAGTGAAACGAGGTCACACAACCTTTACAAGTGAGGAAAAGACCCTGGAGCCAAACACTGCCGGTGTCTGTGTGTGAGCGTCACCTGCGTTAACGTGTCGTCTGGAGAAGGGGTTGAGCGTAACTTTAGCTTTGGACGTCCAGTTGGCAGTGCTGGAGCCGAAGGAGCTGGAGGACACAGACTTGCCCAGGTGGTCGGAGCTCACTTTCTTTGTGTTGTTGGTGGCCGTCTTACTCCAGTCTGCAACAATCAGCCAACATTTGCCATCACGTGGCTGTCCTCCTTTACATTTACCTTCCTGCCCCCGCCTCATCTTTGACTTTCACACAATTCGTACGTCGCCTTTTCCTTTTCTACCTTGGTTACTGCACTGCTGGTGTGCTGAGACATTAAGGCCCAAGGTTCAGTATTTGCAGTCTTGTGTATTAATTTTGTAATAAAAACAGTTAATTTTTAAAAGCTGCAGAATGATTTTCTTATAGAAAGAATTTCTTTCGCCTGCTGTAGACTGTTGACATTTGTCAGTGCAAATTTCCACATGCTACGACTCTCAGAGCTAATCTGTCGAAGTCGGACAGATGAGGAACATTTACCATCGTGCTTCACTGCGCTAAGACTCCAGACTCTGCTCATTAGGTTTGTCTTATCTGGTCTTAACTCGAAGCTACAATGAGCAACTTCAGCTGGAGCTGGTAAATCAGTCCAGTGTGCTCCACCCAACCCTGCCTCCACCTGCTCTGCTACCTTCTGCTACACTCCACCGCGCTCTGCACAGCCCTCCAGGTATCAGGCGTTAGAGGCAAATACTTCTGCACTGCTGTCACAGCTGTTCTGTGGGTCCGTGTCACGTGAGGTGATGACAGCTTCTCACCACAAGAAGATGCATTTTGGAGTATTTTTACCAAAAAATAGGGCCAACCTCATGTTGGCAGAAGATGAAAAGGAAAATTCTAAAAGTCTGTAATCACTTCAGCAAACCCACTGGAAGTAGTTGG
Source organism: Channa striata (assembly GCA_033026295.1). Classification (NCBI taxonomy): domain Eukaryota; kingdom Metazoa; phylum Chordata; class Actinopteri; order Anabantiformes; family Channidae; genus Channa; species Channa striata. The sequence goes on from CM065170.1 coordinate 909,864, forward strand.
TTTAGTAGATCCCTGCATTGACCATTGCTGCCATCTACAGACCAAAATGTCAACGCATGACAAAGACCTGAAAACTAAACGGTCACGTTGTTGCTCTTAGATCCTACGTACACTGCGTTACTTTGATGCACAGGGTCGGTCCGACTCCTGGTCCTCCGTTTATTCTCCATTTATTCCTGATGTCATTTCTCTGTTCAATGAGGGTTATGTGTTGTTCTCTACACGCTGGAGAAGTTGCCTTGAACCTTGAACCGTACTTCGTGACTAAAGACTGAACTGTTTGGACAAAAACATTTGTCTGCCTTCTTCTACAAGAAACAGAAGCAGTACAGAACATCCGCAGACTAAGTCCACCTGGAAGACGTCCTAATCTGCTGAAGTCGACTGTTTTATCTTTGTTATTAGCTACTAAGCGGAGGTAACTTCGGATTTACATTTTAATAAAGTGCCCTGTCTGTCTTTTTCTGCCGATGTGGGAAAGTGGCAGGCGTCCAGCAGAAAGATTTAACGGGACTCCGGGAGAGAAGGCTCAATGAGCTTTACCGCTCGCTTGTGAACACACAGACAGACAGACAGAGGGACAGACAGATACCTGAGTTGTCAGACGGCTTGAATTGGCTGCAGCACAAGTATCGCCTCCACTGCTTCTGGACGTTCTCTTTCAAAGCACAGTGGAAGATGAATATGAACAGGCCTGCACAAGGGAGAGAGATGGTGTTTTTGTCTCATTTTTAAGGATGAATTTCTATTGGAAGTCACAACCACAAACAAATCGCAGCAATCCGGGTTCCAAGGTGTTTAAGTTGTCCTCATGACTGGGGACGAGGACGCCTCGTGTCAGGCGGTATTACCACAGCTGTCACCAGTGTCGCCTCTCGAGCCACAGTGTGACAGAAATGTGCCATCAGTGGGCCACAATTTGCAATAAATGGGGATTACAGGTGAAATTATATTGTCGAATGTTCTAACTGATTTTTTACCAATCCGTAAAACAACATCTGCTTTCTCCGCTTTGCTCAGTGAGGGTTTTAGATGAGACACAGTGTAAGAATAAGACAGCTGGTTACCCTGCAGCGAGTTAAAGATGGTGAACAGGTACATGAAGGCGTCGTGGACAGGACCCCAGGCGAAGAGACCGAAGCCCCACGTCATCCCCAGCAGGAAGGTGAGGCTGATGGCGCTCCGCAGGTTTCGCAGGACCTGGGTCACAACAGACCAGAGTGTCCACTTAATTCATGTCCCCTTGTGGTGCTAAACAACTTTCATTTCCCTGTTCCCTGTTCACTTTGAGTTTCCCTCCCGTCGGCTTTTGTCTTTGCTTGTCTCCTGCTAAGCAGCTCACAAATCAAACAATTGTTTCGGTCACTTTCTCTACAACTGCATTAAAATAATCATTACGAGGAAAGCGACATTTCCGGCATGAATCATTAAAGGTTGCCACTGTCTGAGACAAGCTCGGATACGCACCTCCTCTCGCAGCGTGCGGTTGCTGCGTTTGCCGTTGCGCCCGCAGATCTGCATCATTACAACGATGAACATGGCCACGTTCAGCAGAAACACCACACAGAAGTATCCTACACAGGTGGTGTAAAAGACAGCTGGAGTGTTGATGAAGCAGCTGAGGAGTGAGAGGAGACAGAGGTCACTGTCAAAGACACACCGACAGAAAAATGACGTCCCAGTCCCCAGTCAAACCACTGGTCTAAATATCCATCCAAGATTCACATTTCACAGTTTGCCAAAAATCACAAATCACATGAATTAAAGTCTTCAGATGTCTTGTAGCTGGCAAGCTAAAGATATTCAGTTTATAATCATACAAACTGAAAATGCACAGCCGATTATTTTCGACAGTTTGATGAGACATGTACGTGACGGGTAATGAGTTATCCGACAGGCACGTCTGGACATTGTTGGCGGCAGTATTCTTCAATCAGGCCGACTCCTGGTCTTGTAGGAAACGGCGTTTGGGCCTAATGTGCACGCGTTATTTTCCAAGGTTTCAGAGCAACAGTCAGACAAGCAACTGTAAGCTGGAACTTCAGCACATGACATACGTGATCACGCTGGGCTGTGTTTACACAAAGAAAAAATAAATCCAAAATCTGCCGTCACTCACAAATTTGAGACATTTTGTTGAGCCTGTGTGAAGTTCTGCCACCCGTAATTTTTGGGATCCACTGATACAACAGTCAGCACCACCACTGCAGGGATGCCTGCAACGAAACACATGCCCGTCAACACGAGGACTCAAATGTATGTTGTTCTGACCATCAGTTCATCGCAAACAGTGAAATCCTTCAAATGTTTACGTTCATTGCAAAATCTAAGACATCATATGTCGAGTAATTATGGTCCATCCAGTGGTAGAACCACAAATGAATCTATCCTGGAAATTCCAGACTGTTGCCCACTATGCGGATGGGTGTATTTCATATTTTTAGTACGTGCTGTTTTCTACTGTAACTCAACAATTTATGTTGTGAATATTTTAATACCCATCGTGTGTGGTCTCAGAGGACACACCGGCGTATCAGTCAGTTTGTTATAAATGTTGTGATGATCCATATTGAAGTGTATCTACAGTAGGTGGTTAATAACAGATAAAACTGTGGCATCACCAAAGCAAAACACCCTCACCCCATCCAACAAGGCAGAACTTGAGGATGTATCGATGTACATAGGTGTTGAAGACTTTGACCAGAGCGATGTACATGTGGACAGACTCCAAGCCCATCCAGGTGAAAGAGGTCAGCAGGAAGTAGTGCAGAAAGACGGCCACACCCTGGCAGAGCCATTCAGGTTCCAGACTGGCCAGCCAACTGTCCAACAGGAAGACTATGTTGAGGAACAACAGTGAAGCGCTGAGGTTCATCAGGATCTTAGATGGGTAGTCACGTCGTAGTTTTCTGTGGGTGAGAGTGGAAGACGTGGAACGTGATTTTATTCAACACTTTGTCCTCATTGTCAGTCCCACATATTCAACCAGCTCAACAATGGACTGGTTCAGTTTCTCCCCAAACACTTTCTCATGCTTCTCTCACGTTTCCTGCCTGCTGGGTCACATAATAGCTCTCCTATGTATTTTGTAGTGAACTCAAAGTTCACAAAGGTCCACGACGTCACACACACCATCAGTGTCAACAGGTCTGAACACCTGCACCCACTGTGTGGACAGACTCACAGAGGAGCTGACGGGCGTCCCCTGATTTCTTTCTCTGGCCTCAGTCACCAGGTGTCCCTACTGAGACCCCGCCGTTTTGAAAGCTTATCAAGCTACAGCTTAGATATTATCACTAGTTCTGGAAGTCTGCCATCTCTGTCTGCCACCGGGTTGCTGCGTGTCGTGCGACTCACTCGAAGGTGATGTAGGTGAGCAGCGTGACGGACATGAAGATGGCGGAGATGCCACAGCCGATGTTGGAGAGGTAGGTCAGAATTTCCATGTTCTTTGAATCCATAGGAGTTCTTGATAGGTCCTGCACAGAGTAATGCAGCCCCAGTTATGTGACTTTTATTAAAGTGGTTTTCATTTTTATCCATCACTGTAACTGTGTCATTGTTTAATTTTCACCTTTTAAAGATCCGTGAGCAAATCTGGACATTAACCTTATCAACGAGATCAAATTAAATCATTTCCAAAACACTCACCATCAGGATACCAAAGTGGGTCAGGTGGTCACACTTGCAGATGGTTGTGCTGCTGTTGGATTCGGACACGTTGCAGCCTGTCTGGTTCCAGCCCCCCAACTGATCTAGTGGCGTCACAAAGGATAATTCACTGCAAGCAAGACTTCTCAGAAAGTGGTAAATTGCTGCTGAAGCACGTATTGAGTTTTTTTTGGTTGGGTAGGAGCAGAAGGATAGTCTGAATAAGAGACTTTGGACGTATGAATGTCTGATTTTGTCAAGCTCAAAATATGTATTTTACAATAAAATATTCTCTGGGAACTGTTTGCGATACGGCTGAAATCCCTGAAATCTAACATGGTCCATTAAAAAAAATGTTGTCAAACTACAACCGAGACAATTCCAGTGGACGACAAGTTTCCCTGAGAAAGAGGGGAACAGCTCCCTGCACTGTGACAATCCTCAAATGTGCAGAGGACGACGGACGCAGCAGACTCACTGTTCATGGTGAAGTCCCAGAACATGCACACGGGATTTGCAGATCGCTGGGACGACAGGAGAAAAAACAAGCAACGTTACGTTCACTGCAGTGGATGCTCATGAAGCAACGCGCACACGGCGCCAACGTGCCCGACCCATTTTCACCTGTTCGGGGAGATGAGCGATCATAATGGTCACAGGGTCCTTCAGATCCTTGATGGGCATGTTCCCCACACTGCTGGCCACCACGTAGCTTTTAAGAAAGTGATTTTCCTGCTTTTGCTGCGGAAAGAGCAAAAGAAAACCTCAGTGACATAAATCAAACTTTCAGCTTCTTTTTATTTCTTTAGTTAATGATCCAGACTAAGGCCAAAAACTGTGTGTGTGTGTGTGTGTGACATGAGGTCGAGGGAACTGACCAGGAAGAATTTTGTGTTGTTGAAGAACATGAAGTTGATCCTGGACAGAGACAGTGTTTTATTCTTGAGCAGAGAGGCGGGGAGGGTGACCTGCGCTAAAACGTTCTCATTGTCGGAGTCAAAGTCAATCTGAGAGGAGAGGAGAGCAGAAGAAAGTCTTACAGCACGACTACGTTGCTTTTGGTTGTGGTTAGTTGTGGTTCGTCATCAGAACGGGTTCCTCACTTCTGGCTCACAGAGACGCACTTTTGAAATATTCTCTTAAAACGCCTTTAACTCAGCTTGAGATGTTTTTATGTCTTTAAGTGTCTGACATGTGTCATTCTTTTTTGTTTGCGTACAGAACGTTTGATTGGATAAACTGGGCCTTTCCTCAAATCCACAAAGAAATCCCGTAGGAGGCATACAGAACATCACTGTGATTCAGACAAACTCCACATCCAAAGAGGGTCCTCCCTAAGGACAAAACACCCAGACACAAGCAGAGCAACGCAGCGAGAAATGTCCATAATTGTAGCACAAGCTCCAGATGACCCTCAAACTAACATCACCCTACCACACTCAGAAACCTGCCACTCTAAATCAGGTGTCTTTCTGTTGAGAGGTGAACGACATCCACATAATCTGATGACAAGTAAAACCCTAAGACAGACCTTTGTTGCCCCTTTCAGCAGGGCAGCCTTTGAGGACATTTTACCTCTAGATGATCGGCGTTCGGAGGTTTGAAGGCACTGAACGACATCGAACTGTCTGTGGTGGAGTTAAGCGCTCGAACACCCAAAATCAGATTTTTGGAAGCGATGGTCACGTTCGGGCCGTCGAACTCAATCCTCTGAGCCAATGTTTCCACTGTCTGCAGAGCTCTGAGGGTGGGAGAAAGACATTCACACTGAATGTGAGGAAAAGGACATCACCGACGATGAAGCCAGAGAAAGAAAGTCGAAAGAAGCGAGACGGCAGTTTAATAACAAACTACATAATTTACCGTAACGCTGTGTAACAGCTGTGCAGTGGATATGACAAAAACCTGCACTCACAGCACGTCACTGTGGAGCTAAAGCACTACACTGCGCTGCACGTGCAGATAAAGCACCGCAGGAAGGCAAAGTAAAGAGAAACGCAGAGTACAACACCGTACAGTCGATGTAGAACACAGGATGTACGATGAAGCACAGCAGAGTCAGAGGATCAGGGAAGCCGAGAGAGCAGAGCAGACGGTCGGAGTTCAGTGCTTATGACAGCACAGTACAGTCCAACTCAGGACTGTGGAGGGAGGTGGAGTCGGACAGAACAGCAGAGAGCAGCCGAGGTAGAGTGAGTACAGCAGAGCGTGGCGGGGTGTAGCAGAGAATAAAAGAACACAGCAGACGATGATTACTGCGCGTAAATCTTTGAAGCGTCGGCCGCCTCAGAGTTGTTCATGACGTTGGAGATGATGTCGACGATGGTGGCAGCAAAAGTGCTGTTTAGTTTGGGAAGGTTCACCAGCTCCTCCACCTGCTTCACCGCGACTGACACCTGTCGAGAGAAGCAGCAGAAGGTGACTTTCGGATTCGCCGTCCGAGCAGAGTCTCAGAGCTCGCCCACAGTCGGCGACATCGCAACTCACATCATCAGCGGTCAGGTTGCTTCTGTTGGTAAAGGTGACCAGCCCCTCGGCCACCTCCTCAGCATTTTCTGCAAGTCGGACAGACGCAGAAAGAAATCATCAGTCTATTACAGTCCGTTACTTCTATTTAAGATTAACCTGAACATGCTCACCGGGGGGATTTAATGTTTTGGCTGGTCTGTGTATAACTTGAATTAGAATTAGATGCGAGTTCCTTTTTGCTACACATGTATGTTTCCACACTCTCAGCTTTGGAACTTTATGCCTGTCTGTCTGTGTGGGAACTGAGCGTACCAGGTGTTACGCTGCATTCACTGTCGTTCACAGCTGACCAGGACCTCGTGAAGGTGTCTGGATCAAAGTCACTGGGGAAAAAAGAGAGGCATGTTTGTTTTGTGTCTGTACGTCTGTCATGTTCTTCGTTCATCAAGTTTGTAATTATACGTGAAGTATATTAAGGGACTGTTAACTGTAATCCATCGTATATTCAATAAACTACTGACACATTGTGGCAGAATATGAATATCATCTTACAAAGGGAAATATCATGAGACATCACTTTTTGACATTACCAGGTCCTGGAGGCGCGCTGGTTTTTGTTGAAGATGCAGGGCTGGAACTCGGGAACAAAAGATATGGCTTCAGGCCAGTCGTAGCCCTGGGACCTCTCCTTTGGACAGCTGTCTGCAAGGAGGGAATGAGGAGGAATTTCAGTTTCTTAAAAAAACATGGAAAAATGAAATAAAATGTAATGAGCAAAACAGAGCCAGAGGACCTGACCGAGATCCCCTGATACAGTCCCCGAGGAGAGAGGAAGACAACTACAGTGAGACTTAAAAAAGTAAAAAAGCCAAAGTCAAAGAAACGGGGAAGAACAAACAGAGTAAATGACATTGGACACAGCTAGACACTGGGCGAGCCGACGGGGCTCATCAGGCGCTAACACTGCATCCACGTCGCTGTTGATTTATTGTTGAAGCTTCCTTTCTTGAGCGAAGCTTTGCCGGATTCCTTCCTGTGTCGTCCTGACTATGAGGATGCAGTGTTACGCTCATGCCTCATTTTGTCGTGGCTGGATTACTGAACAGACCAGCCGGCTCCAGGCCCAGGGACACAGGTGGTAATGCTTTGTTGACTATCCCGGAATATCTTTTTATTGTCTTTATGTTTTGTAGATTGTCCTATAGAAGGACAATGAAGATCCTAACTGTTTGACTCCGTACCAATGAGCTTGACGTTGATGGAGTTGGGCTGGATCTGCAGTCCATGTTTAATGAGCCCCACTGTGCTGGACAACAAGTTGGACACAGCAGCTTCATCCAGAGGTTTGTCAAGGGTTTTGTTTTCCAGCAGGACCTGGCATTTATAGCTGGAGAGGAGAGTGGAGACAAAACAAAGCTGAAGGATCATAGCAGATCGTGTGAACTATGCTTGTGCTGGCAGACGGCGTCCACCAGCTTAGAGATCACGGCTGTACCTGGCTGGGCTGGCTCCGGTTTGTAAGCTGCACTTTCTGCTGCCAAGAGGAGAATACAAACGGCAGTTAGGATTCTTTTAAAATAAAAGCAAATGTGCCAACTCTCCAAGCACTTTTGTCGGTGACTATTACCTGTTTAAATACACGTAGATGTGGGTCCAGTTTGAAAACTCTGCCTGAGCTGTAAGAACAAAACAAATCAGATCAGTCAACAAGTTCAGATTTTAAATCTGATTTTTCTACCTAAACTTTTACTTTGGATTTTACTTTTCTAACCTTTCACTCCTTTGCCTTGCATTCATCATGTAATATCCCTATAATGTGTAATCTGTCTTTATGTGTAGGGTATGAATATTAGAGTCATGGACTTTGTGTTTTTGAGAAAAAAAAGCTGCATATTCACATTTGTGTATGAGTGAATAATAATATAACTAGATCGTTTTCCCTTGACGTGTCCTTACTGTATAATCCAAACATGAGTCTGTCAAGTTTTCAAGTCTTTTAAAAAAACGTTCCACTCTTTGTGCTGAACTTGCACTAAGAATCGCAGTGAAGCGGTTATAAAATGCAGCACTGGCGTCATAAATGTTCGCTCTTCTCACCCAGTTATATACGTCGTCCTCTACGTCACTCTGGTTCAGAGCGGAGCTTCCATCGGTCACCTCGAACAAAGCCCGGTAGAGCAGCCAGTCTGGGAGGAAAACAGAGAGCAGGTTCTTTCACACACAGCGTTAAATGGAACTTCACGTTGCCCCTGTGACACATGGCAGGAGCAGAATGGAGCAGCTGGGACTAACTGAGTTATGTAGAATTCCAATTTGACACTGTGAAATCTGAGGAGGAACGTGCTGCCTGACAGATTAGAGCAGACAGGCGCATGGTCGGCAGCTAAGTCAATAAAATATTCATACTTTCAACACATCTGTGTCTGCAGTGTGACACCTCAAATGTGTTATACAAGCACATGCAAACATTATCATCATTTCACTGCATGACTAAGAACTTTAACCTGTTTTAGTGTCAGTCTGGTTTAGACAAACTTTTAAGAAAGAATTATGAAAAATCTAAAGTGTATGAAAGCGTATGAAAAGATTTAATTGTAAGAAACTTTTAACTCATTTTTGTAAACTGTGATTTTCGGGTTTGGCTGTGCGGTGATTAGATGTCATGGTCTAAAACCAAATCAGAAACCTAAGAAATGAATCGGATATTAGTGAAACGATGAAATGAGTTATGTTATTATAATATATATAATATATATATATATATATTTTTTTTTTAGATCCTAGTTTTATGTATTTATTTTAGAATAACATTTTTTAAGTGTTTTGTTTTCTTCCTCACAACCAACTCTCCTGCATGATAAATTTTTTTTTTACTTTTTTTTCAGGCTTTATGAAAAACAAACAGGGATTTAGTGCTGAACTGTAACATCCATTTTTTCCTAATTTTCAAATAAAACTGAACAGATAACTGCAACCTTTCATTACTTACTACAGGGCTGCATAGTTGACTTTATTTTCTAAATCATTTCATTTTTTTGGCATAAAAGTTCAGATTTTTTTTCTTTAACATGACCTTTTATCAAATTTCCACAGCAGACACACATTGTGTTAAGAGCAGTTGGTCTGAATCAATTAAATAGCCCGACAGAATCACATTCGATCATTTCTTCTGCCTTAAACTCTCCTGTTATGCTCCACCTTGGCCACTACGTGTCGCCGCAGCACGTACAATTGTTAATTCGTACTACAGAACAACTCGACACCATTATTCCTGGTAGGACACAGCACAATGTTTACTGGTTCGGTTTTTGAGGTTTTGGCAGCAGCTTGTTCTTTCAAGTGGACTTCAAGTAAAGTTTTGTTCATGTAATATTGGAAAGCAGGACGTCTCTACCAAGAAGCTGGATGGGTTGAAAATGTCAGAAGAAAGAAGTAAAAAGTACTTTTTAAAAATGTCTATACCAAACAGAAAGTGAGGAGCGAATGCAGCGATCAGTCTTAAAGTGAGAAAGGCAGAGAAGAGGGAGGCAGATCAGGAAGAGGACTCACAACCAAATATTACACTTTGATTGGGCAGCTACACCTAATGCTCCACACATGCCCCAGAATCATGAAGACAATTCATATCTACCACTACATTACGCCATGTTCATTTACTGGCCAAAAGCAGCTACTCGGATACTAAACTGCAAAACCCAACCACCCGAAGAAGCAATTTAATTCAATATTTAGTCTTAAAATCTTGTTTCATTTTTTGGCATTATCTGTCAAATGTGTGTCCGCGGCGTCCATAATAAGCTTCGACATTTTGATTTAACAGACTCTATAACAAAGTATATGGACACCTGACTATTCCAGCCTTGTGATAAAGTGGTGCGATAGTTTAACGTCATTCCAGAACGATCGGCATTAATCAGCTGCTGACTGGGTTTGATATCAGAGCTGTGCAGGGCATTTGCTCAACACCGTTATGGAAAAATATTTCTTTACAGTGCCGTTTTATGCACTCGTGTACTCTACTGTTAGAAAAGGAAAGAGACAAACACACACTGCTGCCTGCTGGACGTGCACTTGGACTCAAAAATCCTGGTTTGCTGTAACTTGAAAAAACAAATCTGCACCAAATGCGGAAATAAGTGTCCATATACTTTTGGCCATGTGGTGTACTGCACATATTGCAATCTGCAAATGTGCAGTACTCCACTAGATTCATCAAAACGAAGCTAAACATTTCAATCAAGCCATAAATCGACTTTAAGACTAAATACAAGTTGCTACGATTGTTCCGTGAACTCTCTAGTCTACAGGTTTGTGGCACTGCGTGACATACTGTTCCCCGACGACAGTCCGCACGGGCACGTAACATGCAAGCGTCGTTTACACTGGCACGGCAACGCGGACTCGGGAGTTAAATCCACTGCTGGCGACTCCGTGGCCTGTTCGGGGCTGATGGCTGACAAACTGGCAGCTTTGAACGGAGCTGCTGGAGACGAGCTCGTGGTGGTTATGACATGGTGAACGTCATCGACCACAGGTGGCGTAGAGCTGGAAAGGTGGACATCTTTGCCTTGGATGTGGTCTGGGTTCATGGCCCCGTTCCCTCCTGAACTCTGATCCCCAGTGGGATTTAATGCGCTTGGACTCAGGCTCAGACTCGTCTTGACAATAGTTAAATTTGTTGATGCGTCTGCATTCACACTGAGATCTGGCGTTGGGTTGCTGCCTGCGTTGTTTCCCTGGGATACTTCTAGACTTGCATTTTTTGCCAGTGCTGTTGCATTTTTGGACTTTACAATGTCTGTCACTTCAACTGTTACTGAGGGAGAATCTTCAAGGGTTATTATAGCGGTTGCGTTTGACTTGGAGACGGCTGCTGTGTTTGTAGCGTGGCTGTCATTTCCAGAGAGTGAGAGTGCTGCCTGCCCCGAAATCAGGCCTTGATCTGGTGCATCAATAGAAGAGACGGTGGCTGGGGTGAAAGATGGGATACTAATCCCAGAAGCGTGCACGGGGCTTGGAATAACGGGAGCAGCAGCGGGTTGTGTGGAGACTGCAGAGATAGGCTGATAAGAGAAAATGTACTCAGCAGAAAATGACACGGCACCTTTCGGAGCTTCATCAGGTCGAAGGCCTGTGACGGCATTTATCACTACACCCGCAATTACACTGTCATTGGTGTTCACTTCTGAAGAAGCCTGTTCCACAGAGGCGTGTTCATCCAAAACGTGGATTTTTGGAACAACACGCGCAGGGTCAAATAAAGCAGCAACATGTGACTGTTTCCCAGCTGCAGTTGGATTACTCCCAGGTGGAAATGCTGGACCACTGACAAACCCGGCAGCATCCGTTGTCTGTGAGTTGCTTGCAAGCTGTGATAAAACCTCATTCATGGCATTTACTTCTGTTGAAACACGAGGATGTGAGATGCTGGATTTCAATTCAAATCCATCAGGGAGGAGGGTGGCTTCATCCACGGGAGGTGGTTGGCCGACGCTGATGTACTGCAGGACTGACTCTGTTGACTGGCTAGTAGGCTTTGTGGTGGATCTGTGGGACTGGGAGGGTTGGGTTGTTGTGGACTGGAGCAATCCAGCCACTGGCTGATTTTGAGTCAGGAAGCCAATTTCTGTTTCTGCCATGCTGGCATACACTTCCGGCAGTACCATCCAGCTGGGAAGGAGAGGGGAGAGAGAAGGAGTGATGGAAGGTTGGAGAGGGAGGGCGGAGATGGTTAAAGAGGGCAGGATTTCAGCGTAGCTGGGAGAAAAGTGAAGAGAAGGAAACAGAGGAGTGAGGGTTGTTGCAAGTGAAAGAGAAGGCAAAATGTTAGGTGAACGAGGAGGAGGAGGAGAACGGGCAGAAACATTTAAGTGGGATGATTCCTGCGGTAGCTCCCCAACATCAACATGTGCCTCCTCATTTTGTGCGTCCTGCCTCTGTCTGCCATCAAAAAACTCATTTGTGTGTGAGTGGATAGAGTGTGTCAGTGTCTGCGCTGGAACTGAACTGTATGTGTGGCTGAGATGTTCAGGGTTAGTTTGTGTCAAGCCTGAGTAGTGCGTATGATCCAGCCCTGAAGCATGCTGGGGGCTCGCGGTGCCAAGCTGTGCACTCGTCCTGCTCTGTAGTGGCATCGTCAGTGCCTGTGCCGCAACAGATGGATTGGACAGAGGGGAAGTGGGGTGAATAAATCGATCGTCGTGTGAACCCCTGGAGTCAGAGTGCGCTCGAGTGGCTGAGGTGGTGTTCACCTGACTATTGGTGTGTGAATGGGAGACTGTGTGCTTCAGCGTCCACGCTTCTCCGTTAAAGGTCAGACTGTCTTGTCTGTCTGGTGACCCAGATGACGTTTTCTCAGCCAAGAGAAGAGAAGTCTCATTTACAGCATTAGGGGCAGGTGAGGAGGAAGACACTGTAGTTTCCTCTTCTATCAAGAGTTCTGTCACACCAGCGACTTGCATCACAGTATCAGCAGAAAGAGGCACTGAAGATACCGTCAGTGATGCACTGTCACAGGAAAAGGAAAAATAGGGATTTGAAGATGATGAAGAGGAGGCAGACAAAGAGTGCACATCTTGGCTTTTATCCGTATATGCCTGAAGCAGAGCTGGGGTGCGTTCAAAGGCCCAAATGCTAGCAGCTGGCAGGGATGTAAATCGAATGTCAGACTGATGCACTGAATGTGACTCTGGAAGAGACGAGTCGCTGAAATCAGAATTAAATACGAAGCGATTGAATTGAAGGCTGGCTGCACGAGAAGGCCACAAAAGCATTGATGAATGCAACTCAGAAAAATCAGACGAATGTGACAGAGATGGCTGTATGTGAGGGGGTAAATCTGGTGTGAATGTTGCAAAACTGGATGCCTCATTTGCCACAGATAATCCTGATGAAGTTGGATTGATTTGACTAATGGAGGAGCCCAAAACAATCTCAACTGAATTGAACAATGTATCCAACTCAGCATCGAGAAGCCGATTAGCCTGAGGATAGCGAGATGATTTTCTAAATGGTTCTGATAAACTGGGGGGGGAGCTTTCAGCAAAGCGTACATGGTCTTCAGGGAGAAGTGTACCATCAACACCTTGCATCTGAGGCCAAGATGGAGCTTTAGAAAAGGAAGGAGAAAGTGACTCTACTCTAGTCACAAACCTTTGAAGGTTTGAGGACAGAGACAGAAATGACAACAGAGACGGCTGAAAGTTCCTGCTAACTCCATCCAACTCGGAAACACGACCAGATTCGACAACACTGTGTGTCTCTGAAAGCCTTTGCTGAGCATGCTGGGAAGATGGAGAGGGCTGCCAAGGGGCAGCGGAGAGTGGAAGAGTAGTGGTCGTGGACCACAAAAACAGAGTGAGATTTTTAGAGGAGTAAAAGGAAGGAGAAGAGGGAATGGGCAAAGTAGAGACAGATGCTAAAGAAGACAGAGTGACAGGAGTGAGAGGAGGTGAAGGGAGGTAAGACTGAGCGGAAGGGAGGAGAAGGAGAAGGGGGAGTGAGAGGTAGTTTGACAGATGAGGAGTAGTGAGGGTAGGCAAGAGAGGGCGCAAAAGTGTTGGAAAAGGTTTTACTTCCAGCAATGCCTGTTTGGTATTCACTGTCCAGTGGGTGAAATGAATGGGAGGGATCAGAGGTCTGCGTTATGTCTTTTTTCTGTGGCACAGAAGAAGAAACGATCCGTTTATGTAAAATCTCCTTTGCGAGAAACGAAGAAGTTATTCGTACCATGGCCAAAGACGGTGTTGGCAGCATGAAGAGGGGTGAAACTAGGGGAACAAGAGCAGATGGTGGAAAAGTCAAGGCTTGTGACGGCTGAGTGGCAGGTGGGTATGGACTTTCCTCTAGCTTCTGTCCACTTGAGCTACTGCTGTTTGAAGCCCTGTGCTGGCTTTGAGTTCCTGTCAAATTCTTAGAAACAGTCACTGTAGAAATGTGAGGCCTGCTGTTGAGTGTGGCTGCTTCTGGGTTCACGGGATTTGCTGAGTGAGTTAGAGAAAGCTCACTGCCAGAAATGAAGCCACCGAGTAGGCTCTCTGAGTCATGGTGGAAATATGCGTGTTCACTTTTTTCTTCAGGAGCAGTCAAGGGGCGTGTGACTAGAAGCAAAGCGCCATGACAGTCGACTCTGTTAAATTGTTTGTTGTTGGCACCAGGGGTGGTGGGCGGTTTATCTGAAGAATACGCAGCATCAGGCTCAAACTGGCCGAAAGAACCACCCTCCTCTGCGAGCTCAGTTAAATTATACACAAACAATTCCGACCCAGATGAGTCCTCAGTGCTCAGCTGGTCTGGAGGATCCGTCTGGTTACCCATGGAAACTGTTTGGTTTTCCACAGCACTCATGCCCAACATCGACAACTGCTGCACAACTGGTTTGTTCTTTCTGTTGCTGAGCAGAGGTGGTGGTGACAACAGTGATGAGGATGATGACGAAAGGGGTGCTGCCCCCTCTGATAAGGAAGATTCCTTTGTAGCTAATGCCTCATCGCTGTGTTGCCGTGAAGAAGGCGTTTGAGATAGCAGGTAGAGCCCTGATGCAGGAGGGAGATTTGAGTCTTGATTAGTTGTAGTTTCCTTGTTGGAGATTGGTCGGGGTGAATACTTTCGTCTTGTTGGAGGCTGAGTGGGAGAATCCAAGCGAGGTGTGGTTTTCAACCACGGTGTGTACGGCGTGTACACAGATGTGTATCTGAGTCCAGTTGTCTGTTTAGTGTTCATAGGCCTGGATGTGGACCTGAGCAGTAGATCGGTTGGGGGTACAGTAGGTTTTGTGATGTGAACCGTCGACCTAGGTGGTGCTCTTGTAGAAAATAGACGCTGTCCTCCACTCGGCCTCTTTCTCCCCTGCCAGATCAGAGGTGTGGAGATGAACCCTAGTGGGTTTCTAAAGCTGCGATGCCTTGGAGGCCTGGGGAGGGAGGCTGGAGGTCTATGGTGAAAGGGTTCAGGTGGAGCTGAAGTCGAGAGTTGTGGTTTATGTGCTGGATGTGAGGGTCTAGGGCCTTGGTCGGGGGGATTCAACGAACTGAATGTGCGAGTCCTATGAAGTGAGATAATTCCAGGTCTTGCTTGTCCACTTAAAGCGGCTGGAGGAGCTGCAGGTCTAGCAACCACAGAAACAAGAGGTCCAGCAGCAGTTAATCCAAAAACATGCCTGAGACTTCTGTGGTGAGCAGCAGGACCAGCCACCAACTCTTTGGACTGTAAAGAAAAGGGTTCTGCTGAAGAGTAACTACAGCAGGAGCATGAGCAGCAGAAGACAAGTCTTTACTTGGAGAATTCACAGTTGTATCCTCCGCTGTCAGCAGCACAGGGCACACATCGAACCGGATGTCATTATAGCAAAAAAAGCAGGTAACAGATGGTAAATAAAACTAACAATAAGTAGGTTGATACAAACACAGCAGTACATACAGTGGAGACTAAGAAGCACCGTACACCCTTATTTGAGATGACCTTCGCTAGTGTTAGTATAAGAAAAGTGTACCTTGATTACAATATGCTTATTATTTCTTTGCCTATTAGAGAAAAGACACAATTACAACAATATCAAGGAGTGAGTGATTAGTGATACAAGCTAAAACTGTATAAAACTCAAGTAAGTACATGTGCTGCTGTATGTGAGGCTGCCCAGAGGGGGATTCAGGTTTTCCTGTGGGTTAAATTGTCAGCACCACAAAAGAGGAAGCAGTTACGCTATCCAAGGTAAAGCACGTCATTACGAAACAAAGAACACGACACATTTAATCAAATCTGACGTAATAGCCGTTAGTCGAGCTATTACAGAATCACAAATTCAAACAGGCAAAGGTTTAAATGTGCAATGCAACGATACTAAAACACAACAAAAAAAATAAAAATTCTACATAAATACAAATCAGAAAGGTTTTACTACACAGAGCTTTGTTAATGAACTAACGTAGGCCTGCAGGCGAGTGTCTTACCCCAAGAGGAAGTTATGTTAGTGAACTGTTGGTGGAGAAGAATCAAGGAGAAAGGAGAAGACTGCAGAACTAAACAAGACGAGCTGCAGAGGAGTAAGAAGGTACAATCAAGTCATCAGAGAGCTGCTAAGTTATCAGCAGAAGGCTTAAAGAGGTTATGGCTGCGTCACGAAGAACAAATGAATGAAGGTATTTTACTGAAACAAAGGTGGAAATAATCTCCATCTAAAACCAGTTATTTCACACATAGAGGAATGAATCCATTTTCACAGAAAAGTTCATGCAACGTTATAAATAAGTAGATTTGCACTAGTGTTAAAAGCATTATGGTGCTTTATGCTTTTTAAGTTATGTCTTAATTAGTATCAGCACTACAGCAATTTACAGATTCATTTAACAACAGACAACGTAAAACCTGCCTTTTAATAAACCAAGTGACAAAGATGATGTGAGGATTTACACACTACAGAGTCAGACCCTGTTGCTGTGCCTTTCAGAACGGTTGCAGTCGGTCTTACCATGCTCTGCAGGGTTAGTAGCTGGGTGGTTAGTGGGAGCAGATGAAGCAGTTGCTGTGAGGCTGGTTGTCCGCTGGTCTACAGGGGACGTAACACAATCACAGAGTGTCCGGTCAGCATCTAACAGCTCTTCAATATGCACGTGTTAGAAGTTATTTCAATATCAACATGGAAATGGTGGAAAACGGAGGTTCCCCCACTTTCTGAAATTTCACTTATATAAATCAATTTTTGTTTTTTAATAAAACTTAAAATTAACTTTTAATTGACTGAAAGTCAATATTTTGTAATCCTTTTGGAGCAGTTCAACATTTCCTTCTTCACTGTGGGAGAGATTGTAACTGTCAGAACTTACTCAGAATTACAAGTGTGACGTTGGCGTGAACAACTTTTCCCACTCGACTGGGGAGAATGAGAACGAGAACGGAGCTTCTTACACGAGCAGCTTCGGGATAAAAGCTTGAGGGGACGAGGTTAGCAGAGACAGTGTGTAGGCGTGGTGGGCTCCCTTACCATGTGCTGCACTGCTGTCTGAAGCAGAAGAAGCAGCAGCAGCAGAGCTGGCGGTGACGGTAGTGGCAGCCACAGCTGGTTAGCACAGTGAGTATGTCAGTGAAACGATACACAAGCCCACTCTGTTAACGGGAAAAGCTCACACACACTACACGAGAAAATTAACTCCACATCCACAGGCTGCCCGTCAGTGTCAGAGATGCATAACTGCTCTTTCATTTTTAACCCAAACAATCAGGAACAAATACTAACACTGGGGCAAGCTCATGTTCCATCATTTGCAGGAAAAATCTGCCCAATTTTATATTTCTAAAACATTTACCACCTTTATTGGACATTAAATTTGTTTTTCTATTAACTTCAGATTTGGTCAATTCTCTGAATTCCTTGGAAAGTCTAGAGATGCTTATGGAAAACAACAAAGCAGCAGAGCAGATGACGCTTACCAGAAGAGGAAGAGCCGGTTGGGTTGGTGCAAGTGGTTGGGATGGTGGATGGAGCTGCAGTGACGGCAGGAAGGATTGATGCAGCAGAGCGAGAAGGACAACAAGATGGTTTTAATGCTGCCAGGTGTGGATCACCCAGTGCTTTATTTCCAACATGCAACGTTCTATATGCACGTCTGAGTTTTAAAGACAAGTGAAGGGTATTTCCCACTTTGCTTCAGCTACGTAATTGAAATTCCAGTCTTCTTTTAGGAAAAAAACTACTCAAAGAAAAGAGCTGAGTTTTAATATATTCCTGGAAATATTGACTCCCACAAACAACGTCACAGACGGACAAAAGGCAGAAAGGTTAATTACCTAAGGATAGAGGCTTCTTGAACTCATTTTTAAATGCAGTGGTCGATAATATTTACCTAGTCTCATCTCAAACACGTTCATCGTCACCAATTCTCAACTCAGGACAGAATTAGATGAGTCTTCTTCCAGGCACATAATAAATAATAGAGTGAACCAATGAATAATACAGGCTTTTACTTTTCAGAGGTGCATGAAAAGTAAAATAGCTCTAAGCAACTATTCATAGGTTCTTCAAAGGTCAAACATAACACAACTTCAGAGGGTTCTGATTTCTGGTCAGAGGGAAGGCTCAAAATCCCATTAAGGATATTTGGTCTTGTGATGAACTCTAAATGACTTGCTCCAAGAGACGTCCTGGATCTCACACATGCACCTAAAATCTTCTCAAACGTTTAGTATACAGGGCAAAAGAGAAGGTAAAGGATGGTTTAAAGCAAAACTCTGGTTTTACACAGTACAACCATGGAAATTATCAGCACAGCAACTCAACAACATAAATGAGCCTTTACAAAACCATGGATGTGGAAAATGGTAAGTAAAACAGAGGGTGATTAAAAAGCAACAGGAGTAAAGAGGTAAAGGGGGTTAAAAAATGGAGAAGTTCAAGATTTCAGATGTGAAAACAGACTTGGAAGACCACAAAGAGCACTATAAGGTGGAGCGTGAGGATGAGGGTTGCTTACCGTTGGTGTTGGCATTAGTAGCACTGATGGTGTTAGTGGAGTCAGTGGATGGGGTGCCAGGAGAGGAAGCAACTGGTGGTAGTAACAAGGGGGTGGGACGGGAGAGACAAAGGAGGATAATGAATGGTCGAGAAGGGGCATCACTAACGTCTGTCTTCAAACGGATAAGGAAGGCCTATAGAGTAGAAATGCATCTTGCCAAATGTTGTTACATTTGCAAATTCCCAAATTCATCCTAGTAACATGCTTACCACAGAGCCACTTTCATACCAGACAGAAAACATATTAACGCCTTGAAACTGGTCCTTAAATGACAAAAACTAAAAATGACCGTCTTCATGCAGCCAAGAGTGTCCAAGAGTGCGTGAGATGCTTTTTTTAAACTGCAATAAATGATAAAATCCAGAATCACCAAGCGTCCAGGTGTCCTGGTGGTCCATTGGTCCCGTCAAAACACCAGGACACCAGGAGTTTCTACGTGCTCCAGGTGTACAGCTCGTCAGCTGAGCCGGTACTCCAAGGACTCATTCCAAATTAAATACAGAACCGTGTTAGCGAGTTCTCGCTCATGGCCTGTTGACCTGCAACAGTCATTTATACTCTGGAACAAAAGCTGCAGCTTCATTTCTTCAGTTCCTTCGCTCTCATGAGCACAATCCCACAAAAACTGACCTTTAGAAAAATGTCCCTCTGAAGCCTCCAGTATGAGAATTGGCATTTAGGGAGTGGGACCCCAGCTACTGCTCCAGTCCCACTGGTGACTTTCAGATCACGTCACATCCTGGACCTGAGGTGGTTTGGTTGAGGTCATGGGCAGTATTCTAGTTGGGGGCACGCTGCTCACCGCTGCTGATTTAAAAACATTGTCTAGTCTTTCACGTTCTGTATTTTCTTCCCAGGACACAGATGGCTCACGTAAGGGGAATTCTATGAACGCAGGCCTTGGAGATTCTTTTCCACATTGTTTGGTGAGAGTGGGCGGCAGAGGATAAATGCCTATTAAATTGCAACCTTTGTACAAGTTTTTCCCCTCATTTGCAAACACACTTAAATATTTCTGCATCTCGACCAACTTGAAATTCCTGTCCTTGTTTGACTTCTTCCTATTCTTGCTTCTTGTTAATAGAGCCTCAAACAATGACTCAAAGCTCTTCCAACACAGAGAACGTTCTTCTCTTCGCTTCCCCCGATCGGCAAGTTATCATTGATGTTAAGTATCTAGTTCGGTCGATTAAAGGACCGGAAACATTTCATATCTCGATTACAGCGACCACACAGTCTGACTTCTTCTGCTTTTGAGAAAATAAACACAAATCAAAGAAGACCAAGTGTTGTTGTACTGACCTGGAAATGATAAAAGTATTTAAATCAAAATGTAAAACAGACCAAAAAAAAAAAGAGTTGTGTGTACTTTAACCAAACTGGCGCTTTGCAAGTCATTCCAAAGTCCCCAGTTAGCGGGACTCCATCACTGCGTGCTAACAGGCTAAGCCACTAGCAGCTTACGTGTTAACAAGTTAACAGGTTCAACGGCTTTCGCCTGGAGGGGTGGGAGTCAAACCGGCGGCCTTCTGCATCCCAGCCCAACATTCTACCACAAAGTCATCACGGGCCAACAGACTAAAACACTCCGAGGCCACCGCGCTAACAGCTAGTGTGTTAGCAAGATATAGCGCTAGCAGCTAATGCGCTAACAGGCTAACGCAGTAACACGCTAACATGCTGTCTGGAGGGGACTTGCTAACTTGATGCTGGGTTTTTATTAAGCGTCTGATGACAATTATTGCCATGGTTATCATTCGGAGCTGTGTTGCCCTGGATACGGTTCCTCCCTCTCTGGTGCTCCTCCCCCTCTCCTCCCCTGCTGCTCTCTCGTTAGTGTGATTCTGCACACCTGTCTTGTCCCTTCTTAAGCCCGAGTTACCTGTCCCTGTCTGCCAGAACGTCTTCCTCCAATGTTCGATCCAGTAGTTCTGGCTCTAGTTTTTTTTACCCACCTGATCTGATCCTCCTGTTGCTAGTTTTTCTGCCTGCCTGATCCGGACCTCCTGCCTCCCGTTCTCTGAGATTATTTTGCTACTTTCTGGCCCCGCTCTCGTTCACCTGGTCTGTTCCCCGGGGAACCCATTGTAGTAAGTTGTCTCGTTTGTTTTTCCCCACCCTCAGACATTGTTAATCTTTTTCTCCCGAGTATATTTTTGCCTCGGCCGTGTTGCGATGTTCGCCCCCCCGCACAGCACTGACCATATTCCACAACATCCACCTGAAATAAATTCTCTACTCTCTCACTACCTTCTGACTCTGCCTCTTATCTGGGTCCCTATGAGAGAACACTAACGTGACAATTATGCTATTATCATATTGACTGTGAAACCCCTACGTCCATAATGAACGTGGCGTGTCGGTGATGCTGGGCGACGGTTTCTTAACAAGGCAAACTGAGAATCAACCGACACAAACAATCCTGTGAGGCTGAATGCGAAACGTGAGACATGTTTTAAATATGTATGTGGTCAGTGTTATTAGTCGCACAGTGAACACACCGTGTTGGGTTCAAGGTCCAGACGCTGCATTTCCAGCAGCGCCTGCAACCACGGTATGTACATCAGCTTTAACTCAGCGTGGCGTCGACGTTCGTGAGAGCAAGCGTGGGGGTGAAACGAGCCTAACCGATAAATACTACAGCCCAAACTGCCAGAAGGTTCAGGGAAGGTTAAAGAAATAACTTTGTTGGATTTAAATCGTAGTGTGGACTGATTTTAACCTGAACGACAAAGGAAAAGAAAAGACATGTAGCGGATGTGCGGGTATTTCTTAATCACTCGTGTTGTCTGAGTTTACTGCACAGGTGTGCTTCTTTTTCTTACCTAGGCAGCCCACTCTGGTGGGGTCCTGAGGGTTAGGGCGGTACCTTTGGAGACACAAGAAAAAGAATATTAACATCTTGGAGGACTTATTGCAACATTTAGCTCGGTGTTGCCGGGCGTCTTTCTAACCACAACTAGCGGATCTTTTACTTTCGTGCACTGCTTTCTGATCAGCCCGCAGATTTCCTATCAGTCAGACGTTTCGGGCTGCGGTGGGACACAGATTGGCAGCTTGCAGGGATCAAAGCCCTGATGCTTTAATTCAGAGACAGTCTGTCTGTCCAACTGTGAGCGTACAGCAGCCAGAACTCCACAGCTCCTCAAGAGCTTTGGTCATTTGAAATATAATCCTGCGCCCGGCTGCAGCCCACATACTGTTCATTCACAGGCCCACACACAGTAACAGAAGGAATGTCGGCAAATCATTGCCGTGATTCGTTGTGTGAAGAGGCAGAAATTCACTAATCAAAGATGGCATGTGGTTTCAAAGGGGTGAGGAAGGCTGAGGATTGTGTCCAGTCATTGTCTACCTCTCTCTCATTAACTGCACCTCTTGTGATTTGTTCTTTTCCTCTTTCCTTTCATTCCCTTCTTGACTCTTTCCTCCTTTTTTGATAATAATAACGTTGCCGTGTGAAAGTAAACTCCATTAGTTTGGTGAACTGACCACAGCTCAGCGTCATCCACAAACACCAAGTGTGCCGCTCAGACTGGATGTTAACGAACTGAATGAACATCCCCGTCTCCTAAAAGTCACGTTCTGATGCAGCTGCACTGCAAACGCAAGTAGGTTTTAGCAACATCGTATCTAAGAAAAAGCTGCGCATGTATTTGGAAACACAAGGAGGTGGTTGGGGTGGGCGCCGCACACACAAAGCACACGACTGTTGCACACGCACGTGTGTGGTTATGTTCAGCCAAGGAAAACTTTGGCTGCACCTCGGTAACAAGCGTCACCACTGCCAGTGTTAATTACAGTAATTCAAAAATTCCACTACAGGAAAAAGTGGCTGCAGCCAGGTCCAAACTATTGCACGCGTCCAAACGCCGTGTGGCCTGTCCTGCCGATTCTCACCCGGTTGAGCAGCGTGTTGTGAACGAGACAATGACTGCTGCTTCACAGGGAGGGGGCAGATGGAGTCAACGATGACTAACGAGTAATGCGATTAATCGACTCATTCCGTCCTCCCTGGTAAAACATCTGCGGAAGAGAAGCCCACGTTTGCATGTTTTAACTGTAATTTTGGCAAAGAATAGCTCATCATCAGGGTCTTTAAGCTTATTTGATTTACAGAAGCAATCAGGAAGGGAAGTTAAGCTGTGTTCAAAATGCAAATGATGTAAACTAAAAAAAAATCAAAAATACATTTCTCTTCCAGCTTTTATTTTGCAGTCCGTGTGTCTTTATCAGGGCGAAGCTGTGCTGGCAGCAGCTGATGAACTGTAATTAATGTATCATTACTGCACAACCCTGTGGTTTACAGTTTTATCCTGCTGGATTTTCGTACAAAATAATATTTGACGATTCAGGAAAACAGCTCCTGACCTGCCAGCTAAAGTGGCAAAGAGCGATGAGGATTTAGATTTCCATTTAGACGTGGTGTAGGTGTCCCTGTGCTGTGGAACGGCCACATGTAACGTGTCCTACAGCGGGTCCCTGTCGAATGTGGACTTACATGTCCCTGATGCTCCAGGCTGACTGTGAGGGAGGGTCAAGACCACGTCGCACTGTGCCTGCGTGCGTCTTCACTGTCTGGCATCAATCCGAGATGAAAGACAACTCAGCACACAAAGCGCACACATGTCCACGGGCTCACGTAAAACACAATTTACCCTTGTGCTCCTCTGAGCTCGGCAGGCGCCTGGCAACGGCCCCGCTCTCATTACCAGACCAAAGAGAATCATAAAAGCGGCTTCAGATGCTCCCCAGCGCTTTGGGAGCCTCGTAAAAACGAAACTGCATTTTCAAGGTAAACAAAACCAAGCGCACCTCCCTGTGAGGAAAGCGAGTGGGATTTCAGGCTGGAGGTCCGCAGCTTTAATTTGTTGCTACAGTATAAATTCATTCATTTGTGATTCAGACCAGATGTTTACACACTGCGAGTATGAGACTGAATGTCTGGATGTGAAACTGTCATGTCACACTTCAGTGAGGCTTCAGTAGGAGAAACGCTTGTGTGTAAGCTGAGCGAACTCTGAATCCTTACATGCCAATTAGAATTAATCTGCTTACGCTGCACTCTGCGTATTATTATTACATCAGCAAACATCAAGCTCAGGTGATTTCTGCTGTGACACAGTGAAAAACTGGCTCTTTGCTCAGCTGGGGAGTAAACAAGACGCCAAAGACCTCACAGTTTTGTTCTGCGTACTACTAATCAGGAAAAAGCAGAGGACTCTCTCTTATTTCCAAAAGTGTTTAGCAGACTAATCCCACGTCCAAGCATCCACCTTGTCCTCTCTTCTTTCTTTCTCCTTTCACCAAACCTTTGGAACCTTTTGGGGAATTTGTTGAGGGGAAACATTAGGATGTAAAACCAAACTAGACACTGCACAAATATTTGGGATCGGGTTCTCCTCTCTCCCACTGTGCAGAGGATTTTAAGTTTTACTTTCTGTGCTGTTTATCTCTCACTCTCGACTCATTAACTGTATTTTCTTAAACACAGTAGGAAATGCCCCCAAAGCCAAGAGAAAACAATAATCCGTCAGTCCACTGCAGCTATAAAACGTTTGTTATTGAAGAATTGAAAAAGCTCTGAGCCTGTAAAATTACCTGTCAAAATAAAACCTCTGGCTTCGTCAAGGACTGACCCTTCCAGTCCGCCTGTAAACGTCCACGTATTGTCGACTTTGTGTCTGTCCACGTGACAGTCGCATTTAACTTTTGTTTACTGCTGGTGACCTCGGATTATTCCTCTGATCTCTGAACAGCAGGCAGCTGTAAATGTCCCGGGTTTTGTTTCCTGCTGCAGGGATCGATGATGGTGATCTCATCTGTGGTTCTTACTTTGCCTGTAATCAGTGCAGCCTGGACACCAGAGCCACAAGAGCCAAACTGACACAAAATAACCAAAACTGATTTTGATCCCTGCTGATACTGTGTCACATCTGCACTAACACTGGTGCCACATTGTTGTGTAACTATTTGGAGGCAGGCCGTCACTGACAGAAGGTTCCTGCGACTGACAGAGTCTCAGCTCTGCTGTGAGAATCCTCCACATCCACAGTGTCTGTGCACCAGGGCGACACTGACTGACACCGCAGACAATCAGCGGCAACGAGCTCCTGGTCTCATCTGACCACGTGAAGCCACATGTCCACGGTGAGCCACCAGAGGGAGCTTTAGTCTACCTGAAAGCCCTGCACGGGGGTTTCAAACTACAGCCAACACAATGCAGCTTCCATGCATTCATTCTGATTATTAATAAAAGTTTTTTTAAGAGATGATGGACACATAGACACACTCATGAGCAGCAGGTTAGCAGCACTCACCACTCGTTGGCTCAGCAGCAGTTAAGTGAGTGCAGTTAGGGAAGCAGACTGTGGAAAGAAGGAGAGATTAGTGGACATCAGTTAGTCCTCACACTGACAAGGCGACCATAAATCTAAGGGGAGGGTGGTTATTCCCGGGTGAAGACAGAGCACACTGCAACAAGACAAGGTATGAGGATCAGTTCGCACACTGGACATCAGTGATCGTGTATTACTGAGGTGGACATAAGGATCAATCAGCCACACGGTGCAAATCCACGAGGAACGGAGCTGCTGTGAGCACGACAACGCTGACGGACAAATAGCGTCCAAATGTAGAGTGTGTAAATCATGGCGCCCACTGGCACACAAACGGCATGTGCACTGCTGTCTGCTAACAATCCCAACGACGCTACTGCTCATTCCTATTTAGTGTGTGTGTGTGTGTTTGCACACAGAAATGTATTTCTGATTCTACAGTACGAAGAAAACCGTGAGGACAACAATCTTCCACATTTGCATAAGTGCAGGAATCTGCCTGTGAGCTCTCAGTGGATTTTTATCAGCATCAGCAGCCAAACCTGGAGCCTGCTTGTGTTTTTTCACCCTGAAGCAGAACTAAGTGTGTTCGATTTTTATTCCAGCCTGATTAAATTACTTTATTTACTGCTAAGTGTTAGAAATAAAAATACAGAAATGGCTGCCATTTCTCACTTTGGGTTTAATCTGTTGTTGCTTTACATCCTTTTTGTTGGGTACATCCCAAGATGAAAATGCCCAACACTTCCCAATTCTCTGTAGTTGTTCAGCGGTGATCGCTGTACTCACTGCAGCTGAGTGTGGTGTCGGTCTGGGCCACAGTTTCAGGGATGGTCCAGTTGCTGTGGTCCCAGTCGATCACGTTCCCCTCAGCGTCACATTTCAGTTTTTTCAGCTCATCCTCTGACATGGACCTATCCCACAGCCGGAGGTTGTAGATGTACCCGTCAAAGCCCGGCTCCCCTGAACGCAAACACAGGAAACAAGTGTGAGATGGAGGAAACGGATCATCCTCCATTTGTTTAACGGTAACACTGGATTCTTTTCATTAGTTTTTACTGCAAAGGTAGCAGTCCGGCCCTGTGTCGGACTGGTCCACACACCAGTGGTTCCAGATCAACACCTACTGGACTGATATGACATTTCTCAGGTGAGGCGTTGCTCTGTAAGGGAATCTACTCTTACTAATTCTTTTCTTTTCCTTTCTTACAGACATGGAAGACAATGCTCCAGCACAAGTCCATGCCATTAGTTAGCTTAGCTATCAGGTGTGACAGGGGCCCGGCGTCCACCCACATCACTACTAGATCAAAGAGGGGAAGGTAGAAACTCACTCTTCAGTCCTGTTGGGCAGCATAAGGACTTGTGATGATGCTCCATCTCCAGGCACTATAGGTAGTGTCCTAAAATTACAGCTGGACGTCTCTGAGGAGTGAGGCTGCAGCCTCGCCCAGAGTCCAGAGTGTGGAAAAATATTCTCCACTCCAAAGGTCATAGGTCATATAAAAGGCATCAAAACTCGTACATGTCAGTACAAATCAAGAGACGAACTTCCAAAGTCTAACTCACCTCCTAACCGGAACGTTCCACCCCCCAGCACTGATTCCCCCGCAGACGGGTAGAAGCTACTGGGCCTGTACGTCCCATTCAGATAAACCTCCATCCTGCCAGTTTCCGATTTCCAGGCCACACAAACAGGCTTCATTTGGGAGGTGAAGTAGGCAGGTGAAAGGTCGGAGTAGGTGGTGCAGTTCTTTCCATTGATGATCATCGTCATGCGGTTTCCAACGGCGCCCAAACTCAGAGCCCTCGTGTTGTTGCTGTTATAGTAGGTGAAGAGCCACCAATCCTGCTCCGGGACAAAGACAAAGACTGAGAGTCAAACATCATTCGGGGACATCAACTCAAAGGTCCTCAGACAAGCTTTTCAGAATTGTTGGGAAATAATTATAGAGCACCTTAAGTAATCTGGTACAGGGTGGGAATGAGACCCCCATGGTAAAAAAATGGTGGCAGAAAAACAGTGAATAAACAGAAGATCAGTCACAGCATCGACTGGCACCTGGTCCAATGTCTCCGGCTGGAGAGGGATCAAGGAGACGAGCTCCGAGCAGGGACATGGTCAGTGTGCAGGAAGCTGTTTCCTTTTTAATCCAAACTTGTTCATCTTTGCAGCAGTCACTAAGACCCTGGTTATGTTTGCTTTGTTTCCTGGAGACTCTAGCAGCTTTTGGTTGCATAGTAAAACTGTGTTGCCTGAGCCTAACAGGCTGTGACGCTCTGTCCGTGCACGAACCATTTTCATCTTTACCTCAAAATCAGTCCTCAGGGAAAATAAACCAGGCTGCAATCACATTCATTATCATAGCATCACCAAGTATGGCGTAGGAAATATTTACACCATTATTATTCGATTTTTCGTGATCTTTGTTTTGCTGATGGACATTCAGAGCTCTGGGCCACTGAGGTGAAAACTTTCATCTTCCTCTACTGAGTGGAAGGAGAGGCGTTGCACAAATGTGCAAACGTGTGTGATCTCCATTAGTTGTGATGGTTTGGGGCCAAATCTTTGTTTAGGTGTTTTAGACATGCTGAGGTAAGACAATTCATTTTTCAGTTGTAGTATCTGCAGGGAAACTCTTTAGACAAAAGCCAGCGTTGAGCAGAAAAGCGATTGCCTGTGCTCATACCTGTTTGTCACTCTGTCGTTGCAGCTCAAAGCATATTGTCAGCTGAGTGAGTGTCGGTATGGACACGGTGTTGGCGACCTGGGTGACTCTGCTGTTATCACCGTATGTCCTGACCTTTTGGTTTCTCAGCACCACGGCAACTAGGGAGGAAAAGATGAAGTAAATGGAGGCAGGAAGGAGGAAAAGACAGACCAAGAGAGAGATAAAAGCATAAAAAATAAAAAGGAGGCAGTAATGGAGAAATGTAGAAGAGAAGCAATGAGAAGAAGAACAGTGGTCAAACAGGGATCAAATAAAGGAGCAGAGGAAGTGATGAAGTCAGAAGAAAGAGTGGAAGGAGAGGAAATGACGTTAAAAGTCTTTCATTCATCGTTATTCCAACAACCTGATGTAAAATAAAACCACTGAGAGGGTCCAAGTTAAAAAGAAAAGGTGATTATCCTGCAGGCCACAGGGCGATAGTTGGTAGCGCAGTCGTCCACCAATCCTACAGTTGTTGGTCGATCCCCGGCTCATCTGGTCACATGTCAAAGTGTCCTTGAGCAAGACACTGAACACCTGCTTAGTTGCTCCCGGTGAGCGTCGGCCAGCTGCACAGCAGCTCCCCCATCGGTGTGAGAATGTGTAGATAAGAAGCAGCGTAAAGCGCCTTGAGCACCAACAGGTAGAAAACCGCGATGTAAGTGCAGAACATTTACCGTTTACACATTTTATCGTCAGGTGGTAAGTGCGACGCACAGAACCCCATTCACACTGATCCTTGTGCAAATATGCAAACATATAAGCCGTGCTCACATAAACCTGCTGTATGATTATTATTATCTCCCGTTTAACTGTCCAAACTGTGTTTGCCTGTGGGACCCTGTCCCACACGGAAATAACCAACAAACTCCATCAGCTGCTCGAAATCCAAGATGGTGAAACTTGGAGAAAACACCCACGCTTCAAAATGTCCACGTGGGACATTTATCACCTGCATGATGAGACACTGGTCAACCAAAACAAGACTTTGTGCATGCTTTGAAACACGCTGCTCAGTGGGAACGTCACACAGCTTTTCTCAGTTTTATTTGTTAAGTCAGATTTAGCTGCTGTCACCAGCTCATTAACACACACTCAGAAAATCTGATTCCTGACAGGAGTTTGACGTGAGACATTCCAGACCTGGAAAGCAGGTCTCAGGCTGGACCTACCGTGCTGGAAGCTAACATTGAACCCCCTCTTCTGCACACTGAAGTCGGAGGTAAACGACAGCTCCATCACGTTCCCCGTCGAGTTCAGCGTCAGCCCGTTCGCCGTCAGGCCACAGAACTTCACGTCGGTGCTGCCCGTATTCACAAGGACACGGTCGTAGATGCAGCCCGGAGCCTCCTCCAGGTCAAAGTCCAGAAAGGAGAGCTGGACGATGAAGCCGGCGGGGGCCTGCATGGTCCACTTACAAGCCTGCGAATTGGGGTATTTCTGGGGGTAGCAGGGCGATGTGATTTCCCCCTGGGCCTCCGTCAACACCAGGTTACAGTTTGTGGAGCTGCAGCCCAGAACTGGAGGTGAATGAAGGACGATACATTGATGAACTTTAACAAAGTACGACGTGCACTGCAGCTGTAACACCACTCAGAGGACAAGCTGCTAAGGGACAGGGACACAAGGCTTCCAACGTTACCCCCCTTCTTTGTGGTTTGGTAGGGCCCCACTGCACCTTGTAGTCAGGTAAACCATTTTAAGCTGGACTTTTTGCATCAGGTGCAGGTCTGACTGGATATGTGTTGCTGACATATGTAATTCAGAAGGAACATTTCACATGTCCACAGTGATGTTTGAGACATTTAGACTGAGTATTCTGATTATCTGCAGTAGATTTCTTACAAGGAGAAAATCCCGTTTCAGATCTCCACAATACAAGCGTTAGTTGTAAATTTCATTTTAGCCACATTCGTTTTTAAAGTTACCAGAAATTACAGATATCTGTGACAGGTATGAATATAAAATCTAGTTAATAAATGTTAAAATGGCTGCTTTTACCTTTTAAGCAGTTTTAAATATCTGAAATTTAATTTTAAGTAGTAAAAGTTAGAATACAATTTGGACAAATACAATTTGGACAAGTCAAAATGTGCCTGTGAATCTTGAATTATCAGCCTGAGCACAGACACACGACCCTTTTAATTGAAGCTTATAATTTTACATTCATTTCTGATCGGGCTGATGACCTCTGGCCTACTGACAGGTGCAGTTCGCCTTTACCAGTGCATGATTATGGCCGTGATGAGAACTGATAACAGCCACCACATCCAGGGTGAAAACTTTGGTAACGAAAAGGAACAAGGACCGTAAAGACAGAGTCAAAGACGAGACAGGACGGAGCAGGACATACAGTGGTGTTCAAGGACAAACACAGCCGGCTGTAAACGTCTCGGCTCGGACAGTTAAGGACGTAAGAGAACGAAGAGACACACATTCTCCAAACGTTTACAAGAACTTTTAAGGTTCAGCAGACCAAGCCTAGAAGAGCAGGTCAGGATCTTTCTCTTTAAAAGATCAGTCAAGACGAGAAGATGTGCAGTTAGAGAAGATCAGCAGCCCGGAGAGGAGCCAATACACCAATCTATCAACCGATCAATCAACAGAGAGCCTCCTGATTGATTCAGCAGATTGAAAATGCCAATCGGTTTTGTGCCCGCTTCCCGTTTCATACATGTAGAAAGTTCAGGTCTAACAACATACGAGTCGTGCACATGCAGAGAATTAGATTTGGAAAAAGTCACTTTTTCATTGGAAAAGCAGTCAGATCCGGATTCCAGCTGACACTCTGCACTCTACCTTGAAGTCAGGCTCATGTGAAATTGTGTTCATGTTCTCACAGTGACGGGTTTGTCAGAGAAACTAATGCTCAAGCTGGATTTACTTGAAACACAAACCATGTTAGGCTTCATTATGTTCAACAACAGCTGGAAAGACGAGCAGCCTCTCACAAAATGGAAAGTGGAAAGAATGGTTCGTCTCTCCCGCTCGGAGTAACAATGGTCTCTGTTGATCACCAGCTCGGCCTCGGCGGCAGCCAAAGCCACAGCCAACGCACTGGAAACGTCACAAACACCAGTATGTGAGGGTTTTAACTCTCACGCCTCCAAGAAACGCTGGCTGGTGGCGAGCGTTTAGAGCCCGGGGCTTCGCTGCATCGGCTGGAGGGTGATGTTCACGCAGAGAGACGTACTTACACGCCAAGCTGCCATTTCCCCCCTTTTACCCCAGGAAACACACGCTCAAACGCACTTCATCCAAAAGCTAACCGTCCTCTGTTGCCCTGGAGCCTCCTGCCCATTGTGCATTAAACAAAGTGATTTGACAACGTCTAAAGCCGGAACCTCCCTCTGGTCAGTCATGGCCTCCTGTGACGGCAATAAAGAAGGCTGAGCTCTGCACAGCTACTGGAAGCACGGCGGAGCGCACACACCACTAGTTACTGCAACTGTGGAAAATTCCGGCATCTCGTCCTCACTGTACGTCTCAAGTTCTGTTGAATTGAGTCTGTTTGCATCACCTGTGACAGTCCACAAAAGCCTTTCAAAGCCTTTTCAAACCGACAGGCAGGTGACGCTCGGGTTGACTGGATGATCGTTGCTTCAATGCAGAGTCACCGGAGCACAGCTCCCGCAGTCCCACGAAGGCCCCAGCAATAACACACGACTTACTAATGGAACGTTCGACGTTAGGCCTGATCCTGATGCTCTTTGTCCTGCTGCAGCTGCAAGCGGAGGTGCTCAGGAACCCAAACCCTGCTGAAGGCTGAGCCCACATGCTCGGAAACCGTTTGTTGTCCATATTCTTCTCACACACTGTGCACCCACAGGAATCCTCCTGGAGACCTCCCACTCCCCGTCCTCTGTCTGAGTTGTTAAGCATCAAACATCAAATAAAGCTCACCATACAGCAGCAAAAACCAAAGACTATTTCCCACAATTCAACCGTTCAGTCAGCAGAGACTAGAAACAGTGGAAAACCAATCGTCCCACGCTGTGTCTTCTTCCTAACGTGTGGCTGCGAACAGTGGGAGCCATTGTGGACGCAGCGAACCACCGTCTGTCCCCACTTATCGTGCATCTGTCCCGCATTACTCCTGTAACCAGCACAGCCAGAGCTCCCTGTCTGCACACGCTCGTCCTTCATCTGTCCCCCATTAGCTACTGAGACGAGCTGCTTCTTTAATGTTGGACAGTAAAACCTAACCAGTGCTTTGTAAAGCAAAGCCTTCAGATTAATGTCCGCTCAGGTTTCCGGGGCTCCAAGGCCTCGTTAAGAGCTCAGAAGCATCAGTGACACTGATTGATACGCTCTGACCTTTGACCTCCTCCCCGCCTCACATCGATGCTTTTAAATCTGTCCACACAGTCAACGAGTTTGTCTTTTACTGTTGATGTACAGGGAACCACCACGCAAGCGATTAAATCAATTGTGGAGCTCCAACATCAGGTTTGTCATTTGTCACCTGAAGATAAAAGGTTTTTACTCTTCTACTATCAGCCACACACACACACACACACACACACACACACACACACACACACACACACACACACACACAAAAGAGGAACTTTTGGAGTGTTTGTGTTGCCTGGGGCCAGAGATTTTACCACAATAATCAGAGTCTTCCTCTTTTCTGTCTCTTCTGCTTTTACAGCTGATAACAAATGACACACAAACACAGCTGACAGATTGGGAGGGTGTGTGTGTGTGTGTGTGTGTGTTACCAATCAGCGAAAAATGACAGCAGGGAGGAAGTCCAATGATGCACATATGACAGAGCTGATAAAGCACATGTAGGAAATAGCAGCAGAGGCTGATTTCACACTTATCTGACCTCAGCAGCGGGGAGTCACGTCATTTCCTCAACGTGCTTTTACATTTGAGACGAAGAAAAGCCGTCACCGCAGACAGGAAGTGATTTCCAGCTGTTTTTACTTTTACGCCTCCTGAACTTCACTGAAGATTTGGTTTCTACGTGTTACTGTGAATATCTGGGTTTAACTTCATCAGCTCGGTTCTAGCAGCTTAAGCGATAATAACGCACGTGTTGATCCTGAGGAGTCTGGGCCTTTTTGTCACTTTTGTAATATTTTTGATTTTACTTCCCGGTGGGATCCCAGCCGCCCCATCAGGTGTGTCCCTGAGCACTCAACTCCCGGGCGCCTGTGGCAGCCCACTGCTCCCCCCAGAGGGACGAGTTAAATGCAGAGGACACATTTCACTGTAACTTGTATGTGCAAATGTATATGTGCTCAGTGACAAATAAAGGATGTTTTATTGTTTTTTTTTGTTTTTTTTTACACAAAATCTGTTTTGGAAAATGACATTTTTCTTCTTAATAAAAAAATATGCTCAACTAATGATTTTAAAGCTTTGTTGTAATGAAGAGCAAACTGTGGTAAATCTGACCAATATTAAAGCTACATATCAGTCATGGACATTTTGTGTTTTTGTCTCTGGTTCTTTGTGTTTATGTAATTACAGGCTCTGCATTCCCAGTGTTTGATGCAAACACAACAGAAAAGCATAAGAAGCAACATTTTAACAGGATGGGCAATTTGTTATTTATCAGTTTTTAGTCTGCGTCACAGGAGACAACGTGTCCATTAAGTTCTGAAACTAAAATTTGATTTGCATCTATTTAAAACGCTTTTGTCGCCTAGACCACACACAGGAGTTCGTAGAGTGCTGGATTTGGATTTTGAAGGGGCTCAGTTAGAAGATGAGCACGAAGACATGCACAAGATCCATGAAAAGAAAAAAAAGGATCAGTAAACCTAAAATATCAAACTAAACGCTTCCGGAAAAGGTCAAACGACCCCAAACAGACAAAGACTTTCTCCTCTGCACCATCATGCTCCTCCCATGTTCCCGTTAGTCCTTCAGAAGTTCTCTGCGCATGGACATAGTCGACTGCAGGTTCTGTATATGAACCCGGTGTGCCAGAGACAGACTTGTTCTTATCTAGTGAAGACTCACGTCTTTCAGAATAAGTTTGGTTTGGAGGACGTGAGCTAAACATGACTATTTTTCTGGAGCTGTAAATAAATTTTCTCTGCCTTTGGCTCTGATTCCTGAACACGAACAGGCCGGAACATGCAGCAGCTCAGTGAAATCGCTAATTAATTCTTAACGGTGGGGACGTCTTCCAGGGACAGACTCCTGTCCTCATGCTGCCAAAAGCATTAACACGCTCGGTTTGAACGCGTCCTCGTATCAACTCGTCCTCCCGCAAAAGAAACCAACAGGTCCGTTTACAAGGGAACCTGCACGTCGCCCGTATGTCTCTCCTGTCTGTCCTCAGCAGGTAACTGTCGTCCTGCAGTGTTCAGCAGCTGGAGAGGAGACGAGGAGAGAGGAAAGAAGACAATCAGAGGGGAGGAAAGGAGAGGAATAAGGGGATAGGAGAGGAAACAAGGACAAAGGGGAGAGGAGGAAAAGAGTGAAAGTGAAAAGGAGACAACGAGATAAGTGGAAAGGATAGAAGGAAATCATTTAAACAGTGAAAGGAGGAAGCAGAGACCGAATGAGACGAAATGGGAGAGAGTGGAATCTGAGATAATAGACAGGAAGTAGGAGGGAAAGCGAGAGAAAGGACCAGAGATAATCAAATGAAATCAAAGGGAAAGACCACGAGTGACAGAAGAGGGGGGAAGAGATGTGGAGACAAAAGAGGAGAGGAAACAGAAACGGAAACAGTGAACGATTTGGAAGAAGGAGGCACGAACAACAGGAAGGACACGAGTCCAACCAGAGACAGGTGAGTGTTTCACTCTGTGATGGAAAATGAAAACCAGACATTTTAGTTCATCTCGATGCAGATTCCAAAAGGAGCTACTGTACGCGTCACTTTAAAAGGAATCGGACACGTAAAGTCAAGGTTTTCTCTCTTCCCACATTCACGTCACACAGGAAGAATGAACCAAGTCATGGTGAGAGACACAAACGGTGGTCTAAGCTCCGTCAGGCGGAGACAGTAACAGAGCGAAGCCGCTCAATTCACGAGAACGTCTACAACCACAAAGGTTGGAGTCCTTCAACATGCGCGAGTGTTTCTAATAAACTGGAGCATGGTCACAGATGTTTGGTAACGGGTGAGATCAGGTTGGCTGCAGGCTACCGGGGTGTCCTGTGGTTTTATGAAGTCCTGTGGTGTGTGTGTGTGTGTGTCTGCGGGAACGAGCCGGTGACTCGAGCGGCTTCATCCAAACACGGCGTCGCTTTAATGAGCAGCCTTCACTGAATGTGTGAAACACGTCAACAGAGGCCGAGGTCACGACCAGCCCTGAGCGTTTGTCAGGGCCTTTATCTTTAACAGCTGTGGAGGCTGACGCTCACTTCTCCTACAGTCCCTGAAGTGCACTTGGAGCTGAATCTCGGTTTCAAACATTCAGTTTGAGGCTTTTCTTTACTCTGATCCAAAGGGCCAATGAGCCGAGTGGAAAAACGCTGACTGGGCTTTTCCTTTAACAACACTGTGTTTCTCTCCGTCGCTGGCCACAGAAAATCATTTTTAACTGGCTGTTTACTTTAGAAACTGTCAAAAGCTGCAGAACCATCTATCAAACCTCTAAAACCCAAGAAGATCCATTTACAGTTATATGCAACATCAGTCGTCACATTCGGAGGAATCTTAACCAGAACTTATTGAATTAAGCGTCGTGTTAACGTCACTTCCGACGGCAGCGTCGTGTCCCAGGTACTGAAAGCAGAAAAAGCAGGACGCAAGAAGAGACCTGGTCCTCCAGCACGTCCAGCTCCTTTCTGCCTGTCCACTATGGCTGTCAAGCACGTCGTCCAGCTGGGACAAAGACAGATATGTGTGTATTAAAGAATAAGGAGGAGATGCTGACGCTGAAAGCAGCCTGACAGGAGACATGTGGGTTCATTAAAACCCAAACCGTTCATTCCCTCGACCTGGGGGACACAGGACACAAAAAGCCTTTGTTTTGGAGCTACTGAGAGAGACGGGAGCTGGGATCGGGTCCTGAGCTGCAGCAATTAGTGGGAATGATTTTGTTGCATGTTCGATTCCCTCCCGGCCGACTGACAGAGAACAGGGCATGTCGACACGGTGGTCCAGGTTTGAGCTCAGTGATTCTGCGAAACCATGAACTTTTTAATTTCAAGTCTGATGTCACAGTCTCAGTTCTGCAGTTTGAGTTGGAGCATTCTGAACAATCGTGGGTAGAAGAGAAGGTCTGATCATGTGGACCAATACAGAAAATACATAATGTCAGATCCACACAGTGTCTGCACATCAGTGACATGTTGGACCAAACTGGGAAGCTTTTCAGCTCTGATTCACAGTATGAAACCTGCCCCACATCATCCAAAGGACTTAGGGATGTCCAGATCCTGATCCTGCCTTTGTGCACTTGTACTTATAAATCTTTTGTGGTGCTGTTTTAAGATAACAGATGAGGACAAACGTAAAGCTGATACAAACTCTGCTGTGCTAAAGTCTGAGCATCCATTAAACTGGAGTTTGATTCCCTTCCATTTCCTGTGGAGATGCTGCAGTCCACGTTGTCCACACCTCTCCACCCGGGATCTCACCCTAAATCTGTGCTCTGTTCGTCTTTATGTTTTTGTTCTTTTCAGTCGCTGCCATATTTTTTTTGGCAGAAGGAATTCCTGTTCTTACAGGATTTGCTTAACTGCGGTGGATTGACGAGGATTTTATTGACCGGCTACTCATGCTTGAAGCAAAAGACTCGTACTTGAATCAGTACAAGGCAAGTACTCAAATGTAAGTACCGTAAATTCTGGACTATAGAGCGCACCTAAATTTAAGCCGCACCCGCTAAAATTTAAAAGAAATATATATTTTGTCACATATAAACCGCATCGGACTATAAGCCGCCAATATCCAGGCTGAGAAATAAGATATTTACATAGAAAGATTTTGTACCATAAGTGTTTATTCATACACCTGAACCTGAATGGTGCCTGTAACACGGCAGTAAAAGTGCTGATGTTTGCTGTTGTGCGTCTTGGGTTGCATGCGCTAAGAATAAAAACTGGCGCTTTTTTGTTTGCACTGACTTCCATCTACAGCGCCCATCTGAGGGCTGCAGAAAAATTCATAGAAAAGCCGCATCTCTGTAAAAGCCGCACGGTTCAAAACGACGGAAAAAAGTAGCGGCTTATAGTCCGGAAAATACGGTACGTGTAATTGTAGTCGGTCTGGGAAAAAGCGGTATCAGTACATCCAGCGACACAACCAAATCTACAATCAATCGTACACGTTGAGTCGTCTGGTGACAGGCCCCCCCGCCAACCCCTCACCTGTAGCACGTACCCACCTCCAGTCCGAAGCTGAGGCTGCAGAATCAGCTCTGTCAGCTGCTGAAGACAGCTCCAACACAAGAATCCGTCAAAATCAGTTCAAAAGTACGGAGGGAACTCACAGTACTGGCAGTAAACCATCCGAAACACTCTTTGATTTATCGTCAAGCAGCATCAGTTTTTGTTCAGACAAAAACACTGAGACGTGCCTGAGCTGAAACGTCCGGACCTGCGTCTCCCCACAGTCGGGGCTCGCAGGGTCAGAGCACTTTACGAGACTTCAGAATCAAAAAGCCAGGAAATCAGAGCCGAGCCCTTCTCGCTCATATCTGATACCGTCTCGGTATCAGGCCACTGCTGGCATTTCACTGATACCTAAAGTGATTTTCCTCAGCGACGCAAACACTAAAAATACCCTGTGTGCCTCTAATCCGCCACATGACTCGGCTTCCGTCGAGCTGCCCTTCTCTCTTTTCACCTCTCTGTCCTTTCTAGCGTTTCTCGCACATTCTTCGAGTCACATTCCTCTCTCCTCCCTCAGCCCTCTGTCCTTATCTCTGCACTGCCTCCTTCATCTCTACCGGCTCAGCGCGGGTTTGTCCGCACGCCGCGAACGCAACAAACTGGGAGCTGATGAAACGTAAGAATGTCTTTGTGGTCAGTTTCCCGTCTGCACAACAAAGAAATCGAAACCCAACAACTTTAAAGGGAATGAGTGTGTTTGCATCCCACTGCAGACACGGAAGACGACGTAAACCCAACAAACCAAACGATGATGCACATTCACAAACAGAACTCTAGTGAGCCCACGTGGGATTGGCCCTCAGGCTTAGGGGCTTTAAATCCAGGCGAACAGGAAGTCAAGTCCAGCAGGATCACAACCATGACCAAGGTGCGTCCCACGCGGATGGATCACAGATCAGGCCGAACAGGCACAGAGGTCAGCGAACAGCGAACGGCCGCGAAAAAAAGATGCAAAATGGTGAACCAGAACTGTCCTCTGGTCTAAAGATCAAACATCTGAAAGAAGCGGAGGATAAAGGTGCAAACAGACGTCCACTGGGACTTTAAGGAGACAAAGACACACAATGAATGACGAAATGTGTCTTTTAAAAAACTTAACGAGTGAGAAAAAAAGGTTTTACACTTAATAAAGGCAAAAAAGCACAAAGTCACACAGACGCAGAGACTGAATCTGTACGTTCAGGGACCAAGAGACTTTGTAGGTCACCTGTGTGCACTGGTCTCACTGTCCTCACGTCTCATGCTCTTACGTCTTAATGTCCTTTTTGTCAACTTCTCTATTTGTATAAGCTATTAGTTTATTTGAAAGTGCTTTATTTTATTGGTGATTATTACTGCACTTACTCTTCGCTCGGTTCACATTTGTACCAACGTTCACCGTGTGTAAAGCTCTTTGAACATTCGTTCTTCTGTGCGAAAGGTGATGTACGGATAAAGTTTGATCGCTGAATCGATTCTCCACAGCTTTGACTGGACGTTTGAAAGGAGCCAGCACTTATCTCAACCAGTTCCCACTATTTGCATAACGGTGGTGGATGGAAACACACAAAGGGAGATTGATTGAGGAAGAGCGCAGCGAGGACGGGCACGAGGGGAGGACAGACGATTAAATCTGGACGGCCTGGCCTCCCGCTTTCTCTGTGTCTCAGAGGAACGGCCTGGGAGGAGGAATTAAACGTCACACCGCCGTGAAAATGTGGCTTTAGAGCTGTTGACAGCAGCCTCACACCACGTCAAAGTCAAAGCTGTAAAATCTAAATCTGAATTAGTGAGACTGAAAGAAGAGACACTGAAGATAAATGACAACTGACCCAGAGCGTGCGGTGACGCATCCTCACTCTGCACAGCTGATCGACATCCGCCAACGGCTGATCGATTCACTGTGAGGGAGCTGGACACACAGCTGCTGATGGACTGTTTGTGCGAGGCAAACGTCTGATAAACGTCCCTTCATCGTCATAGAGAAGAACTCAGATACTCAGACATACTTTTATTAGTTGGTGATGAAACATGGTTTTGTTTCAAACTTTTGCAGCCAACGTTGTGTCCTTGTTGTGTTTAGTTTTGACAGGAACATCAGCACAGACCCGTGATGTCCAAACGTCCTGTTGGGACCTGTCCCCTGATCTGGTCTGACTGTCTGAGGTCTTAGAATAAACACGTCCGAATTTATTCCAAAGATCTAAAGATATAAAATTCATGAACTTATTTTCCTTCGATGATCTTATTAAAACCGTGACCTGGACGTGTGGTGACACTGAATAAAGAATAAACCGCCGAGCTCTCAGGTGGACTAATGTCCTGCAGGTCTCCTTCAGTCAGGCATAAAGCCAATTAAAATTTGTCTCCCTTCAATACGTAAGTGTCTCATATAAACCACAGTCACGTCAACTTTGTGTCTTCTGAGTGAAAACTTCTGGACCAGTGAATCGTTCAGAACAGAACTGAAGCAGATGAACGAGCCAGGCTCGCTGAGACACAGTGTGTGCACAAACCCAGTTCGTTCACAAACCCGGTTCGTTCACACCTTGACCTTTTTGTCCTTTCAGCTGAAACCGCAGTCAAACCCTGCGTGTCTCTGTCTCACGTCCTTCACGCTGAACATTTACAGTCTCCTGCATCTGGAGTGTTCAAGCCTCCACACACACACACACACACACACACACACACACACACACACACACACACACACACACACACACACAGCACCAACCTCCGTGTGTGTGTTGTGGTTCAGTGCTGCTGGGAACGTTTACGAGTGTGTGTGAACTGCTTGGTTTGGCCTGTGGCTGCTGGTAGAGTATGGAAAATACATTAAACACACACACACACACACACACACACACACACTTTCCTCTGCTCTCGCTTTCTGTCTTTAACATTTTTCGATTTAATGAGTTTTTTGGCCAAACGTGGAAAATACCAGGCCAAGAATGTCTCTCTGCCTTCTGTCTCCTTCTTCCCACGCTACTTATTGCACCTTCACTTCTCCATTTTCTTATTGTGACACTGAAATTGAGGGAAAATGCAAATGCAATACAAAATGTGGCCAAAAGTACGCGGACAGTTTGACCTTTATCTGTCTCAGCACGCGGGTCCTCGCTGATGCTCCTCAGCATCTGCCGGAAAGGAAGTGGAGCTTTTTGCAGCATCACTTTAATGAGCATGGCTGGAATATTTGTGTCCACATACTTTGGCAAAGGCAGGAGTCAGCCGGCTCCTGTCGGCGCCTACGAGTGTAATGAAACGCTTAATAGACGTTTTCTTCTGGACTTAAGAATCAGACTTTTCAGGCATTTTTAACCTTCCAAACAAACACACACACACAGGAAGTCTTTAATTCGTCTTCATCATCATCAAACACTGAACTAAAGACTCCACCAGTGAAGACGGACACGTGCTTTCAGCAAACCTGCCCCCACACACTCAAAGTTTTAAAGTTTCTCTTCGTGAGCTCGACTGGATTCAGTGAACGAGCAGGCAAACGGACGCGTGTCCGAGCGAACGCTCACACAAACTCAGGCTCCACTGAACAAACGATTGTTTGATCAGAAACAAGGAACAAAGTGAACAACAGGTGGAACAAATGCATAAATGAACGACAGAAACGTATGAATGCACAAGCGAAGAAGAAGAGATGAACACAAGCCAACCAATTAACGAGGGGGAACGTGACAAATGAACTGATGATCGAGTGAATGGATGAAGCGATGAAACACACGAGCGCATGAATAAAGACTGTGGTGCATTAAAAACCAGAGAGTTTTACTGGACCTCAGGCTCAGAACCACCAGGCAAACTGCACTGCACATGGACCTGAACTGAACCACTCTCAAGCACACACACACACGGATGGACGGATCAAAGCATGTAATGGTGGAACGATATCTGACTGCACATTTCATGAAAGAGCCGTGACTTTTTCTGCAACTCGACACCGAGCTGCTGTGTTAATGGAAGGAGGCCGGAGCTCGCAGATGGAAAAAGTGAGGGATGAAGCAAAGAGGAAACATGGAAACACGAGGACACGAGCGAAGGATGGAAAGTGCATGAATCACTGCTGTCGGCCCAAATGCAGCATCTCCCAGGAACTTTTCTTTTGGGGGTAAATTTGAGGAGTTTTCCGAAAAATCACACAAAAGCCTTTTTAAACGGAGTTCACTTGGATCTTTGCCCCTCAACAAAACTTCCTTAACTTCCTGTTCGAGCACGAAACATTTTCAGCCGACAGCAGCGGACGCCAACATGGAAAGACATGAACGCCACAAACAAAAGGAGGTAAAATCTGCGTTCATTTTGTCCACTCTGCTCTGCCAGAACCCTCATACATTCAGGGACGGGGACGGGGACACGTCGTTAGGCAGAGTCATCAGTGAGTGTCCCCTGAAAATACTGGACCCTCTGCATTTCAGCAGTAACAGTCAATCAATCAAGGATGAAATACATCTTCAGATAATTAAAGCCTCTGATTCAGCTGTGAGACCGATGTCTCCGTCCGTCCGTCCCTACCGTGCTCGTGCAGGTTCATCCACAACAGTACGACCAGGACGACGCGATGGAGCCTCCACCTTCCTCCTGCTTCTCCTCCGCCTGTGTGGAACTCCCTGAAGAAACAGTGGAACGGGGACATGAGTCAGGACAGCACAGGACGGTATGAGCCTGAACAGGAACGTCTCAACGCGCGTATGTGTCTCATTCCTGAACAAGCTCAGTGTCCTGATGACGGACACAAACTAATCAAGCAGATCAAAAAAGTTAAAAAAACTGTGTGTGTGTGTGTGGTGTCTCTGGAGAAGCTCAGGATGAATTACAACAACCCAGGTGATCCGTTTGTCTCCATCAGTCTGTGAGCAGAGCTGCTACAGTCCAGCTTCGTCTTTTCAAATCTAGATCCAGCCGAGGGTCAAAGTTCAGACCATCTCCACTGCTTCTCCTCAGACCTCCACCAAAGTTCTGCCGTGCGAGGATTCTCATTCGCAGCAGCATCGGCCGATCACAGCGACGTGGCAAAGAGGCTGCAGAATCAACACTGGGACCTTCACACTTGTTACCTGGTGGATCGTTATGTCCAAAAACCCCAGACACAAAGACAGACGTCTGTTTGTCCAGCTTACGTGAACACTGATGCACCTGAGGCTACGCGGACTGAACAAAGCGAAGACAGAGAAAGTTTTTTTACAACAAACTCTGTGCGCACATCATAAATATTTAAGCCCTCCATCTCACGTCTTCGTCCGCTGTTGTCCAGGGCCGCAAATTCATGCAGCTCCTGACATTCAAACAAAACTCGCCTCTTTGTCGAGTCCCACGGCTCGTTTCTCTGCCTCCCTGCTCCCGCCCCCATCTCCGGCCGGGGGAGAGAAAGTCGAAGCGGAGCGAGGTCAGCGAGCGAGGCCGCGGACGCAGCGGCATAAAGGGAGCGATTCATGTGTCTGCAGGGGGCTGGACGGCCGCCTGCAGCCTCGAGTCAGACATTTTGTGGACGTGGAACAATCGTGCTTATTCTGTCACGCCGGAATTCACGTTAGAGCCGGACTTTAAAGAAACAAACGTCTACAAACTCAAAAGTGTGAAGTCAAGTTTGACAGAGTCCAACCTCTGACTCCCAGACCGGGTAAACCCTCCAGATGATGTTGTGAGATCCAGTTCCTGAGCTCCTGCACCAGCTTCACTCTAACGTTCTGGTTTTGGTCCTGACACTTCATCAGAGCGCGCTGACCCGATGAAGGCCGTAAGAGGGACAAAC
This sequence comes from Channa striata, assembly GCA_033026295.1. NCBI lineage: Eukaryota > Metazoa > Chordata > Actinopteri > Anabantiformes > Channidae > Channa > Channa striata. The sequence continues at coordinate 952,603 of CM065170.1, forward strand.
TGGACACTGAGCTGAGACAAGTGTTTTGCAGCGTTTAGACAGAGCTGCACTTCCAGAACTACAAAGTCCATGAGCAGTTTAGGGGACGTGAAGACTGGACTGTCCTCTGTGCTTTAGCCAAAACCCAGGATGGATGTGATTCCCCGCTCACTCACAGAGTCTCTGATCCTCCAAACACTGTCATCGGGATCAAACTAACCCTGCAGGTGGACACACCAAATCCTCCTCTAGACTTAATTAAACCACATTCCTCAGAGCTCCGTGTCTCCTCTCGTTTGTGGACGTCCCTTGTTAAAAACCGCCTCTTCTGCTTCACACAATCTGAGCTGTGTGTGTGTGTGTGTGTGTGTGTGTGTGTGAGATTGTGTAACAGCTGGCACCTTCAACAACACCGTCTTTGATAAAGTCCAACAGAACTCCGAGACTCGGACTGGACACTTTGACTCTTGTAGCGTCATTTTACAAGCACACGTTTAATAAACCGATGGTCCCATCGATAAAGTCCACGCCTGAAACACTGGTACAGTTACCTCGTCTGAAACTGTCCCACTGTGGGACTTTTCGTCTCTGCAGTACATCAACTGTAACTACGTACATCTACTCAAGTTCGGAGGTACAGCGGTGAGGGACGTTTTCCTGCAAATACTCATCAGTACTTCGAGGACTAAAACCAGCTCCACTCTGCTGCTGGTTCTGTCTCTAACGTCTCCACAGTTTGTGGAAAGAATTCAAACTTGACTTGAACATCAAATCCATCGTTTGTTGCCTACGTCTGCTTCTACTTTTCATTTCATCGGTTAATTTCAAGCACTCGGACGTCCCTCAGTTGACGGTCCACTGCATTTGTCCCTCAGCTCCTTGATTTTCACGCTTGTCGTGAAATAAACACGCGTGGAGCTGAAACGCTCAGAGAGCAAATGTATAAAGACAAGTTCCATGGAAAAAATCCGGACATTCAGGGGACACTGAGACAAACACGACGTCCCGAATACTCTCTGCTTCACAAAGGACCTGAACAGCTGATCAATACCTGAAGTTTTACAGAATTATAAATGTACGGCAGCATTTTCTACACGTCCAGGCTCCAGAATTCAAAGCAGAACTCGGTCCCTGTTTAAACTGGGAACATCTGGACCGTGGTCTCAGTGTCTCCGCTCCCCGTCACAGGGAACAAAACCCGGACCTACAGTCCTGAGCAGGGCTCCAGACTTACTGCAGGACTTCAACGCAGCATCAGGAACCGGGTTTGTCTTTTTTTGCACCAGAGACTCAAAGGATAAAGAAGAAAAACAAGAGACGCGTTTGTGTCCATTCTGTTGAGTCCAGCATCACCGGACAAGGTGGACAGGGGACAGGGGGGAGCGAGGGGTTTCATGAAGGGGACGTTTTCCACCCAGAGGAGTCCAGCTCCGTCATTAAGGAGCTGGAGAGGCCGCTGCGCGTCTCCGCGGATCGGCCCGGACAACAAATACTGGCTCAGTGGGAGCAAGTGGACCGGGACTCGGAGCAGGACAAAAGTTTAGAGACACACTGTGACACACACTCACATGGTTTCAGTGGAAGGGCAGCTGGTCCCCCTGCCGGGTCATGGTCCCCGTCCAGAGTCCGAGCGACGCCGCGTCCTCAGGTGCGCGCTTTTTTCTTTTTCTTTTTCTTCTCGCGCTGAAACTTTTCACAGTCCGAACCGGGTTCTGCTAAATCCGGGGCGCAAAGGTCTCCGAGGTCTGGAGAGACACAACGAGGCTCTGCTGGTCCGGACTCCCCGGAGACGGGGGACAGCCAAGCGATGCTGCAGCCAAGTGAGCGGCAGCCCGGAGTCCCCGCTTAAGTTCGGACCGCGTCAAGCTCGGAGACGAGGAAAATGTCGGCCGAGCTTCCGGTTTCGGCTTAGCAAAATAAAAGCAGCACGAGCGCTCCAAGGACAAACCTTCACAATAAAAGTCTACGGACCGAAGAAAACTTTACAACTTTACTTCGAACTGAAACTGCAGCTCAAACCTCCTTTGAACTGAAGCAGGTCAGAAAATGTCTCACGTCTTTGAAATTATGATTATTATGACGTCATTAAAGGAAGGTTCTTCTCTGTAGCATGTCGTTATTAGTTCAATTCCAGGAGCTGCTGTCAATTATTTTATTCATTTCAAACGCTGCCAAAGGTCACGAGGCTCCGGACAACAGTTAAACTGGAAGAAAGGTCACATCTGGAGCCTCCAGAGTGTCCAATCCTTTGACAGAACCTTGAGGTTTCCCTGTCCTCACTCAGACATTGTGCTGGGAAAACAGGCCGAGGGCTCTGAGGTGCCCGGGATCTGATGAGGTGGATCTTCCAGTGTGTTAAGGGCCACAGACCAGGTGGAAAACTGCATCTGATCCACATTAATCATGACGTGTGCGAGCGTGACCAAACAGGAAGGAACAAAGCTTCAGTGACGGCATGAGAGTGAATGGAAGATTCCCGTCAAAACGATTTGCAGGTTTAAAGGTCGAAACCAACCGGGAATGTGATTCCTGATTCCCGAACACAAACGCTGAGCTGCTCGGGACTTTTCCTGCGTTTCAGTCACAACATCGTTCACATAGAAAAAGTGCATTGGGACCTTTTCTAAAACCAACACCAGTGGTTTGTTAGTTGGTTGAATCTTCATGTATTTGAAAAACGTAGAAAGAAAAATAGTTTTTGCTGATTCAAAAGTCTTGGGACAGACTCATATTTACTGCACATCACCGTGTAAAGACACTGTGTTAGTCCGGGAACTGAGGACGGGGATTGTTGCCGTCTTTGCCTCTTCCTGCTGGATGATCCTCTGGGCGATGCTTCCTTCACTTTCAACAGGAGACAGATGTGGACTACACACATCCGACTGAAACAGCCACTGATTTCCCAGGAAACGTTGATGCCTCGATGGCCTACACAGATGGAGCCCACCATCCCATACCCCCACTGACTCTGGCTTTGCCCCCATGACGATGCCTCGTTGGCCTTTGGTGTGAGAACCTGCCGGCTGTTTTTCCTGTAAACAAGCTCAGTTGTGGCCTAATCCGACCAGCTAACACGTCCACGTTTCTGCACAGAACTAATGTTTGGAAGCTTTCGCGTTCCAGTCATCATATTGTATGTTGCAGGAAGCAAATTGTCAATTTACAAATGAATATTAGGTTGTTCAGAGAAAACACTAAATCACATCTTTGCACTTTTTTGCACACACAGATAAATAAAGGTGAAAGCAAATTAGCAAATCTCAGAGTTTAGTTCTTTGCATTTAGGAAAAGTGCTGAGACTCCATGGACTCCTGGTCTTGTGCCCAAAGCCTGTTGAGGCCCATGTGAACTCATTGTAGAAATGGGACATTTCCAGAGCAGCTGTCTTTGAACCAAATCCAGTGTTTTGTAGAATCATCCAATAATATCAGTCTGTGTGAGAAAGCTAATACAAGCTGCTCCAATTCCTGACCCAGCCCAAGTTGTCAAAGAGGAGGCGGGAAAACCTTCCAAAAACATTAAAGCAGCATGAGGGGAGCCAGCTGCAGGGGGAAAGCACATCGCACGGAGAGCTTCAACAACATACCGTTCGTGCACAATCGGTAGTGAAAAGAGATAAGCAGCCGCCGAGTTCTACAGGTGGAGGGAGTCTTTAAGATGAAAAGGACGGTGACTGGACTCACAGACCTGGAGGAAAGTCACGTCCGCTCAGTCTTAGTGGGAACGATTCACCTCACAGAGTGTCACTTTCTGCCGCTGGCCGAAGCCCCCGACTCACACGAACCATGGCAAACACAGAGCAGGCGTTTTGTGACTGTGCACAGCAGCATGTCCACAGACAAAAGCAGCTACGTTAGTTTATGATGACGGACTGAGGAATGTGGAGGAGAGACGGGCAGCTTCCCTGTTCAGTCTTCTGCCAAAGTGAGATCACTCCCTACCCAGGTACTTTATCTGAGAGCTTTAAAGCGACGGGGGAAAACCAACGAGCAAAACGAGGCTTTTCTGTTTCACACGAAGCTGACTCGATTCATTACGACGAACCTTTGACCTCAGAAACTTTCTCATGTACCAGTCAGGCTGTAACTATGCTACTACTAATCCCCAACACTGAGGTTTGTATTCAAAGCTTTGAGCAACAGCAGTAAAGAGAAATGCTTTATCAGGTCTGTCCTCCTCTAACCCTGTTGGAGTGTTCCACGTGTCTTTGGACTTGTCCAACAGATCCTGTGTTCCAGGAGACCTTTTACGGTAGATGTGAGGAGCTAAAGACGGGTTCTGCCCTGTGTCACTTTGACCAAACGGTTTCTTGCTCTTAAATCAAGTGTGACCGGCGATTGGGTTCCACAAACCCCTACACGTTTTGCAGTGTCAGTGCCAAAGCCTCACGATGTGATCCCAACGATAACGCGACAATATTCCATCGATGCAGGTCTTGGCAGTTGTCTTGATGAACGTGCACAACCACTAAAAGAAAAACAGCTAGTGACACAAGTCTGCTGTAACTTCTGCCCAACGTCACTTTTAAGCCCATTAAAGTTCCCTACTTTCAAATCTGTCTCTACTTCTAGCTGTAAAACGCCTCCAGACGACATCACTTGGAGGAAGCATCGGTTTAGATTATGTCATGCCACTGCTCACACTATGGTGAACCTGCTTTTTAAGAGCTCCTCCACATGACATCGTCTGAACCCGTAATGATGAAAAAGCAAAGATTTTTTTAGGGACGTTTTTACATGTACTAATGCACATTTACGCATAAACTGAAGCCACAGGAAGAAGGTTGAAAATTGGTGAAGTCGCCGTTTTACCTGTAAAACAAAGAAAGTAACTAAAGAAAGTTGCATATTGCAGCTTTAAGTAAGAGACGATCAGCTGTTATTGCAGGTTTTCCCAAAACACCAAAAATCCAGGTCATCAGTAAAGTTTTGCACATTTTATTCAAAGTGAATCACTCTGACAAATGTTTGCGTGACTCGTTTAACGCCCCACTACGATAAACTTGGAGAGACTAAAATGTTAAATTACAACAAGAGAAAGTCCCACCAACCACCATCAGCATTTACACAGAAATTGTCAGCAGCAGTTTTAGGTTTTATTTCTTATTGTCCGAGCCTTTGGATACATGTGAAAAATGAGATAAAGTCTAAACTCATATGATGGAGAACTACAGACGTAGTTAGTGATGCTGAACTTTGACCAACAGTCGTCCAAGAGAGCGACTGAAGTAAAGAGCCACATTGAGATGGTCACACACATTCTGAATTGACGAGGATCAGTTTGTTGTCCCAGCTAACTCTGCTGGGAAGGAAGTGACTGAACATCTTGTGGAGGCCCTGGACGGTCCCACAGCAGCGCTGGCATGAGTTATTTTGGTTTCCTTCTCAGTGAGCTCGATTACATGCCTGAGACCTTTAGAGAATGAATGGAGCGAACCTAAAGACGTAAAGTGCGGTGGAGTTCGGCAATATGACGGTGGAGGATTAGTAGTGATGTTTCCATCACTTTAGCATCTGTATCTGTGCTGCAGCCAGTGGCAGGACTGGGATGAACTGACTTGCACTGAAAGTCTGAAGCAAATCTCTAGTAATTTCTCGGGTGAACAGTGATATTTGTGTAATGGAAGAAGCCCGACTACGATCTTCATTTAAACGTGTGGAGTTATTAATGCGGAGCTTCTACGAATGTTCCCGTCTGTATTTCATTTGGCATTTTATCATCGACAACTCACACAAGATTTTTTGTTTTAATATTAGGTGAGAAAGACAATGAGTCCAGAACGGACTTTGCTCAAAGTTTTAACTGATCTCACGTTGTCATGATGAGGTCAAAGCTAATGAACTGACGTCCCTGACATTAACTCGAGGCGGAGAGGTGCTCGACGACAAAAACATTCAGGATTCTGACTGTAAATCCTCTAAATCCCATTTTAGTTGTTCGGATGAATGCTGTCATTTTAATATTTCCTCTTTCTCTACTCTCATTAATTTGCAGTCAGTTGTTAACACCTCTAATTGACTGATGGATGCTCTGGTAAAAGCGAAGGCGGCTGAAGTCAGGCTGTCGCACTCAAAGCGTAAACACTGTTATAAATGTGCGGTGCTGAAATCCGAGTAACGAAGCTTTGATCTGTGTTGGGCTCCGCTAATTAAAATGTGTCAGACAGTCAGTGAGTGAGTGAGTGAGTGAGTGAGTGAGTTATCCAGTCAATCGCAGCGACACAGTGTCAGACACAGGCAGCCTTTGTTGCAGAATGATGTTCATCGTGTCCTCCTCTGACGGCGAGCTGAACGGCGCTCTTCACAGGACGGCCTCTGTCTGTGTGTGTGTGTGTGTGTGTGTGTGTGTGTGTGTGTGCGAGCTGTGTCTTGTCTCTGTGGGCCAGATCGGTGACAGATAGAGCGGCGCTGCTGGGGAGAAAGGGGGGGATGGAAAAAGAGAGCGGTGGAAGGAGGAATCAGAGCCGAGGAGAACAAAGGCCTCATTCTTTGCCCGTGGTGAGGAGTTTCAGGGCTTTCTGGAGGTTCTGGACGGCCGTGCTGACGTCCTCGTACTGCAGGGCGCTGCCGGCGTACTTGCAGTACTTCTGAGCCTTGGTGAAGTCTTCCGGGGTGAGATGGACACCGCCTGGAGGGAGGGGTAAACACGGGGTGACAAGAGGGAAAAGAAAGCAGTGAGATGAGTTCACGTTTGACGAGAGCAGCAGCACAGAGGAGTCGGCCGCCGAAGATCATCTGCTCATTTTCGAAAGGACTATTACTAACTATTGTCCACATCACGCTACAGACGCTCAAGCCAACAGTGAATCTAATCGGATCCTGTTCGGTTTGTTCGAGTCACTCAATGCTCGACGCACGTGATCCGCGTTCGCATCAGTCCGGAATAAAAACACACAGCTGGCAAAAAGCCATAGACGTGTGTGAACGCTCTTTGCCTTTAGTGTCTGTATGAGGAGTGTGGACGATACGGAAGAGAAAAGATCCATAAATCAATCAGACAGCACAAAGACGCAGTAAATATATGTTGTCCGGAAAATGTCGCAAAGATGCAAAAACTCAAAGTGACGTCTTCAAATGTCTCGTATTGTCCAACAAACAAAGACGCTCAGTTTGGAATCATCAATAACAGAGTTAAACAGAAAATCCTCACAGTCTAAAAGTGGAAACTTTAATATGTTTCAGATAACGACTTCAACAATCATCAGACTTCAGAAAAAGAAAAGGCTCCATCCTCCTGCAGGAAAACAGGAACTCTGCTCAGAATAGTTTCTCTCTCTGTAACAAAACTTTCCATGTGAAGTCCGCGGAGACACGTGTCATGGAAAGTCATAACTACCCGTCAGCACCAAGGGGGATTGTGGGTAATTTATGATGGAGAACGCCCTGCATCCGATCTCGGGGTCAGCGTTTAAAGACAGAACCTGAGTGATGATGACGGACGGCGCGGCGGCATGTGTCAGTGTTGTGACACCGCTACCCCCCGTGACCTCATCAGGTGGCCCCCGCCCCCCCTCTGCGAGCCTGTAAATGTAGCTCTCGACTACGTCCCGAGTAGTTTCCTAAATCGGCTGTGACGTAGTGATAAAGACGAGATGCTGAGCTGCTGCTGGATCCCGGTTTGAGCTGACGGCGCGGCCTCACTCTTTGCTCGTCAATAATCGTGAGTGGCTTCCTGCGGCTCGAAAGGACGAATCTGTGCAAATGTTTTTGCAGCTTTATGTTTCTGTTAGTCCCACCCACACCCGTCCACCCATCGCAGTCTCTGGAGGACACAGCTGAACCCTTTGCAGTGGGTGTGACACTACAGAACATATACGCAGACTGAAGGAATGCAGCGCTCACTGTAAAGCCCAGAAACTCTCAGGGAAAAGCCCCGAAGATCATCCTGTAGAAAAATGTCGGTTCCGAGTGATCGTGTCAGGACAAAGTCAATATTTCTCTTGGCCTTTATTCGATCCGTCTCCTTTCCAGATTCTTCTCTAACGAGTGTGAAAACCCACAGTTTTCATGGCGTCTTTCCTTCTCTGCTGCGTATGTTTCTTGTTCCTTCTCGTTTCACAATCCAACCTCGATTTATTATCTTCATCACTTCGCTCCCTAAATTAAATTTCGATTCCGTGCAGTGGGCGCTGCCCTGGTGTGTGTGTGTGTGTGTGTGTGTGTGTGTGTGTGTGAGACGTAACTATGATAAGTATTTCTCCGCGTGCACGTTTAACACATGAACGGGTGAACGTCTGTAACAATGACTTTATGCTGACGAGTCTGAGCTTCTTTTGCAAACCGGACGCCACAATGAGTCGCTTTGGAAAAAGGTGTTTCCTGTCTTGGTTACTCTGGATAATCCACAGACCTTGAAGTGAACAGTTTTCATTGGAACAGCGTTCTACTTATGAAACTGCCCCAATGAAAACTGTTCTGTGGATGTTTAGCAACACTGATATGTCCAAACGTGGCCAAGTCAAACAAAAATTATCGACATACTTCAACAGCAACGGCTGTGACTAAGAGGTAACGTTTTGCAGAAAGTCGATCCTGCACAAGTGAATAAGTGTGTTGTTGTTTGGAAGGTCTAATGTTTGAAACCTGGGGGTTGTTCAGTAAAGTCCTGCTGGAAAAACTCTGCCCGGTATCAGTACTGGGTATCGGGCCTACTGGCTGGTTATCAGTGTAGCACATACCAGCACCTTGTTTTAAAAAAAACATTATCACGTAGGTAAAAAATGTGCAAACTTTACGTGTCAATTCCATCCATTATATCGTGGTCTTAAGGATGGACTGTCAGACTTCTCTGGTCACTCTTTTCATTCTCTGTTTGGGTGAAACTGTATTTTGAGATGCTCCAACCACTTCACAGTTTGACCCTGCACTCAGCTCACTGACTCATTGTTTGTTCATCAGTTGGGTTTGAAACAGTCGCCACAGTCGCCCCCTAACTCGCCCGGTGCTACCTCAACGTTGGCTTGTGTCGTGGTGCTGAATCCACCTGGGACAATCACTTAAGACATGAGCAGCAGATAATGTGTCTCTTGGCTTAGTAACACTCATAAAATATGACACTGTGCTCTTAAAAATGTCCTGGAGTTGAACAGGAAAAATATTGAATAACGTTGCACCATAAACCTCTAATCCCTTGGATAATTTCTGCTCTCCGAAAAGCTGAAGAACAGAATCGTGAATACGCTGACTCCATATTCCTACAAACAGCTTTGAGGAGGGGGTGGGAAAACAGTGGGAAAGGGAAAAATCAGCAAAGAGAAAATGTTAAATATGCAGTCTGACATACAAATGTGTGATAAATGATTCGAAAGTGTCCAAGTGGAGTCTAATCAGAAAACACGTACTACCCCTCATTCGTATGGGCTCGTGGCGCGCTCCTGTTCCGTGACGTCTTATCATGTGGGAGACAAAGAGCTGAGAGAGGACGAGAGCTGGACGTGTTTTAGTCACCTGCCTGGACCGAGCCTTAGTGCAGCCAGCAAACAGGCCTGTGCAGGTCGGAAGTGGGATTATCCCCGTCTCACAGTTTATCAGTCTGTGACGACACGCGCACAAAGTGGAAAAAAGTGCTTGAATTATTCATTTCACCTATTTATCCTGTTAACAGTTCTGCTGAGTTTGCATAGATTCTTATAGAAAAATGTCTCTCGGATCCTAATGTATCTACACTGTCGAGCTGCAGAAATGCAACATGACTGGACGTCATCTGCCCACGAACAGCTGACAGAGCCCAGAGCTTTAACAAGCGCTGGAGCTCATTCTAATTTACCCTCAAATAGTCAGTGGACTAAACACACACACACACACACACAGCGGGGATTAGATCAGGTGATTTCTTCCTGCTGTGACGCTTTTCAAACTGCTTCTTCTTCATCAACCTTTGGTTTTTTTTGTTGTCCAGTAAGATGCAAATCTGTTTCCAAGACACGAATCCACGTAGTTTCCTTCACCCGTCTGTGTGCTGGCTGTTCTAAATGTGAAGCACTGACGACGGTAAATACTCCTGAACTGATGACTGGTGCTTCAGGTGATTTGTCAGGTGATTGATGCTTCATTTCCTGTTGTGGACAGCCACTCAGCATTCGATATTCTGCGGCTGAACTTTGTGATGCTTGTTAGTCGAACCTTGTGGAAACCTAATAGGATCTGTTTTCACTTTCAGGGAAAGCAGTGGAAATAAGGGGAAAGTCCTTCATGTCACTGGTGCATTTCCTACCAGAACTACAGCAGACGCCAAACAGAAACACAGAGCGACTTGTTTTCTACCGACGACCTGGCAGGTTGCGTGTTGCTGCATTCACAGGGTGTTATCTTTATCATCTTCATATATGAGCCATATGTCTCATCACACTGAACGTCACTCCTGAGGCCCAGTGCTCTTCATTTCAGATCACGTCTCACTGCTCACACTACGGCCACCCTGCTGTTTAAGAGCTCCTCCACATGACATCACCTGGACGCGTAATGATGAAAAGGCTTTTCATCAGAGGGACCTTAAAAGCACTAATGCACCTAAACTAAGGCAGTGGCCCTTTAAAGACTTTTCCAAACACATTCTTCATCTTGCGGTTATCAGAATCCTTGCTTTGGCCCACATACCGCACACGATGATGCAACACTGTACACACACAAAGAGCTGACAGCGTCCACAGAGTGACGAGCAGAACGAGGGCAGAAAATATGTAAAGGGTTAAACATATGTACAGTGATGAGTAAAAAAAGAAGCAATAAAAAGGGAAAGCTTTAAAAGAGCAGGTCCCATGACCCCAAACGTCAAGGGAAAAGCAGCAGTGGTTTGGTCAAAGCACCAGCAGCTGTAGCTGTCTGAACGGTCGTGGACAGAATGGAGACAGGTCCCATGTAGACCCCAAACGACTGAGACGTCTTTGGAAAAGCAGCAGTGGTTTGGTCAAAATGGCACCATGCAGCTTTGTGTCGCTGTCTATTTGAACGGTCGTGATCTCAGACAGAATGGAGACAGGCTGAATGTGTGTGTCAAAATGGAAATCCAGTCCCCAGTGCTGCTGGGCGCTGCAGAAAGCTGCAGTCAGAGAAAGAGAAATATGGGATATGTTCGACATTTACAGTGGGCACTGATGTACAGAAACATGGGTCATGGGCACAGAGCGGCACAGAATCCACGGTTTGGCTGCTTTCTGCTGGTCAAAGGGAGCAGTGAGAAACAAAAACAACACTTCACAACGGACACTGACAGGAAAGGTGACATCAACGTCTGTCCCTCGTTTTAGCGAATCACCTCTGAGCAGGGAGACTCACACAACTTCCTATTTCACATGTGCATGTGTGTGACACAGAAAAGGTGAAGTCCCGAGCGTGCACGGGAACATTCAGGGCTTTTAAACCTGCGTTACATGATTCCCTGTGCGTATGTTCATGTCCCTGTAACTGTGACGTCCACCGTCAGACGGACATCTGCAAACATTTGCACCAACCACAAACACGCTCTGACAGCGAGGCGTGGTGTGGATTCTAGCGCTGAAAAATGACAGCCCGTTGTGAGGGGAAAGAAGTCCAACAGTGATAATTAGATGGATGATAAGAAGTAACCAAAAAAAACATGTGCTGTATCTTATTTTAGGTGGTTCATAACATCAATAATGCGTCTTATCAGCCTTATTTCCAGGGAAGTTCAGCTGAAGTGCGTCACGTGTGTATGTGACCTGGCTTGTCTCAACTCCCTTTACTGAAGAACTGCTGAAATCCACCAAATCAGGCAAATTTGCACCATGTGAAAAACCCCGAGCAGGTTCACGTGGTTTAAATATGAGGAGCAGCATCTGTTAATTCATTTCTGGTGACGTGCTGAACCCACAATGACCAGGAGCTTCTGGGAAACGGAGTTCTTAGATCGAATAGAAGCTTTAAACTCATCACTAGGACGCTGTTAATGTTACAATCGAGTCTGAACCCGGGGGGGAGACGTCCTGCCGCTACCTGCCGCGTCTAAAACTGAAGTGCAGATGAAGTCAGAGTCTCGGTTTCATACCTGTGGGTGGAGGCAGCTCAGCTGGAGTGTTGGCCGGCGCGTGGGCTCCTGGTGGGATGTGGATGTTGTTGTAGTTAGTGTTGGGGGGGCCTGAAGGGCCCGACCCTGGAACGGGGGTGAAGCCAATCCCTGGGGCAGGACCTGGATGCAAACCCTTGTCCTGGCCTTCAGGGGACTGGGACGTAGGATCTCTCCTGAAGGAACCCCCATAGGAGGGGCCCATTCCTGCAAAACCTTCAGCTCCGAACTCATCTACCAGTGAGAGAGAGAAGAAAGACTCAGGGTCAGACCGGGTAAGTGGAACAAACAAAGTGGAGAACTTTAATCCTATCGGAGTGAATATCCAGGATGATTTCTCTTTTTTATTTCTTGCTTGGTGGGTTGATATTCTTTACTAATCAATCTGCAGGGATCCATTCATGATATGAACATGTAACCTGCCAGAAAGTTTCAGAATTGTTATGTCTGACTCTCTGTCAACTTCGCACCTGCCCATGTTTCCCCCCTTTTGTGGGAATTTCAACAGTCCGACCTCAAACCTTCACCAAATGGTGCAACAGGCATCACTGAAATTACTACGACTGACATAATGTCAACGTGCTTGACAGAAACACAAACGTGGCGTTTCCCCAAACGATGTATTGCTAACGCGTTCAGCTAAGCTCTGCAAATGGCTCCGACAGAAGAGTTCAGCGGCGTTGGATGGAGACGCCTAAATCTCCAGGCCGAACTCGGTTAAACTCACACACCAAACATTTATTTTACTTCAAATGCATGTGAGACGAAGAGGCGGTCAAAGCCGTGTTTGGTTTGAATGATTAGAATTCACGAGAAGATGATGAAAGTGCCCCAGCAGAACGTGTGTAAATCACATTCATTATAGAAATTCATAATCCCCAAACTGGGAGCGCGTCTCCAGCAGCTTCCAAATGGGTTTTAGATGAAGAACGGGACATTGTTTTGCATTTTCACTGGATGTACAGCTGCAGACTGATGATTTTATGGAACCCCTCCGACTTTGACTTTTAGAGGCAGACACGAGTTCGGTCGTTACGTTACTCGGAACCGTCCGGTTCACTCAGATCCAACACGGTTTTCAATTCAACAGGTGCTGAAATTCTCTAAGACTTAAAGAACTGACTGTTGTCACGGTTTGTTCAAAGCTCAAATTTAGCGGGTCAGTTATGTTTAATGCAGGAAAGAACGTCGAGTAATAATCCCACCAAAGACGACGAGGTAAAAAAACAAGTCAGAGAAAGATACTTAAAGGAAAAGGCGTGAAAATAAAAGCACAGAAGAAGAAAAGCAGATCCAGTGGTTTTTCCGAACATGAGCCGGCTCTAGAGACTTTGCCTCTCTCAGCAGCCACACCTAACACAAAGAAAACAATTCTTGACAGCCGCAGGTATTTCGACAGATTAAAAACATTAGGACGGATTTGCACACACAGGCTGTATTTGAAACCGTGTTAAGCCCCGACCTCTGTCATTACTGCATCGCAGGCACGAAGCCAAGCAGACGTTGGGAGGAGATGTGACACTTGAAAAATCTTTCATTAAGTTATTAAACTTTTGTTTATGTAGTGAACGTTAATTGACAATTTATGCGTTCAAGCTTCATTTTGATTTCTGTGTCACGTCTGGGGAGACGCGCCGGCCAACTACAATCTTTTACTTCTGACTGGACTGAGAACGACTGTGAGTGTTCGAGTGCGACAGTCTCAGGCTTTTATCTGTGGAGTCGTGCTGCAGGTTACAGGCTGTGAGCGCGATAAGCAGTAAAACCATCACAGATCATCTGTGTTTCCGTCAATGATAATGTTTAATATGCATGCTATCGGGGTTTATGTTCAATAACAACATTTTGTTGTTACTGGCGCTATGTCAATAAAGTTTGAATTGATCTGGAAAGCTGGACAAACAGCAAAATTTGAGATTATTAGCAACTCTGATGTTGGTTTTAACCAGAGGACGGGCAGGAAGGAACAGGCGAAGCACCAGCGTTTTAAAAAGTCCAACCGGGCTGTATTTTTCAAGTGGCTGACGTGCATCTGTGCACATTTGACAAATAAAAATCATAAAGTATATATTTTTAAAGAAACGCATGTAAATTAAATAGAGAAAAAATACATAACTGCATTATTTTCCAATCAGCCAACTGTCATGGAAAGTGCAAAGTTATTTTGTAGAAAGCCACAACAAAAAAAGAGATTAATATAAGAAGCAGGTGCTCTCTCATTCTGAATCCAGTATTACATTTAAAAAAAAGGGCAAAACTCTACACTCAGGAACGACACGCCCTGCAAACCTGCTACGATGAGCTTGTAGCGCATCTTCCAACTGAACATTTGAGCCTCGTTTGCAGCACAGTCGTCGTGTCACTTCTCGCCTCTTTCAGGTCTACTGGAACTTCTGGAATAAATCTTTAAAGGTGATGGGCTGGTTTGTGCTGAAAGTGATCTTTGGCATCTACACCACGTCCCTGGGTTCATCCGCTCACACGGATATTCCCGTCTTCGCTATGCCGATGACCAACACACCTTCCCATGGTTTGTCCGGATTTCCCAAAGACAGTTTTCCCAGCACCATGTTCTAAACAACACAGCGACTTCTGTGAGGCGATGCTGACGACCAAGTAAGCCTTACTAATGACATCACCCTCTCTGTGCGATGCAAATGAGGCCTGTAAAAAGCAAAAAGATCAGACCCTGGGTTGCTGAATAAACTAGCTAGTTCCTCATGCAGGTTTTCTCCAAGACTTAATTTGTGTCTCGACTTAAAGACTAAATGTGACTGTATCAGGTCAAACAGCACAGAATAAAACGTGCTGGTCATTAACTGCAGTAGCCGGATTCTTCGCACAGGCTGAAACCTGGTTAGGCTGAAAACCGTCGGCCAACACAAGCTACAACCAGCAACATGTGGATTCGATCGCTGCAGTTTAACAAATACACGTGTATGAGGATTTGTTCGGTTTGGTCGACACATAATTTCATCTAATGTCATCTAATTTCAATCTAGTGTGTCCTCTGCTTGACAATAGTCACAGAAGTCTTCAAATGTTTGTAGTCGTCCATTTTTGTGTCCAAAGTAAGAAATACAGGCTGTGATGTAAGACTGAAGACTGAAGACACACTGACACCTACTAATGACTTCCTACCACTTACTTTGCAGTCAAACCCAAGACAGATTAAGTCCAAAAGCAAAACTCTGAGAACCACGTTACTCAAACAGACAGTGGGATTAAAACCACAGAGGGAAACGTCCAGCAGCCAAATCATGAATCCTGGTTGTGGATTCTGGGTGGGCGGCACGTCCGGGTGCCAGCCTCTCTCAGGCTTTGACTGTGTTCTAAACTGTGTCTGGTTGGTGAATGTGGCAGAGGGATTTTGGAAATAAGTGGTTTTGAAAAGTCCTCCTGAGGAAGACATCCTTGTTTACAGCGGCAGTGAGGATGATTCACAGGACAACTGTCCCGCCTCTGGGACAATTAGGGGCCGAGTGTCTTGCAAAGGGCACAAAGGCCACAGTCTGCTCCTGTTGGGAGGCGTTCAGCTGCCACTCCGAGGGTCCCCCTTTGCCTGGTATGGAGTTAGCTGAACAACCCAGCAGAATCTAATTTAGCCTGCCTTAATCCATCAGCCAGGACCGGCACACAGAAAATCTCACTACATGTTCATCCTTTATTTAATGCTGCGGTTTGGAATTTAGTATTTGTGTTGTTTCTTTTCCACATCTCTCCCTTTATTTGTCTCCAGCCACAAAATGCCCAAATCTGCAGGAACGTGTGTTTGCAATGCTCGAATTGTAGTTTTACATTTCGCCGGGTGTCATGTGACGTCCGGGACTGTTACAGATTTTCTCACAGTGTGATGTTTGGCAGGGCAACGGTGTGGAATTTACATTTACACTGTCAGGCGCTTTTATCCAGAGCTACTTTCTTATGAATCAAGCTGTATTTTCCATGTGTCCATGATCTGCCAGGCAGTGACAGGCAGAAATTGATTTGTGACCCTGTCCAGCCCGGGGAACATCTTCACCAAATCTCTCTTCTTCGGTCTGTGATTTCAAATCAGACTTGAATGGTGAAGAGACGCAGACTCCATGTCCATGCGTCTCACTGTACAGTCATATTTCAGAACCCTTATCTATGTCCCTGTGACAACTGAGCCACCACCTTTATTTCACAGCTCGGCACCAGTTTTTCCCCTCTCCCCACCTTTTCCTTTCCTCTTACTCATCACGTCCTCCCAGCCAAGGGAAAGTCAAACCAGCTGGTGGACGACAATGTTCTCCTGTCACTGCCACTGCTATATTTGTGAGTGTCAGACAGAGTGTGTGTCTGTGTGGGAGTGAGTGTCACTCGACTCTCCAGAGGTTAATTAACGGAGTGTAACTGCTTCTTATCGCTGCCGCACAGTGGACAGACGTCTACCCAACGAAAAAAGCCTGGTGCTGACAAACAGCCGTGTCGACAGGAAATTCTGACCCGTGGAACGGCAGAAGGCGGTCGGAGCTTTTCTGCATATTGAAAAGCAGAAGCGGCAGGTGGAGAGGTGGCCTGAGTTTTCTGCAGCGTGTGGGTGTAGTTCACTGGACGAAGTCAAAAAGTGCAAAACTATTCTGTCCATGTCCATTTATGAAGACAGAAAAAGCTGATATGACCCACAATAATAACAGCAACAGGCAGAACTGCCAGTGATTGAGCGGAAAAATGTGTCGAGTAAAAGAAGAACGTGCCCATGATAGCTAGGATCTTTTTAACTGGGTTTAGGACAATGAGCTTTATTATCAACACAATAATTCATGTTTTACCAGGTAACAAATTAATACTCTAGTCTCGAAAATGTCAACAAGTGGACGAAACAAACTTTCCAACAAATGTTTTGCTTGACCAACAATTCAAAAGACAAAGAAAGTCGGTTTATCATATAAAAAAATAGGAAAATCCTCAAATATTTGCAGCTAATAATTGTTACATTTGCTTGAAAAAACAAAACAAACACTAAAACAATGAGAATTTTATGAAAAAAGTAGCTGCTACTTGACATTTTTCTGTGTCGCTGCTGCTAAAAACAGGAATGAGAGAAGGGAAACATTTACCGCACTGACAGAGAAAAGCTACAGAGACTTTATCAGTCCAAGCGACAACTTTCGTCTTAAATATGATGTTTGTTTTCAACAACTGGGAGAGAATTTCAGCTTGTCAAGTTTTCATTACAAGTAATACAAGTCTGCTGTCTGGAAATCTGAATTAATTCTGAACATCTCAAAGAAAAACGATTCTCTTTAAACTGAAAAGACGTAAACCATCACTGGGGCTAATTGAAGAAGTGGGAAAACGCCGGTTTGCTCAGTGACTCAGTGTGACAGAACCAAGACGGAACGAAGAATTCAAATGTAAAGACGTTTTCCATGACGCAGGTCACGCAATCACAACGTTCCTGGTCAGACAGTGTTTGTTGTATGTGAACGTCTTTTCTTGTCCCTGATGTCACATAAAAGTAGAAAATACCCCAAAGACAAATACGTCAAACTGAAATGTCAGGCCAGCACGACTGTTTTCTCTGTAATTTCTAAAAGACTAGGCAGTAATCCTAACAAAACACACTCCAAATGTATTTTTCCATCAACATTTGTTCGACATTATGAAAAAGTCTGTGAAGGTAAGCCACACCTCCCAGCAGCCTGGGGTTTAGAAGGTGAGGGGGACGATGACAAGTGACCGAGGAAAGTCTTTCCCAAGGAGACAGCCAACTGTTGGTTGACAAATATGCTCTCCACCTACCAGAAATATGTTTTGTCTTTGAGATTTATGACAACAATCAACTGAAAAATGATTATGTCACCAAGGAATACTTTCAGACTGAGGGACAGAGTCTCAATTTCTGTTACGGGCGCACGAGCTTATGTTTGTCTTTCTATACTCGTTTATGTCAACGAGCGTCCTCACAGACATCATGTGACCTAAAACCCAGCCTGGACCCTCAAAGAGCCTTTTGAAGCCAAAATGTCCTCACAACATCCCACACACACACACACACACACACACACACACACACACCTGGGCTGCTGGTGTGTGTGTAAGAGAAGACAAAGACAAACAGTCTCTCCACGAGACACATATGTTGAAATGCTGACAACATCTTGATGCAATAAAAGCAAATAAAGCTCAGAAAGCAGGACACACACACACACACACACGCACACACGCACACGCCGGGTTGATGATATCAGCTGAGTGCTGGCAGACGTTTCCATCCCTGGGAATAAGCGATCATGATGTCATTACTGACACGAGCAAATGGAGGCTGTGAAAGAGTGTGAGCAAAAGTCAAAAGGACAGAACCATGGGAGGACAGACAGGGCGATCACATGTCCCTCACAGGAGGTTCCACGGTGTGTGATTCAACACCTGCACGCATGCGGAGCGACACCCGGCCTTCGTTTCAGTGAGCCACAGTGAGATCACTCGCATGAAAAGGGATGTTCCCCACAGGCAAGACAAACGTGTCTAATTGTGTTCATGTCAAAATGCATTCCTGGTCAGTGTGCGTTTTCCCGAGAGGCCTTTGATGCAATTGCTTGCTCTCGAAATGCAATCTGAAAATAAATCCAGATGCTGTGGAGCCAGCACCAATTCAATACTGTGTTTAGGTCCCAGGGGTCCTGAAAAAGGACTTTTACGATGGTTAAGGATTACATCTTCACCTGCTGAATTTACAGGAATTATTAATGCAGGGGGGATGACTAACATTTCTGCACTTTATTAAATTAGAAAACTCAGGACACAACTTTCCCAAGTAGAAAAATGAACCTCTACTGTTTGGTACAGATGCCAAAACAATGCTCATTTTAATATAGCTGAGATTAGTGTGAAGGTTTTTCTATAGAACCAAGCCAAACATGCCGCTGCACTTTGTCAGCGTCAAATGTAGTTATGTTCATTGAAAAAGGGACAATGTGTGAACAAAACATTAATCTTTAAAATGAGACAAGATCTATCTGAAAATTAAACTAAAGCATAAAAGTACACGCCAGTGGTCAGCTCAAATGTAAAGATGGTTCCTGAGACCAAAACCCATGTGTGTCAGCCAACCTGAGCACACGTACTTCAGTACAGGCCTGACCAGTTCCAGTTTCCGCTGCTTCCCTATATTTCAGAAGCAAATATTGCACATTAACCTGATAACGTTTCAGATCAAGAATAATCACACGAAACACACTATGATCACCCCCCGTCAAACATGAGCAATAAGAGAATAAATGTGAAACAGAAAGGGTGAGAGGAGAGACACGGCCGAGACAGTTTCAGCGAGGAGATTCAACCCGAGACCGGCGTGAAACCACACTCGTACCTGCCATAAGACAAACGCCGATACGCTTTGAGGGTTTGTGCTAATTTGGACCAGTCCATCGGCCACTTGAGGAGAAAGGCTCAGGAACAAACAGCCCCTGTGGCGACTAAACACAAAGGTTTTCTGTCATGTGTCTTTTCCCAGCACAGGCTTCTCAGGGCACAGTGATCTTTAAAGGCTGCCACAGCCATTTTGTCCAAGTCAGTCAATTTCCCGGGATCAAGTGGTGTTTTCCACCGCTTTCTTTCTCCTAAAGGTTATGTTTTATGGAGCAAGGCCGGCATCAGAGCCCGGCGTGTTCAATGCGACAAAGGTCAGACACTCAAGAGTTGATCCACGCTGGATAAGAGGAGGACAGAGTCATAAAATAAATATCAGCTCATTCTCATGTGGATGGACACACAGGGAAGCCCACACACACACACACACACACACACACACACGCACACACACACACACACACACACACACACACACACACACACACACACACACACACACACACGCACACACACGCCCTTATTCAGAACGTAATTATTTCATTTTCTCTCACACACGAGCGCAGACTCGCTTCGGACATAAGGGCACATTACAGAGCTAATCTACTCTCTGCACACTTGAAATCTCCCTCGTCTCCAGTTTCTACCGCAGGCTTTCCTGCAACAGTCTCAGACCTGATAAGGCCCACAATGCCGAGCCAAGTCACCAACACACCGACAAAACTATGTCAAACAAACGCTGGCAGGAGCGATTCTGCTCTGGAGGGAAAGCGGAGGATTGTTCCTTAACAGGGATCACACACCGCTGTGTGTGTGTGTGTGTGTGTGTTGTGTGTGTGTGTTTTCCATATCAGTGTGTCCCACCTGCTTCCCCATCGTCGTCCATGCCGATGGGCCCGGGCTGAGGTGTCTCTCCGTTCTTCAGACAGTTGTGGATGTAGGTGGCCTTCCAGCGGGCATACTTCCTGTGCTGGATATTCTGGTAGAGGTCACATGAGGAGAGACATAGAAGAGGCCATCAGACTTGTTGTGGGGAACTGTGCATAGGTGGTCGGTGGTATTTGAACAGTAAGACCGGTGAGGTTATCTCAGCCGGCTCGACTGCACCGTCAGAACAGACAGTTAGAGAATCGGGACTAAGAGACGCAACAAACGATGCCAATACCCGACCGATCAATTCTCTCCATCTGTGTCTGGTAACATGTTGTCTTCATGTTTGTCCATACATGTATGGTCTGTTCTTTACGTTATTAGATCTGACACAAATGTCTTCCTGTATTTGAGGATGCAAATACAAGAGCACACAGGTGTGGCTGAGGTGGGCTGAGGACATGTGAAAGTGGGCTGAGGAGTCAGGATGTTTAAATGTGACTGAAGAGCGCTGACGTGATCCGAGGGCCCATTGACACAAGGCTGATAAGGGAGAACGGAGGAATTCCTGCTTCGACCTGATAACTGCCATGTTTTCAGTGGCGGCTCAGAAACAATTCCTACCAAAGTGCCAAGGCCAGTGTTGGGGCTGTGTTTGTTTAGCCTTTGTCTAAGTGTAAAGAAAAAACTGGCTTCAAGTATACATGGAAGGACAGGAATTTTAATAAAGCCATTATCGCTGTTCCTGAGAAAAGTGACTCGCTGAGAAGTTATTTAACAAAAGCACAGGGAGGCACGCGGCGTGTTCACCTGCAACGATTACGGTGAATCCAACGAAAACGTAGAAGTCTGACACCGTCTGCGTCGGGGCTCGCTGGCTGTGAAATCAGCGCCGTCACACAAACAGCACAAGCACAAAGGAAGTTTGTCAGTAATTTACAGCTCACAATGAGCAGGAACCTTCTCACTTCACTACAGCACCGGCATCCCAGCAGCACTTTGTTTCACAAGGGTTGTTTTCCGCAGCTCATTAAAGTTCTATTGTGGAGAATCTGGATCTCGACAACTACAATCCTCCGTCTAGTTTCAGGTTTGGTTAGAAGCGTACATGCCTGCTTCCACGCTGTAGCTCTCCTGAGGTCAGAGGACATTTGCACACAGTTAAACCTCAAAACTTCTCCACATCACATAACTGGGCGACCTTTAAAGATTTAAGTAGATGAAGGTTGACAGTTACGGGTTTCTCGGGCTGCAGTTCCCGTCGAATCGCATCCTGCCGCGTCTCCAGTGTGTGAGAAGGAGCGTAAATCTGGGCTCCAGCCTTCTGAAGAGACCACGCTGTCATTGTAAAGCACCTCAGAGACACGTAATAAGTTCAGGATTTTAGTTTTGAAAATGAAATGTGTTTTTTTTTTAATGCGGTTAGATATTAATTATATCAGGATTATTTACATGTTCTTCCGTTCGTCTGTGAGGCAGATAACCAACTTAGGGTCGCTCTGGATTGCGTGTCCTCGGTACAGTGCATTTGTGGGCCATCGATACGATTTCCACACATCTCTACTCACTACGCCACAGTCCCGTCCTGAAGGAAAGCAGTCCCTTAGAAAATGTGGTCTTGATGGATGACAGTTTTATTTAATACTGTGCCAGCTCACTCCGCTTAGCTCAGGTGGAAAGCTGCTAAAAACCTCTTTTTACTCCTTGAAACTCAATATCTCCTGACTGTCAGCCTGCACAGCACTTACTATCAGCCGCTCTGAGGACTCATTGTGTGACAGTGCAGCCATTCTGTGTGTGTGTGTGTGTGTGTGTGTGTGTGTGTGTGTGTGTGTGTGTGTGTGTGTGTGTGTGTGTGTGTGTGTGTGTGTGTGAGAGAGAGAGAGGGGGAAAATCAGGCCTCACTCGCTGCAACAGTCAGGCTGTGGTGGGATCCAAGCAATCAATAAATTGGACTTTTGTTCAACAAACAGGTATTTGGATTTAATTTTTGTTCTTATATGAGATTTTTTTATCCTGTATAGTAAAAAATCACTTTGAGTTTCTGGAACACGGTGACCAACACTCTGTACTGTCCACGGATGCATCTGATAGACAGGATCAGCTCAGAGACTCTGAGACAAAGGCTGTGCCACCGGACCCACCAGAGGTCTTTTCCAGTCCAAATGTTTGGCCCACAAAGGACCGCAGGACATCTGGATCACGCCGTACAATGGGCTCAACTCTAATGCCAGTCCAAATACTTATGGACTCAAAACGGCTTATCATGAGGAAGCAACAGTGGGCCGAAACGAAACAGAACAAAGAAAACACGAGAAAACAAATGTGGGAGGTGAAACCATCTGATGCTGTAGTTTATCAAATCCATAATTCAATTTTCAACTGCCAATGCAATACGCTAGGTCATCATGTCATTTGATGACAGGGCATATAACATGACATTCATTGGTTAGTTAGCCAATCAGAGGCAGAGTAAAGGGGGGGGGGGGGTCGTACAGATTGCGTTGCCACTTGAACAGACTGTTTTCCCAGTAAAATGCGCAGGCCTGTTTAAAGCCGTGACGTGGTTATAATCAGTTGCAGGAGTGTTTGTAACTTCTCTGCTGAAGAATAAAATGAGTGTGTCTGAATAATTTATATACAGTTTCTGGTCAACTACTGGGATTAATTTGACTACTGGGATTTAGGTTCTAATGAATATTCCCAGTCCATGGAATATTTCCAGCTGAAGCACCAAGTGAGGGTCAGGTAGAGAGCCCTGTTATGACGGAGACGTAGGAGACACTAAACAAAAGGGTCCACAGTCTGATGAAAGATGGATTGTGGTCCTGCCTCCTCCCAACCCACTGTCCATTTGTTGGACACACAAAGCTCAGAAAGTCTCCTGCATATTACGAGTTGCGTACAGTATCCAAGAAACCCGGTATTTCCTCTGTTAATGTGGAAAAAGCCACTTGCTATCGTCTGCTTTTGTGCTCAGCTGGGCTTTGAGAAAGTCAAAGTGTCCCAGCAGCACGGTGCGCTGTGAGGCGTTCAGGGACAGCAAGCCAGGTCCCAGAGTTGCAAACTGAGACTATTGAAACGCGTCGGGAAAAAAGCAGCTGCATTTGCTGAAGCTCAGTGAATTTTGGTTTGTTTTCGGTTCCGTTTGAAGCACAGATTGTTGCCTGGCTTTGACAGTCCTAACAGGACACATTTCATTGGTTTTAGTGTCCAACATGAAGCCAGCTGCATTCTTTAATAGGTTTAACAGTTTATGGAGATCGAACACGTGACTCAGGGCATGGCCCAGCATCTTACCTCCTCTGACAACTCTCCAAACACAGACAGGACGTCCAGCAGCAGGCTAGATGTGTAGAAAGACTTGATCATGTTCCTGGAGGAAGAAAGGACATTACAGCAGGGTTTCAAAGTAAAGCAGCGAGCCGGGCAACGATATCAAGAAAAACAAACACACATATTATTGCTACAGAAGTTATGCGGCTGAAAATGATTGGGGGAAAGTGAGACAGTGGGTTTTTGTAAGGCTCCGTTGTGTTAGTTCTGCCAGGAGAAATGGGTCCATGGCCCAGTGAGACCGGTGTGGTGGAGTTCAGACGCCACTGTCAACAAATTCTTCTGGACTGAAAGCTTCTTTCAATCTGTTGTAAATGACGTTTCCAATAGTCGACATCTTTATTGTAAACAATAACTTCTCTAAAGCTGCGCTGCTGTTTGCATGTGCACACACAGTTATGGGCCAAAGTTAGTTGAAGCAGGTCTTAATATTAGGCCAATTTCAATATTTATCTACCAAAAACAAACAAAAACATGTGCTGTGTATATGTAAAGTACAAGTACATAGTTTGCAGATGCACCTTTGGCAGCTGTAACATGAAGAAATCATGGAGGAATTCTTTACAACGCGGCCTCGGCTCTTTTAGGTTTTAGGGCTTTTGCTTAAGCGCAGCTCTCTAACCGTCCCACCACAGCATCTCGACTGGGTCCGGGTCTACACTTTGAGCAGGTCATTCCAGAACCTGTCTTCTATCTCTCAGCCACGCGAGGTAAATGTACAGGTCTGCCTCCAATCATCACTGTCGCATCACCCAGTTTCCGCTATTCTTCGGGGGACAGACGGCCTCATGTTTGATGATGCCTAATACCCGACACCTGCTACAATGAGGATTTTTTATTTTGTTTTACATTAAAAATGATCTGTGATCGTGGGCGCACTAAGAACTCTCCAGCAGTGTCCTCACTGGTGAGCACTGAGCTCAATAAAACATACTGTTAGGACCAGGTTTTCTTTTTGGCACGCAGTGGTTTTCTAATAAACGTCCATTACTACAGAAATAAAATTGCTGTAAACCATATCTCAAAGATTTCAATCACTGTTCTCTTTTGTTCCCGATGTTTTGTCTAGAAGCACAAAGCTTTTTTTTTTAAATTGGCTGAGTTCAGTGTATCAATTTTCGACTGTTGTTTAAACTTAAACTGAGGAGTAGAACACATCAGTCTGATCTAAAATATTACATTTTTAGAGCTTAATAAATAACTTATGTCCTTCTCTGAGGCAGGATCACTTTCAGTCCCACGTAAAGTAAGTAAACTTCCAGTGCAATTCTTAAGCGTGATTGATACATTTAGTACTTTCAACCATCCAAGTAACACATTTTTAATCTTTCTGTTTATTAGATTTATTACCTGATGCAACAACTTCGATCCACAAAATCAACTGTAAGTGTAAAGCTAAAGGTTTCAAGCAGAGCAGCACAGTAGTCAGGATTTACTGGCACCCGATTAGGGGTGATTTCCCATTGTGACTGACACACACACACACACACACACGTTAAAGCACATGAATGGGTTCCTTGTACTGCAGTGTGTGAGCTACTGAGCCGTGGCATCAACATGTTGGAGGATGTTTCTTGTTCCACTAAAGTTTCCCATAAACCTTCACCTCGATGGTTCCACCATTTCTGTGAGTCATGAGTGTGGAAATACTGGGTCTCTTTAAATATGTATGTTTAATTACACACGTGTCTGTGAAACTCCTACATGCATGTCTGTGTGTAGTTTAAATCCGTCATGTGTTGAGGGGCAGCAGCCCGCCACTGAGGCCCGGACGCTGTGAGCGCAGACTGCAGCTTCTCGTAAAGCCGCAGGCTGTTTGTGTTCCTCCTGGAGCGGAACAGAAATATTACACAATCCGTTTAATATACCTGCCGGACACAGAGCGCTTCTGAGCGTCTGTTGACCTGGAAAACAAGTCCAAAGAACCTGTCGCCTGCCTCCATTCATCCTCCACAAGCCGCTCCCACAAACTAACCTTCCTGTTGTGGTGAAAAAAAGTTCCACGAGGAGAAAATGTCATTAAAAGAATCTGACTAAAAACTTTGCCCTCATTTTTTTTCTGTGTTTTGTACGGAAGCTGAGAGTTGCCATGGACGCTGAGGTAATTTTTCCTGTAACAAAATGCGTTTTCTTGTGATTACGGATAATTTAAGAAAATGATAAAAAGTGATTTTCAGTGGTTCAACTGTGAATATAGGCTGTTTGGGACAGTCAATGGGATTTTAAATCATCACAGGAAAGCATACTTTGTTTGCAGAGAAATTCAAATTAATTGTTTTTTTTTTCTCAACTACAGTCGATTTGAGAAACTTCAAATACGTTGAACAGATTTTAACGTTTGTACTTCAAACTTAAATAAGTGGCTTCAAAACGAATGTTTTCAGGTATCCTCCTTTTAAGGACAAACACAGTGAGAGAAATTCGTAGGAAATAAATCACACTTTGGGATGTACGATAATGTTTCCCAACCTCCTGTTAGGATTTGTGAATTCCCAGATATTTCCTGTCAGGAAAGACCCACTTGGACATTTCAAAAAATGTATTTCCAAGTCATAGCTGGAATGTAAAGTTCACCTTCCAGTGATCAAGGTTTTCCTCAGCGCTGTCGATGCCCTGTTGCATGATTATAAGCACTCAAATTCAAATTCGACAGCTAAACCCAGGCTGACACATAACCGACGCCATCTGGTTGATGTATGAGACGGTAATTATTTGGCTGCTCTAACTCTTTCTTGCCCTTTCTGCCTCCCCCCCAGTTTCTCGCTGAACATCCTCCTATTAACGAGTTCTGTGGAACAGGGAAGTGCTGATGCCGGTGATAATTATCGGAACTGCAAAAAGTCCAAGAGTTCACACAATCCAAAGCACATGAGAAAATATGCGGGTTTTATGTGAAATTATGTCAAATAGTTTTGATTCCAGTTCTCATATAGAAGTGCACGAACGCCACACACACACACACACACACACACACACAACGGATCAACATGTTGTCAAGCGTGCTGGCTGAGGTGATTTCCTGGCTCCAACAGGTTCCTCAGGCAGCCAGATTTCTACTTTCCTTCTGCCCCTGTAACAGAGCTGCACCGACTGTGAAGCCAGCGAATAAATAAGTGATTTGAGGATGCACATATTAGACTTACTTGTTTGTCCCAACTGAATAGACAAACAGGTTTTGCTTGTCTAATTTGTGGAAAGATCGGGGCGAAGAAAAGGCTGAGATTAGATAAATTTTTTCATATGACAAACTTATTCAGCCTTAATTAGCAAAACAACACAAACCTATTAAAACTGTCAAACCTACAAACAAAGACCCGAGTGAATCGGGCTTAAAAGGGGCACGAGCCAAGCTGGGCTACTAGATTATGGCAAAAATTGCAATTATTTCAGTCAATACCAAGATTATAGTAGTTTGACCAGGATCACTCAGCCTCACTAACTGAATTAATAATTCTTTCAGTGTGTTGGTGCTTCTGTTCCTGAGTTTGCTCCGTTCAATCTGGTGACAGTCGGTCTAACGTACACTATGAACAGACGTGTTGTAAGGAAGCTCAAAATTCAGGACAGCTGACAAAGAGATCGAACATGATTGGACACACAAACACGCCTTTATTCGCAAAACTGAATCTGATATGATAACCCAGTGAAAACTGATCAACTCAACCGTTGGGAAATGTGTTGAATAATTTCTATTCATTCTATTTTTTGTAGTTGAGTGACCCAAAAAAAAAAAGTCTAAATTAAAACGTCTGTAGTAATTCTTACTTTGTGGTCACTAAAACGGCAGCGACTCTCTGACGGTAACGTCAGCTCTCACCACGTTCTTGGAGACTCCTGCCTCGATATGGGAGCTTGGCTAGAGAGCGAGCCGAGGCAAGCCGACAGCCACTCTTCCTCATTATTATTGCACATATTGCACTCGTGGCTATAGATACTGCACAACGCCATATAGTTGTAATGAATCTCTTTCTACATCCTCTTTGTCTTGACGTTGTGTATTTAGAGGAAAAAACATCAATTATAATCGTGAATCATCAAGAACACTAAAGACCCCAATTGTAGCTTTAGCTGAAACACTTACCCTCGCCCTAAGTAAACTAAGATTCCTGAGGAACTAGTCCAGGTTCCTACATTGTGACATTCAGGATCCACGATGACCTACTTGCTAACTTATCTGCGGACGTTCCAGCTAAAATGTAAATGGAATTTGGTCGGCGTTGGTGTTCTGTTGTTTCCGTGTGGTTTTGGCAGGCTGCTGCCGCTGTTACAGTGAAGCTTCAGGGTGGATGGAGACGTGGTGCTGTAGAGATGGACGTGGATGGAATGGTTGGGAGCGGCTGAGTCATCACTATTATGTACATGGACAGTAAGTCATGGACTGTGCATGTGCACACACACACACACACACACACACACGCACACAAAGATGTACACGTTCATCCACTCACACAATCTTATACAAACACATGCAGTGAAAGAATATGTGCGAACCTGCTGCCTCTCACACACACACACACACACACACACACACTCATCTACAGCGAGTAGCTCTGTGTGTGTTGGTGTGTGTGTCTGTGACAGTGATTGACAGTGAAATCCCACAGACGAATGCGTGTTCTAATTCAGACACTGAGACAAGAGGAGGAAGGGGGAAGAGACAGAAACAAGACAAAAACTACTGGTGAACTTCGTACTTGTGGAACTGTCCTGCTCGGTCCTCGTTGTCAGCGTAGAGGAACATCTTTAAGGCGTAGTTTTCAATGTGGGCGTTGCCGACTACCTCCTGGCTGATGGAGTCATTGTCACCCAGCTCCTTCTTCATCTAGAAAACAGAGACAGAACCATTAGACATAATTTGACAGCTTTAAAAAGAGTTTTCCTCGCTTTCTTGAATTAAACATTTTAATTATTACAAATAATCACTGACACAATGAACGGGGGTTTGCCAGGTGACACACACACAGCACCCGCCTCGAGAGAGAAAACACAACACGCAAAAGCAATAAAGGCACGAAGAGCTGAAACAGAGCAAGGATGTGAGCAGGAAAAAGAGATGCCACTTCTGTGCAAACACACAGGCACAGTACAGATATTAAAAAAGCACAGAGCCATTCAATGCAGGGCCTTGACTTTAATAGTCAGATAATAAGGAGCAGCGTGAGCTTGTAAAACGTCGCTTCACTCCAGAGAATCAGCATCTGTACAGCAGGGTGCACTGGAAGAGGCCGAAACAGAGCTGAACGTCACGTAACCTGCACTGGAGAGACTCTGAGTGGGTCAGATCTAACGGACAAACACAAAGGTGTGGACCGAAACCACAACGGTTACACATTTGTATAAGCAACTTTTGTTAAATAGTTCAAAGAAAACAGTTTAAAATATTAACTTTAGTAGGCTGCTGTCCACGCGATGAAAAAGACCGAGCCCTGTGTAAATTCCTTCTAACTCAAGTCAATCTTCTAAAGAGGAGGAAGGGGAAATAGACAGAAACAAGCACGTCTATCTTCTAAAGCACGTCTGTCTCAGTCCATTTCCCTTTGGATCACATGCATTTTGTCCACCTGTAGTTCCTGTTCTACACCAAGCTTTACTGCGTGTTCTTGTCTCTCCACTACGGCAGGGCTTTAGGTGTGCGAATTCACTGCAGCAAACACGAGGGTTCCTTCAAGCAGGTGGACCCTGACCGGCCTCAATAGACACACTGTTCACGGACTACATTTATCCGTGTGTGTGTGTGTGTGTGTGTGAGTTCTGGAGGAATGTAAACCCACTGGACTGAGTGCAGCATGAAAAAAAGAAAGACACTGGGATCAAAAGTCTGAGAGTCCAGGCCATTCTCAGCTTACGTTTTCCAGGAAGCCCAGCTGAAAGGCCAATGTAGGACACGAGTCAAAAACTATTCAAACTTACGCATGTGAGCACAGTGTGAGAGAGTTGGTTTAAGCCAGACTAACCCACATTTTACTGTATTTCGGACTGAGCAGCACCAACCACACAAAACTGACAGGAACCTTGAATCTCTGTCCTGGAGCAGTGGACACAGTTCTGCTTAGGCTGTCAGTCCACAGCAGCTTGAAACCACGCAAAGCTACAAGTGAGGAATGAGTAGAGCCTAACACTGGTCCGCTCCTCTGTTCCCTCATCACTGCTGGTCACAGCTACAGTTTGGAGTCACGCCAAGTCCCTTGGCACCAACGTCTCCAGGAATCATACATAGGACATGAACATAAACGCCATACGAGGGAAGGCCCAACAGCACATGTCCTTCCTGACAAGGCTCTCCCCGCCGCAGGCAGTGGTCGGTTCTACGCTGCCATAGCGAGGTCCATCCTCACATCCTCCATCAGAGGCTGCAGAACTTCATCCAGTCGGCCAATAAGATCAGCTGCACACGTCCTGGGTCGGGCAGCCTGGACATTCATCAAACTAATTTCCTTCTCATCACTACTTCGTCCCAAATTTCACATAACAGCATCATCTCATGGTAAACTGTTTCAACATTGTTCAAGATTTATTTGATCCTGATCACAATGTCCATGTTGCATTGTGATTTATATTATATTATTTTTGAGATGACTAAGTCTATATGCTTAGAATCTTTGCTAATAACTTGGTTCTGATTTCTTCTCCATAATAATGGAAGGCAAACAAAGTTTATAATGTCTCTGTTTTTCTTAATATTTAGGAGTTGCACGTGGGAGCTAAGGATTAATAAGTCAACAGATATTTAACCTGAGATACACTGACATTTTGTTTTGTTTAAGCGACATTCATTTTAAGTTTTTTAAGTTGTTTTTGGAAAAATATTAGGCCTATACTTACTTGGTGATAGGGTCGGTTTTTTTTCATATTAAATAAAACTAGTACCAAAAGGAAGGAGGGGAATATAGCACAAACAATATGCAGTCAATAATGATTATAAAACTTTACAAGAGTGGGAGCAAGGCTTTAAAAAGTGCTCACTACAGACATATGTTTTCATAAAATAAAAAAAATTCACAAAGCCGCATCACGAGTTTTCATCTGAATAACCCCAATTAACAATTAAACAAGCAGACGTTCAGGTGTTACTAAATAATTAGGACTCACAGTTCCAGCATCCAGCTCCAACCGTTTGACAGCTAAACATCATTACTGCCTGCAGACATTAACGTTTGGCTAATAAAGGCAATCACGAAAGATCAGATTATCAGCAGATAGACATTCACTTTAAATACAAACATTGGCTTATTCCAAGCATGCATGAGATCTTTGTTAATCCAATATCTATAACACTTATCCTGTGAAGGCCACTACAAGTCACAGCGGACGTGTGCTGTACGCAGCAGTACGACCTTTGGACATTCTTATCTAGGGCGATATGGAAATCAGAGAGATCACCAGGCCTCGCAGCAACATGGCGTGCTGTGATAGGAGTTAGGGAAGTCACCAACAATTAGTCATAAGCTTTGAATAATGGCTCAAGAGGCCACGCTGAGTTTCCATTAGTGGAAGCCTGAATTCAAGCTTAGCGAAAATGTGATGAGTTCCAACATCAACATCCAACAACAACCCTGGGAAACAGAACCCTCATGTGTCTGTGTTCACAGATGGTTCAGGCAGCCACCTGACAACTATTCTGGTCCAACAGATGTGTCACCTTTCAAAGAGTCACACAATTTCTATGGCTGTCCGACCCCTGCCACATCAAAGGAGATATTTTATTAATTACATCCTGATGCAATACAATTTCATCAGCAAAACATGCACAGACATGGACATAGAACTCATGCACAGGCTTACTAGAACACGTTTAGAACACTGACACGGGAACAGCGGGTGTGAGTCCTGTTGGGCGAGGCACCACAGCTGTGGGATAGTAGCGATCGTCCCTGGAGCTTCTGGAAAACCCAGCAGATGTCCAGCTCTTCTTCTAACTGGCTCTGGGCGAGCCCACCTCCTCAGCCTCTCTACTCGCCACTCTAATCTACTTCCCCCCATAAAGGCAGCAGCTTTATCTCATTTACCCCCCAAACTTCTGTCCTCGCCACTATACGACCGGCTTGATCAACGCTGGGTCTGAGCGCATGGAGTCGGACCGGTGTCGTAAAACGTATTTTTGTCAAAGCTCTTCAAAAACTGCACGCTCAGAGATGTTCTCACCTTTCACCCGTAGGTGTCTTAAGCATCACCGCGCTGAGTGGAAGATCTCAGGATTAGGCTTTTCCAGAACTCTAAACATATGTTCCATCACCTCTCCATGTCCCTTTGGTCTAGAGGAAAGGGTCTATTATGTGACCCCCATTGGGATGTTCCAGGCCTGTTTGCCTGCTCTCTTCTTCTTGGTCTGTGGTTAATTTGTGTGATTTTTATTGGAGCTGAAGTTTTGTTCTTCTTCTTTAGTGGTGGTTAGGCATGTCGTGTCCTCGTGGCGTACGTCTTGGATTTCGGGCATGAACCTGCAGGGTGTAGTATGCACCTTTGCTGTGCACACTGAAACCTCAGCAACTGTCTCGCTGCGGATGTTTAAGCTTTTCCCTCCACGTGCCACCTTCTCCTCCATCAGACATCTGGTCGCAGGCTGTGGTGTCTGCCTTTTTCTGCCATGTCTCCATTTTAAATCACTCATTGTGTTTACACTGCAAATTTGCTTTAATTGCTAAAGCAGCTTATTAATCTCTTTTTATACATATTTTATTTAAAATTCCTATGGCCAGTGTAATATGACCTCCCATCTAATCTTTGCACACAGAGAGTGAGTTTGGTCTTAATGCAGAAACTCCATTTTCCTTCCTGCCTGGTCGCACAGCTTCACAGACACTGATTGTCTGGCAGGTGCTGGTTGCTGCGGTGTAGCTGACATCTCTGAGGAAGGAAACCTCAAACCTCTGAGAAGACCCACTGTGAACGGCCCAGCCACCGCAGAACAACAGGCAAATGTCAAGCCTTTTAGAGTGTGTGTGTGTTTCAGTGTGTGTATTAATTACAGTAGAGCAGAGCATTGGAGCTCTGCAGTGGGTTCAGTAAGAAAAGAACCATTCATCCATGTGGTTCTGTGGTAAAGGTGACAGCAGCTCTGCCTGAGTGTACTCACAACGATCCAGCCGTGTTTTCCAATTTCATCCACCACACCTCTGCGCAGGTCACTAAGGCTGTCAGCACGCAGCTCTACGGCAGGCCAATCTTATTTATCACGAACTCAAAGTAATGCGTATGAATGAGTATGAACCCCGATTCTCTTTGCTGTGACAGTAATACATATAACTTATTGATTCCTAACACATGTTGAATCATCACAGGCAGTGATGACTATCAATCTGCAGAACACATTCATTAAGGGCGAGAGTAGAATTCTTTGCTTCAGTGTGGTGAAGTCCCCTGACTTGTCAGGTTTTTAATACACTGGATTAACCGAAGACCAACAGTCCCATCTGCCCATTTGTTGAAAGACGCCACTGAAAGATCCAACAAACTTTTTAACACTGCTGCGTCCTCGTTTGAGAAAACCCACGACTTCACATTTGGCCAGACTTACCGACTCTAGCTGGTCCATGAGTTTTACCAGGAACTTTCGGCACTCCGGTGTTTTACTGTCCAGCTTCATGCCTGTCTGCATAGCGTAGAGCCGGCCTGCAGGAGAGGACAGGAGACAGAAAGGTGAGGAGCCGAGTCGTGCAGAGGAGGCATTACACCTAATCATGATGACATTTTTCACAAGAAAATACAGTTTCCCTTTCTTCAGTCTCAACACGAAAAAACACCAGGACCAAAGATTCCCACCGTGCCCAGACAAAGGAGAATTTGTGTTAGAAGTCCGACTCCAGTCATGGCTCATTTGTCATTTTGTTCTCAGATGACTTTCGTATGATGCAGGATCTTAAAACATTTCCAAACAGACGAGCTGAGCAGCTGCAGAATGTCTCTGAGTGACAGTCGGTTTGTCCGACTGTGCGACTTAACGGAATTTAAACGATGGTTTTAGTCGGTGGATTGCAAATGCAATTTAGAAATGTGGAATAGTTATGATGGTACTCTTTGCAAATATGACCCCAGTGTAATTCATTCCCAACCCTGTCTCATTATTAATAACTACATTTTGTAGAAAAGTCACTAATGGATACTGGATGGCAAGATCAGATGCATTGGAAGACAAACACGTTATACATGGACATTTTACTGCGAGATTCAGTGTGACAGTATTTGCCAAACACATTAACATTCTGCACAGTAAATCAGAACCGCACAAACACACACACATTCATTTCTCTACCATGGTTAGAAAGCTCAATACCAAAATACATTACCGAGGCCCTTACCCTAACCATAACCTAAAACCAAGTCTGTGCCCTCAAACAGGCGCACACACACACACTGACATAAATTATACATGGGTCCTTATGCTGTAGTAAAAACTTCCAGGAGCACTAAATCATCTTAGCCAACAGGGATTCACAGCCCTAATACAGACACACACACGTATCCAGCACACAGGCAAACGCACACTGCAGGTGTCATCTACACAACCCACTGACCCGTGTGTATGTCTGTCTGTGTGTGATGTGCACGCAACAGGCAAAAAGTTCTGCCGAGTCAGCAGTGTGTGCTGGATCTGAGGGGGGGTTGCCTCTCCTCCTCCCCCTGCAGCAGAGAGGCAGACGGGGAGAATCAGCAGGTGACATGAGGACTGATTAGACTCCCTCCAAAGTTGACTTGTTACAGCCACAGGAAGAGTCCGACACCAGCTGACATGGTTCAAACCAGATTTATGTCGAAAAGAAGAGGCGATAACATTTTTATGAAATATAAAATTACGCTTTAAGAAAATCAGATTAAAAGCACGTGCTTTACGGTGCATATTTATGAAGGTGATGGTTTACACCATTCTGTATATACACCATCATCTGTCTTAACAGGGATTTATCAGAGCAACAGCAAATCAGAGTTTCAACAAACTGGAGAGTTAAAAAGAAGGGAAGGAACAAATAAAACACATTTTGTGTGTGTTTTAACACACTTTTACTCAAAAACATGGCTGGCTGTCATGTCATACTGCAGCTGGTCACTGGTGCCGTGGCGGAGAGGAGGGAGAGTTCACGGCGCCTGGAGAGGCCTTTATTTGTCCTTTTTCATCTCTTCAAAAAGTCCGTGTCTCCGTTGTCGTGTCTTACCATAACTCAGCGAATCAGCCTCTCATGCATCACAGTTTATGCCTATTTCAACAATCAGGTCACACACGGGACCATGAGAATATTGTTACTGTAAAGCTAATATTCCAATAAAAATGCTGACCACTCAACTTTGTTGGAAATGAGGTCACAACTCAAGCTGTACTGATGCATTACTCTAAATCAGGGGTCTCAGACTCGCGGAGCCGATAGTTTGTGGCCCCCACCTTATTATTAAAGTTTAATGTTAGTGCGGCCCGCGAGTTTGTTTTGAACGGCACGGAACGGAAATGACGTACATTGAGGAAATGACGTTCTTTGTGCGTCGGCTAAACACTTGTTTGAAACTTCAACGCGACAGCTTAAAGAAAACTTTAAGAACTGTTAATACAGACATTTGAATCCTAATTATTATAATTATTATTATTATTTTATTTACTTATTACTGATTGATTGATTGATTTTCTTATTAATTTCTTATTTATTTTCTTCTAATTTGTTTATTAATTTTTTCATATTATTTTGTGTTAAAAATAAAAAATAAAGACATTTGAGAAGATTAAAATTATTTCAAAGTTTTTCTTGTGGAAACCTGATGCGGCCCAGCCTCACCCCGACTCTGCCTCCAGCGGCCCCCAAGTAAATTGAGTTTGAGACCCCTGCTCTAAATATTCCATTCAGCTCGTAGTTGCAGGCCCAGGATTGCTGTGTGGTGGCCGCCGACACAGGGTGATCAGTCCTCTGTTTGCATCCACCGAACAACGTCTCACTTACAACAGGGAGTCGCTGCCAAGCAGCAACCACTCAGAATTCCCAAACAACCAGCAGCATGACACACATGGATGTGCAGTCGTCCCCATGTGGAAGCCATGGAAGCAGTGAAAGAGCCACTGCAGGGGAACAGAGGAACAGCCAGCGAATCCTCGGCTACTCAAGCAGCTAGTCATCGAGCGACAAAGGCGGCCTTTGTGGCGTTACGCCCATCGAGCGCAGCACCCACTTTGGCTGTTCACAGACAATGAAGTGCAACACAGACGGCTTTGACAGCAGAGAGGACGCGAGGCCACAGGAGCTGAATAAGTACAGCTGAGCCCGGACTGGTCCGCCCCCGCAGACTTACACATGTGTCCCCCACTACTTCAGCCCTTCACTTGTCTTCTAATGTTCACGTCGAGTGTAAAAAGTGAGGCATTCATCCTCTATTTCTGACACACTGCTTCTTTTAATGGCACATTTCTACCGCCAGCTGTCGGCATGTATCTCTATATGATCATCGGAAACGTAAGCCTCGTCCGTGTTATTGATTATTATCTCCAACGATCAACCAAAGTGTGAGAAAGCTGGTGAAAACATCCAACACGAATGTCCTGTCATGTCAAAGTGCACAAAGAAACAGAAACGTTGGCACTTCTTTAGACTTGTGACATCACACTGTAAAGTCTTCTGCTCTACATCTGTCTTTCCTCCAAAAGCGTTCTCTCCTCTGTTGCTCGCCTCGACTTTTCTTACATTTTGCACCGTTTAAATAGAATCTGCACTGGATATGATGCGCTAAAATTCTAAAAAAAAAAAAAAAATCAGTTTCTCAGTGTGCGATGAATGCTGTCTGATCGTTCAACACATTCACTCTTTAGAAATTGAGTAATTAATTGTTTTGCATTATAAATGCCAACGTGTCTCCTTGTCCCTGACTAATTATGTCCATTCCTGTGGAGTGTTTAGAACGGGTAAAATAAGGAAGCTTTCAGGCTGTTGTTTGCTGTGCTGGTGCTTTTACCCTGGAAGAGCATAAAGCTTTTTACTGCCAATGTTTTCGCTGCTATCTGTTCCATTTAATATCATTCATCATGGTAAAATGATTTGCTTCAAAAGGATTACTTCTGCCAAAAAAACCTCACGCAAACAAGCAGCAAAGGCTTTAAGCTCTGATATCAGCAGGGAAACAACCAGCAGCCTGGACATCCTGCACTCAAGCTGACATGAAACATTTCATTGTTTTCTTCAGAAAAGTCCAGCTGAAAGAGATCCCGTCCCATAAACTTAAAACACCGTTTCCTGTCTGTCCTGTCTTGCACCTGTGTTTGGTGAAACAGAAACATTTGCTCTCGTGGCACTTTCATGTTTTTTTCCTGGCTTTTTTTTTTTTTTAATT
This sequence comes from Channa striata, assembly GCA_033026295.1. Classification (NCBI taxonomy): domain Eukaryota; kingdom Metazoa; phylum Chordata; class Actinopteri; order Anabantiformes; family Channidae; genus Channa; species Channa striata. Next base: position 989,443 of record CM065170.1, read on the forward strand.
TGCTTGCATTGGATACAAGTGTCTGCCACACGACTAAATGCGCCGACGTTCTCTCCAGACACAAACAAACCATTTTCACCACAAGACGTGAATCAATAACGTGTGAAAACACTGACGAGGTGCCAGCTTTTCATGATTTCTCTCTATTTGCATTTCTGCACATCTTTCCAACGTTCGGTCACACGCCACACTCACAAACGACCACCTGAGCCTTCGATCCTCCTCATCATCTCATTAGCGTTATTGTGAACAAAGCAAACCTACTAAAGGACTTTTGCTTCCTTAGGTCTTGGGAGTGTTTGGTCACAACGAGGTGTTTCTGGGTCGGGTTGTCAGCTTTAATGCATCCACTTTTACTGGATGGCTGCAGGACATTTTACAGCTGACTTGATTAACAGTTTTATATTGTTGATTCTGAGAAAATATTAAAACACTAGATTTGTTTGGGATTCTGTCTCAAAGTGAGAGCTGACCAGCACATTGTAAGGCAGGAGAGAATCAACTCAGGAATGAAACATACCAGCAGAGAGCCACAGCCTTGACGCAGTTTTGACAGTGGTCATGTCGAATCTGTGTCGTTCTGAATGTGGATCGGCCTCAGATAAAGGATGTAATTATGGAGAGCAGCTACATCGTTGTGTGGGCTCGAGAGTTTAAGTGTGTGAGAGAGGGAAACATGCTCAGAGCAAAAAGGAGAGAGAGTGTGCACAGCAAATGTGCTTCACTACACTACAACACACTGTTAGTCATCTGAATAAAACATGCAGAGTCTGAATATTATTAATATTTAAAACAGTGGAAGACAATACTGGTGACATCTGGGAAGAAACAGCTGGTCAATGACTATGGAAGCTGCCCCCTAAACTGGTTTAAGCCGAGTTTAATAAAACACGGAGAAAAGAGGCTTGGCCGCTGCCGTTGCGGAAGCTGTAAAACTGAAACTCCCACTGATCCACTGCGTCCGGCATCTTAGCCTGTCAATGACTCGTTTTTTGTCAAAAAGGCAAAATGAATCGTGCCGTATGAAACATTTTTCATTTGGAATTTCACAGCAACTGCATTACGATAAGAGCCACGTCTTGCTCTGCTGATCCCAGTCTGTTTTTGCCACATTTGTCAGAAGGTTCATGTTTTTCTAAAGACAGTTACAAAAACCAGCTCCACTATTTGTGGTTTTAAATGCACTAATGGCCACTTGTTGGTCTGCTGACCCTGCGTTACCTGCTGTAAGCCAAATTAAAAGTGTTTACGCTTGTGATTGTCATGTACAATCGGTTTAAATAGCAGCTAAAACTGCAGCTGTTTGAAAACCATATTCTATTAAATGGAAATAACTTGAAAACCGTTGTTCTACCCCAACTCAAGTGTGACAGAGAACTTGATACTTGATTACAAAATGCTCAGTGGCAGATATTTTGAATGTATTCTTCATGCTTCCAGATTCCAGATGTTTAACACACTTGCACATTTTTGGCCCCACAAAGACTGAACACTAGCACTGAGCCAGGTGACTTCCCGTTGGCTCCCCGCACACATAAATTGGATAGAATAAAACATTTCTTTTGTCTCTTCTCCCCCCAAGCAACATCAAAAATGTGTATGTACAGGGGAATTTTCAAAAACTGTTTTGCAATGTTAAAAGAACTCTCAAAGACCACGTGAGCTGCCTTTAAATTGGGAGAATTACATCATGTGGGTCTTGATGATTGGACTGACTGTAGGCATACACTAAGCAGCACCTTAAATCGAGTTTTTCCCCCCACTCTGCCTTATGGGGATCCTAAATAGCTTTGTAGAACACAAATATTCCCAAGTGTGTGAGTGCAGCTAAAGGTGCCAGTTAAGATCAACGGGCAACTCTGACTGAACTGCGGAATTCAAGCTTATGCACAAACACAGTTACGATAACGTGTCTCTACTCCAGAGGTCGTTTGTAATCTCAATCATCCAACCTGTGTGAAACTTTGGTTGTACTGCAGCCAGCTGCTGTCAGCCGGGGACTTGCTGGTGAATTATGCAGCTTCATTAAAGCTAAACGAATTATGGCTTTGACTCAACCCACTATTGATCAACCTGTTGTAGGGTGGAGGTGAGATAAAATATTGGCCAGCTAATTTAGACAGACCTGCTGATGCAGGGCCAAGTCCAAGCGATGAATAAAACCCCATCAGCGGTGAGACAGAACGACAGCATTGATTCAGCCTTGCAGACTGAATAGATGGTGTGTAATGCTAACGGCTAACGTCTAGTGTTGGTAATAAACTTCCTTGATGCCTTAGAAAGCAAAAAAATTAAGTCAAATCTCCTCTCCTCAGTCACACTAGAAGATCACATATTAAAAATTGAATGTCGCCGTCCTGTTGTGTTTCTCCTGTTGTCAACAATGGCATGAAAATCCAATTTGTTCCTAACACAAACATAAAGCTTGGGAATGACAAAATGCAAGTGAATGTACAGTGTGTGTGTTCTTGGTAGAGACAGAACATTTCAACTGATATATGAGGCTTTGGATACACAAACAGTTCAGTGTTTTTCTATTGAGATTTATTGGTAAGGAATGCATGAATAAATACCTCTGTGGCAGACAGGGTTATGTCCCTCCACTGTCGCTGCCATAAAGGCTTAAGAAGCAAAACATTACTGGTAGAAATATGACAACGCTTCGCCAGACTTTTATTTTAACTTGTGACACCGAGATGTTCTGTTGGAAATGCTGTTCACTGCCTACAAATTTCCAAGCTGTTTAACCCAAACTCCAGATTTGTAACCATCTGTTTAGCCAATTAGTGATGGTCTTAAATTTGATTTGAGGAAAGGGTGAAAACCAAGACTTTACATTAATAGGCTAAATTTACCAAATCATATAGTAGAAGGCGAGGTGCAGACAGACCATTGGTTGGTTTGCAGGTTTGCTTGGCCTGATTCTGTCCTGAATTTATACATTATAGTTTACTTCATCTGACTTTTTCTATTAGGCACCAGGAGTCTGGGCAAGAGATTATTATCAGTCTCCAAAGCAACAGAGCAAAATGTACCAATGTGGCAGAATCCAAACACACACGCACAACCTCAGGCTTTCCCTCCTGATAACTTACGGTCTCTCTCTCATTCAGACACACACACTGGTGGAGGTCGGATCAGAGACCCAGGCACATGGTGCTGCTGACCTCCAGTGGTCTGGCTGCATCACTGGTCCACCTCCGCACACAGCCGACACTGTGGCTGCCGGGCAAACATCACACATCCATCCTTCACACTGTGGAACCACCAGCTCCGCAACAACAACACACACTCTGAGGGCACAACCGCTGCTTTTTAGTATATGAGGAAAGCTGTTCCCTGTGGCTGGTCTGAAAGACAACATACACAACCGAACATGCAGCATCAGTGCTTGCTCTCGCTTTGAGAGAAGAGGTTTAACTTCTGCTATCTGCTAAAACTGATTCAAGCCCGTGTTCACCATGTAGGCAGTGTTACGTACAGCCTCTTTGTCACCTGATCCCAGAGTCTTAGAGTCGTCAGAGCAGCAGCCACGCTGGCACGTGGGTCCAGACACTTGTGTTAACAAATGTTCCCCTTGTCTTTGTTTTAACAAGACTGGACGGTTCTAATGCCGTAAATCATACTCAGAGGGGTGCCAGGGGGTCAGAGACGGGAGACCAAGAACAAGTGAAGAACCGACTTCAATCTGAAGTCTTTAGTCAGGGTTTGTCCCCAAGATAAAAAAGAAAATGCATTGACAAACTGATGAAGGTGAATATTTTCATATGGTTATAGTGTAACGATCCTAATCTTTTTTCATCGACCCCTTCTACAGGTATTGCCCCCCCGGTCCAGTATGTTGGCTGATAGCAGGTATATTAAAGTTGAGTCAGGTAGATTACCATAGAATTACTGTGAAACAACCCCGCTCAGTATGGGTGTTAAAATTCTTTACCCAGCAAATCTATATTTGTAAGATGGTCCGTTACACATTTTTATTAATACCTAGTGGCTGATTTTTAACTGGTTTCGGTGTCTGCCAGGTTACTGGAAGGCCGCCTTCACTGGTTCAGTGTAAAAGAACACCATCACATTACGGTGTGGAGTGACTACAGAGCACTTTTATCAGGGGCTTGCCTCGGAAGATCCCCAACCATCCATTTGGAGTTCATATTCTGTCCAAACAGCAACATTAAACAGTTCGAGGGTGCAATTCCATTTGACCTCATGTCAATGGACACAGATCAAGTGCTTTGGCCTTTACAGTGACTTTACTTACAAGTTTATTCTAAACTGTGTTTGCTTTTAGCTTTGAGGCAGCGATGTGAGAAAAGCTGCTCGCTGCTCTTCCTGCAAGTAAATAAGGGAAAAATCTAACCTTCCATTTAAAGTAAGACCAGCTGTTCTGGGACTTGGTTGTTTTGTTTTGCTTACAGAAAACAGAAATATGAAAATAAATGTTGCGGCTTTAAAAGTGACAAAATTGTGTAAACAAATGCACAGCAAAGCTTGTTCAGAGGAGATTTGTCAGGTTATGTGTGTTTGTTATGAAAGCTCAATTTCACCACCAACATTTAAAAAATGTAAAATTAGATTGTAGAGTTATGTTGCAGATTTACAATCATCCACCGCTCTGAAAAGTAAATCTGCATGCAGACATGCAGGCCCTCTGCCCCTCCTTCAGTCTGTCACCCTCAGTCATCTGCAGACAATCAAAAATCCTTGAGAAGCCACAGTGAACACACAGAACTGAAAAGACAGACCTCAGACAGACAGCAGTAATATGTGTCCTCAGGCTTTTGGGCGCTCCATCCCTCTGCACACGTTTGAATCACAGGATAATTAGGAGTAAAACATTTTGTGTTCCCTGAGCTGTGCCGTGGCAATGCCTGACCCATATTTGCACACATCAGTAGAAGAACATGAAAGGTGCTGGACACACCGACGTCTGTCAGCGGAAAAGACGCCGGCACACAAAAAGTGACTGTTACGGTGTGAAAACACAGTCTAGTGGATAACAGAACAAAAGACCATCCGCAGCACCAACAACAACCTAGAGTCCACGGACGTGACAGCCAGACTGTTCACACTTTGAAGCAGATGACTGCAGACAGGTGTGCTGGGCATCAGAAACATCCTGCCTTGCAGTGTTCATGCCGTCCAGTTGCTTCACTAGGTTTAAAATGTTCACAAGCCATTTCTTTCCATTTTGTTGCTACCTGTATGGAGAAGACTCGTATTTTTTATATTGTGTCTATTAAGTGAGATAATGTATTTGTCTTTATCCTGTCTGTGCGTTTGATTCTGTGTTCACTGTATCTGGTTTTACATAAAAGCCAAACTTGAGCACCGGTCTATGGCTTAATAGACAAAAGCTGCATTGGTAGGTGGCCATCACATTTACAGCACAGAGCTGAAAGATAAGTGTCCCCGAAATGTCTCCGACAGCCATGATGACAACAAAGAAGGGACAGAGCACCGAGCCACTGTGACTTCAAAGTGGCAGCACTTACAAAAGCACAGAACATCACACACAACATGCTCAGTGCACTTTAGAGCGCCGGCGTCCAAGTTCACCTTCTCAAAGTACAGGCCTGCTGAAGAGTTGCTAAGCAAAACTCTAAATCCTATTTCACATTTTCAACACACACAAAAAATATCCAACAAGACAATACCCAGAGTAATTCAAACATTAATTTAAGGTGTTGTAATGCCTTAAATCACGAATATCCTGTCAACTTTAAAAATCTTCAGTCGTGACATTTTACTTGGTCTTCAGAGCAACATCAATACAATCCAGCAAGGCACAATAAATTACAAATATTCAACCACCTTCAAATAAGTCCATTCATTGAATACAGTGTATTTATTTTTTAAAAACTTAAAACCTAATGATTCTCATGCAGTTACTTAAAAAACCCTTTCATAAGGGTGTTGCAACCATTGGTTTGGGCAGAGAATAAATGCAGTATACATGACTGGTTAGCATCTGGTTCAGACAAAGAAAATTCCTTTCTTATCTGACTTTCATCAGTTTTTTTTGCCTCCTTCTGCAAAGGTTTCATTTTGGTCACATGACTTAACGTGTACATGACTAGTCAGCCAGGTGACTAATTCAGGCTGTAACAAGTATCACGGGTTGTTCTCCCCCAGCTAACCGGGCCCATAACAAGCAGCCTGGTTTGTTGAACAGGATGAAGGTCTTTGAATGCTAATAAGCTCTTATTTTGAAATAAATGGACATAGGTAGAAAATGCAAACCACGATCAGCTGATTGTGAATCACCTGACTGCAGATACACAAGTGAATGGGGGTGTGGTGGCAAGATTCCACTATTTTATTGCAAAAATCAATAACTGCAATTCATATTCCTCTATATAGAAAACAAATTCATTCACATATAAAACATTCCGTGACTTGATGTGAAGTGGCAAAGCTAAGTAAAGTCATCAAAAACTGCTTGTTACTTTTGCGCACAAGCAGTTTTTGAAACCTAAACCTAATAAAAACCACAAAAAGTGAATTACCTTTCACATTATAAATACTGTTCTTGATTTTCTGGCTTTCATTTTTTTCTTAAACTGTTCAGCACAAAATTCAATGATCAAAATTCCCATACATGTATACATGCAGTCAGTAGCCTTCACAGCTAAAATCATGATTCCTTTTGTTCTAAAAATGACTCCCACTCTAAATGTTACTCAGCAATCAAATCAAGCTCCTTAAATGATCATTTGCCCACTGGGGGACAAATAAAGGTTTATCTTATCATATATCAAGAACATGGGCCAAGACATGTAAAAAACGGAAGATTTTACACTTGAAGCAACTTCATTACCTTTAACAACAAATAAAAAGCGTATGTTTAAAAATTGCAAAATTCCATCTAATTGTCAAACACAAAGTCTTACTTTGCTTGTCATAACAGCTTTCCGTCAGCTGTCAGAAGAAACAGGCTCATGTGTCTTCCAGCACAGCAGACACTCGGTTTTGATCTGACACGTTTTTTGTTCCTTTGCTTCTTTGTGCAGCTCAATTCATGCTGCACTCAAGCACTGCATCAGTCAAAAGCCCAGTCAGCTCAGGTGCTATCGCCTGCTCAGGGGAAATGAAACTGCTCTTTAGGCTGCTCACTACACCAACAAGTGTAATGGTGATGATACCTTTACTGTGATTCACTCCAGGATTTCAACATCTAAGTCCATTCCAGTGTCACGGGTTAGCTTGTATAAAGGATAATGTGGGAATACAACAACAACCTGCTCTTTAACAGGAGTTGAACAGAACAGACTCAGCATGCCCTCGATAGGCAATAGTTTCTTTACGCCATGTTGGCAACAGTGTCATACAATATAAAATTACTATCTGCTACTGTACACTCAAACAAATCCATGTGTGACTGCGAAGAAACAGAAAACAGAACACAAAGCCAGATTTAACCCGCCACAATCCCTGCAGAATCACGCACTGTGTCATATAAAGTCACATGTTATTCTGCTGGTGTTCTGACACTGCATGAGGTGATCTTGCAGGGCAGAGGGGTGGAGTGAGTCCATTCATTAGAGCTGAGCCAACCACGCCTCAATGGCAGAGACTCATGACTATCACTTAGGCAACACACAAAGGCAACAAGAAACATGGTGGATCAGTCAGATGCTGGTACATTCTGGCTGGGGCTGTGTGTGCACTGACTCTGGATCAGCATGCAGACAGCCATGACACACAAGTGTGATTAACTGAAGAACCCGGACAAACGTGACGAGCTCTACAAAGTAACTACTGACTTCTGCTAAAGAGCAGATACAAAGTAATTCCGTGAAAGTAGTACTTCACAAAGTCGATGTTTGAGTAAACATGCGAGTACCGGTATGAAAAGAACTCCACTAAAAGTACCACTTTAAGGACTAAGTAGATGCCCAGAAACGTTTCTCAGAACATGACATAGCCCGAGTCTTTTCAAAACTACTGAACTTGATGCAGTTAATAACATGAATACGTCCAGTCCTAGTTCAGATTTGTTCCACATGTGCCATTCAAAGATTTGAAGAAACCACCGCTTCGCTCTGCCGACGAATGACGTCTGCTGGTCCCAGCACCACACAGAAGACACCAAGCAGGACTCTTCAGCTCAGCGATGTCACTATGGTTGAAGGAGCGTCGTAGCACCTCTCTCCCAATATTCAAAAACCAGAACTCTTCTGCATCTTCCTATGCAGTTAAATAAAAAAGTGCCTTTCTTTGCTTCCTCGTACTTGCATCTCATGAAACAGAAACTCTTCTTCTCATCGCACTTTGCTTTGATGTTGGATTCTTGCTGCCTTGTACCTCACTGGGATAAAAGCGTCTGACAATTTATTTCATCATTTCTTAGTTTTACCGATTCATCTTTTAAACCTTTGCAGAAACTTTATTTTTCAGGCAAATCTGGACCAACTCTAGAAAGTTGGTGGATCCACAATGAGCCATTACAATGTCTGTGCATGTGAAGTAAGTGGAGCTGCATCGTGCTAAAGTTTGATCGAATCTGAATAAAGTGCTCAGTGACTTTCAGCCCTCACACATGACACTGGCTGGGAAACTCCCACTGAGAGGTGAACTAAGCCTTCGCTAACACTGGCAGTTACATTTGTGTAACTGTGGGGCGCAGATCCATTTGGACCTTTCGGGGGTTCCGCTAACTCACTCTCAGGTACACAACGCTACGATGCTAACAGCAGCTACGGCTAACATTAGCTGGTGCACAAACTTACAGTAATAAGCCACGACTGGGTCCCGCTTCTCGTGCTCCTGCGCGGTCCGCAGGTAGTGCTGAATGGACCTGAGCTGGGCCGGTAACGCCATGTCTGTTAAACACGCTCCGGGAGACAGAACCACGTCAACGTCAATGGCAGAACAGCTCCTTGTTGTTGTTGTTAGCAAGAGTGTTTCCCTCACTTCCGCGTGTGTGACCAATGGGAGCGGCTGCCTACGCCGGACAGGTGACGTCACTGGCTACACAGGTTCTCTCCTTCCTGGATTCACGAGTTTAAAACAAAAGTATTTTTGAAAAAAACGATGATGGCGCTGTGATGTGTTTATGCTACTACATAATGCTAAAACGTGTTATAATTTATGTCTTAATATAGGTATAGTTAAAAAAAAATCCAGTTATATTATTCTAAATTGAAATCAACGTCCTCGTTCGGCAGAGGTGGTACATTTACTGAAGCACTTTGTGCAACTTCCTTTATTTAATGCACTTTAGTGAGAGCTTTATTTAGCCAAGTGGTTATGCTTCACAAAGATTCCTAACAGACAACAAAATATGATCAAATAATCGAATAATGACGTTTGATTATGGATTAACCCACAAGCACAAACTTCCTCTGTGCCATGAATTCTACCTGTACGAGGCTACAATTCACCAGCGTTTAGGTTAAAGGTGATTTATGACTGAGCTCAACGTGTGTAGTGGAGCTGGACTGAGGTGCATTACAAGAAGAGTTGGTTCTAATCTTTTGGCCACCATATTTAAAATGATGAAGGGACCAACATACTAACTGGGCGTTCTATCCTTTAGCTTTCAGCTCAGTTATTTCATGAGTTAATTTTATCTTTCACCGGTTGGTGACAGAAGAAAAAGAAAAGTGCAAGCAGAAATGTGACTTGATCCTCGGAGGATTAGTTTTTCATCAGACTTTATCCTACTTTTATGCTCTCATATAGTGGTTAATGTCTGTCTCAATCTCTTTCTATGCTATTATTTTCAATTGTTACATTTGAGACAAAAAACAAAAAAAAAATGAAACAAAGATAATTGTAGGACATTTTAATCATCTCAAGACAAAACAAGTAAGAGTCACCAACAGCACTCAGACAAACGGAAATGTTCATATTTATGCATTGGTTGTAAAATGTGCCTCTTTCTTTGACATGACTGCAAGATTGTGGACATTTGTGACAAAGTGAGTTTACATTATGACAGAAAACATCAGATTAAAATTATTTCAGTCTAAGCCCAATTTTCACAACAAAATATAAAAATCAAAGATGGATTTTCAATGTTGTAGTCTGAATCATTCTGACTTCTAAATAATATCCCCCAAGGCCCAATATACTGTACCCAACAGTTCCTGTGCCATTTTTTCAGTTTAAAGGTTAGTTCATCAAAAACAATTTGAGAATTTGTGGAACAATTTAAAAAGTTGGGATTTCATTCTTAAAGTCTAAAAAACAAGGAGAAAAAAGCAAAATGTAAAATTCACCACAGATTTTTGATGACTCCAATCTGTCAAAATACACCATGTTCTTTCAAAAGTTAATCAGAAGTTAATCAATCGTTTTAAGACAGTACCAAGACTAGCCTACAGGCCTCAGCGTGTGGAATACGTTTTATACGAAGTCAACTAGTAAACCCAAACCTTTCACAGCAGAATGTAGGTTTAACTCCAGAATGTCCACTGGTGGTCTGCAAGGCTTGGCAATGTACCAACTGAAGGGCAAGTTGGTTAGTTCCCAAAGCTTAGGAGGTGGAAGAGGTAACCGGTTCGGGTTAGGGTGAGAATGGAAGTGGGAAAGGTAGTGAGCCTGGTCACTACCTGAACAACGCTACACATCAGCACGCTGTATCCAGGAGTCACGTTTGTGTTACAGAAAAGGATTCAGGTTGTTTAAGACAGGCCACAAAATTCAAGTCCCCGTTACAAATTAAAATTCACCAAAGCTCCGGATAATCACAATATTCAAATTGGTTATTTGAATATATATTAAATATTAAATATTCAAATTGGTTATTTGAATATGGGTTTGGGACAGTTTTAAATACGGCTGTGACTAAAGAGTGTGCTATGAAGACTTCATAACATCCAGTGAGTTCAGATTTTCATCCATTTTAGGAGCAGACAGTGTGACAATCCTGGATCAGGGCTATGTTTTGTAGAAAATGGAAGCCACATTCTCCTGCTTCAGCTTTGCAGAAGCAAAGTGGTATTTTTTTATTTTTAACTATTGAAACAAGGCCTAAGTCTTGATGACAGAACCTTTAGAGGCAAAATTTAAAACCATCCTCCAATCAAACGAACCAGAACACAGACAAATCCAAACCACAGGAATCACAGACCTTTTTCAAATCCTCTTAAACCATATGAGACTAACCAGAGCTTCAGTACTGTAGGTTGGGATCAGTTTATGTGGTCCCTCAGTGCTGAAAGCAAAAGCTTATGTACGGCTTCAAAAGGATTTGAAATGAGGGTTTGATCCACTTTTGTCTGGCAATTTTGTACCTGAGATGATAAACAGATTACTGAAAACTTCATAACAAAAGTTGGATGGATGTCTGATTTAAAGGAAAAACAATCACCAAACATGAGAGGTAATGATTTTAAAAATACACTGACAGTGACGCTGAGGCAAACGTATAATACAGGTATTATGTATAGTACTGATCTAGGAAAAGGTGATATGAGGGGGGACAAAGGATAGCAGAGAATCCGACATGGACAAAAATACAACTGTTGTGTCAAATATATGTGGACTGAATGAGCACTCGGCTTTGCTTTTTACTTATTAGATTATTAGTTAGTACAGTGTACATACTATTAGGGGCCTATGAAAAGCTCTCCATTCTACTCCGATTCTGTCCGTGTCTCTTACAAAATACACAATTACGATATTTTGTATTTGTAAGCTTGGATGTTGGGCGACATTAAGCAGTTCAGTGCCTAGTGTGTGAAGTATCAACATTGATTTCATCATTCGATGTCAGCCAGCTTGTTTGTCATATTGCACGTTTGCAAACTGATGCATTGTAACTTGTAATAGCATTAAATTATTACCATATTTATATTTCCATCACATCTGTAAACCAGATTCAAATACGTGTGAGTCGTTTGGTCGTTACACTCTAAATTTAAATAATGAATTCATGTTTAATTCCTACCTTATTTAGATATTACTACATCAAACCTATTCCTTCTTAATTTAGACCTACTAGTTTCCACTGTTTACGGTGATCGCATCGTTGCCAGCAGACGTGATTGTACAAAGATCCCTTTAAATCTCATGCAAGTGAACCGAGCCCTTTGTTTGAGACTTTCTGCTGCAAGAGATTGGAGGCCTGTGCAGGAAAGAGTTTTTCAATTCTGCACAACAAAGTTGTTGTGATGGAAGTAAAGGTCAGAACTGGCTGGAAGCAATAACAGACGCACAATGGCAGCGATAACTGTCACATGTCAGAGGCACCGGCGTCTACGATTCACTCGCCCACAATGAGGATACCCAACCACAGTGTTTTAGGAAAGACACAAGTGATAATCTATGGCCAGCTTTTGAAGTCAGGACCCGGAAGACAAGCTAGACTGTAGTGTTTATCTGCCCATTCAAACATCTTTATCATTTGCATTGTACTTGTTACATTACATAAACCCTTCAGTGGTTCTCTTAAAACACAGGTGTGTAGGTCCATAAGTAAATACTGTAACACTCAGTGAATGAACCCGGTCACAATGTGTGCAGGGTGTTTCTTCCATAGGACTGTCACACATCTGAGGTATAACTGGGTAAAAGTCCAGGAACACGGTTTTAGGGACCCTCAGGCTGTCACGGGCCACCACGTTTGTTGGCTTTCTTTGTGCCCTAATGTGACCATGGTCAAAGGTTTTCATAGCACCACGAAGCTGACGTGTCTTTAAGTCATGTTGAGGAAAAAAGACAACCAGAAAATCTCTTTATCCAATCCCCCAACAGTTCAGAGTCAGCGCATGTTCTCTGGCCATCACATCCATGCAAGACCCTTGCACACAGACCAACACTTATCTGACCAAGGATGATCGCACTGTAGTTAAGGGTGAAAAACACCAAGAGAATAATCCAGACCTGCCAGCTTCAGCGCTCTGGCAGCTCACCTCTGGTGGACTACAGGTGAGGTCTGCTCTGATGTCAGCTTCCTGTCTCATTAAAGTCCAGCAGTAGCTAACAAAGAGCCCAGTGCAAACTGGCAGAAATGGTGTCAAATTCCATCGCCTTCAGTCCTCGTTCTGTGTATGTGTTCTTGAATGTATGTCATTGGTTGTTGAGATATCCGAGTCGTCGGCAGAGTATCTCAAATATCTCAGCAATACAGAGAAGTATGGTGATCACAGTGAAGGTGTACATGGCACTGAGGAAAATGGTTTTCTCAAAGTGTTCGGGCACCATGCACTTAGTCACATTAAAAGCCTTTTCCAAAGCACTGGCATCACACATGAAAAGGGGGTGGACCTGTTGGACAAAAAGAGAAACATTAGGCAGCAGCATCCCTACACTTCCATCTGATTTATGGACGGCACGTACAGTATTTTCATGTTTTTCACTGAGAACTACAGACCGACATCTAAGAGGATTTAAACGACACTGATATACACTTAAATTAAAGCGTCTTAAGTCTATTGTCCTAAGACAACAACAAATTACAAAAAACGTTTCTTTCTAGTTTCCTGGCTTGATACGTAACACATATGCAGTCATTGTTAGAGTAATTATCAACGGTGATATCAGGTCGATTCTAAGGGTTTTGTTACTACCTGGGCCAAGTAACGTTTTTAATACAGCTGATTAGCAGATTCTTTAGGTGGAAGAGTCACATGTGATTCTGTGAAACATGTGCCTTTTTATTTTTTGTTCATTGAAGCCACCCCAAACCCGTATAAGTTGTGGGGTTCCCCAAGGATCACTTTTAGGGGCATTACTTTTTACTCTTAGGGTGGAATTATACTTCAATGTCAATACACGCAAACATCGATGTGGACCCACACTCGTGTTTGTTTTATACTTGAACGTAGGCGTACGTGTCAACAGGAGGGCAGTATCATATTTAACAAACTATAAATTGCTGAAAATTAAGAAAGAATCTGGAAACAGCAATTTAAATGAGATTTGATTAAATTCAACTTTATTGTCCTTACACATGTACAAGTACAATTCACTCACTCAGCGTCTGTCTCCACACAAGGCACTGCTGAGATTTACATGTGCACAGTGTGGCCTCAGTCCTATTCACAAAGAAGTATGTTTCCCCCTTTAAAATATATACACTAGGGTGGTGTCACCCCGGACATGACATCGCTATGCTGATGACACTCAGCTCTATGTGGTTACGTCTCCTGATGACACAGCACCAACTGATATCATTTTTGGATGTGTTTTAGATTCGGTTGCCTGGAAGTTTTGTGCAGCTCAAACAAAAAATAAACTGAATTTAGTTTTAGTCGCTGAATATGTAACTAAATAACATTTTCTAGGACCCAAGTAAAGCAGCCAGAAACCTACTATATGTATCTTTTTGGACTCAGAGCTCAGGACTTTATGTCTTATATGGAGTTTATGGCTCAACAAATCTACTATTTAACATCTAAAAAGCATCATAAGGATTGCATCATGCTGAAATGCTCAACTGCGTAAGACCTATTCTTACATTTAACAAACAAGTGCCTATTTGCATAGAAGCAAACAGAAGCACATAGATTATGCTGTAGCTCAGACTTGGACCAGGAGTAGAAGGTAAGAACACGTGACACCTCTTTCAACGTCATTCCACTGGCTTCCCGTCAGATTGATTTTTTTGCTTGATCTTTTAAAACGTGACATGTTCTTGCACCAGCCTACTTGTCTGCTTCTAGTGCATGAATCAGTTTGGCCTCACAAAGTCTTTGGCACGTTCCTTTTTTTGCTCTACAGTGTTGGAACTGGTTGCTGGAGGATATAAGAACAGCTGAAAGTGCTTTTAAAGCCAGATTTGAAGCCTCCTCTCTCGCCTGGGCATTATTTGTTCTTAATTAATTTTATTAACCCCTGGCAGCCTGCGACAAACTGGAAGACTTACACCCACCTTAGTTGGACATCACTTGGAACAAACTTAAGGAATTTCTTGGTAAAGGGCTGTAGGAGGAGCCTGAATGCTCTATGTCTCAAAGATCCTATGACCATGCTCGTGTTTGTAACATAGAAAAACAAGGAGATAATCTAGTTTAAAATAAATAAAAAATGGACAGACCTGGAAGCCAAAGAGGTGGCTTTGTAGCCAGAAGGCAATGACTTCCAGAATGATGCGCAGAAGAACGGAAATTATGTAGAACACGGTGTAAAGTTGTCGTTCGAGGATCTCCTCTTGGTCAATGTTCTTGCAGGCTGCATACAGGTGGAACACGGCCCCAGGAACTAGTACTGTTACCAGCTGTAATGCCCAGAAAACCTGCAGAGAGCAGAAAGACAGAGAAGGCAGAGGTGAGAAAGTCCTGTGGGATGACACAAGAGGAAAAAGAAGGGAGCAAAGGTGAAACAGATGATGGAAGCAAGAGGAGGTGTTTCATCTTCTAGCAACATGGACAGTTTCACCCGCGACTGTAATTAATTTATTTATTAGACACGTTACCTTGTGTCACTAAAGGTGTGGAACATTTACCTTATTACTTTGGTAACAACACTTACACAGCTTCTCAAACCACTTGAGAGCAGTTTAATGATGATCGTAACACAAGGTGGCGTACATGGCTACTATAGTAAGGAAGGACGTGTCGTTTTGTTTTTATCTAATTCATCGTCTAACTTAACCTTAACCTGAAGTTTTTGTGCCTAAACCTGATCCATGTAGTCTTTCAATATAACCTTACCCTGAGGTTGTTTTATCTAACCCAAGATAACAGTTTTTGTCCGCACATAAAGCGTCAAACAGTGGTACTCCCGAAGTGTCAAATGGTAACGTCGACGGGAACCTGTGGTGTCAATATGATCCACCAAAGGATGAAAAATGCAGCAAAATTTGATGCCTTAGGAAGTGTCATTAACTGACATTGTGGGATTTGTTGGCTTCCAAGGTGTAAGGTGATAAAACACACCTGAGTTCTGTTACCTTTACTTCAACGTATTACGTAACCTAAGAAATCTGCCTGGATTGAACCCAGAGCTGATCGGCTCTGGACATCACTCCAACTTGAGAGTTTATAACCACGTTTCTGCAATGTTTATGGGTACCTGTGGCAAGTCTAATAATCATCTGCGACTATGAACACGAAAAAGATATACCCACAATTTGATATGACTGGCCAAGACCACCTCTAACAGGGGATTTACCTGACTGGGGCCTGAGACCGTGTTACTGTGCGATCCAAATGTACCTGAGGTGTTATGGGTCTGAACTGGTTGTAGCAGTACAGGTTGAGCTCTCTGCGATCAGGGTCACAGCTGAAGTGCAGTGCCTCATTCCCGTAGACGGCGAAGCCAAGAACGCCCAGGAAGAACATCCGCACCGAGCCGAAGAACAAGGTGTGGAACTGGCCGATCACCGTAGGAGGCCTGAGCTGGAACACAGGTGCACAGAGACACACGTAAGCAGCGTGAAGGGAACACACGTGGACACATTGAGACACGTCAAAAAGAACAGCAGACAGTCATGACATGCAGGCGCACACAGTCAGAGACAAAGGGAAAACAGCTTTTGTCAGCCGGATAAATGCAGCTGAGCTCTGAGGGCTAAAGCAAAACCAATTCAGAGGAGACATTTCCCAGCTCTTCTCCTGATCTGCTCCGTCATTTAGCAGAAAAGAGCCCAAATGACGCCCTAACAAACATGCCACTTAGCTATTCGATAAAGACGCTGCTGGAAGGAGATGGATTAAAACCCTGAGAGCGAAAACAGATCAATGTCTTTTCGTTTTAAGCCTGGAGAGAGCAAATTGTCTCACATGGCTCCTGTGTCGCTGTCAGTGAAGCGGACCTGGAGGAAAGTAACGGTGACAGGCCTGGATTCTGTCTGGGAGCTCTACTTACGCATCCTTCGTAGAAGTTCTTGATGTAGTTTAAAGACATGGTTTGCTCGTGGATCTCCCCTGTTCAATTCCAGGCTGCCCCGGGCCCTCATGGCCCGTCTGCTGCTGGCATCAGTTATCTGCGACTGACCCCTCTCCCTCTGTGTGTGTGTGTGTGTGTCCTGAAAGCCTGTGTCAATGCATATTTGTCGCCTTTTATCCCTTCATCAAAAGGCAGCAAGGACACGGGGGCCAACAATATAATCCCCACTGATCTATGTCAGCAAAAACCGGCCTCCTGTGGCACACAATGCAGAGAGAGGGAGATGGAAAACACGCAGCCCGAATACAATGCGCCGCTGTGGGTGAAGAACTGAACGGCTGGGCCTTCCATTTTTAACAGGCACTGCTCACACTGAGCTTTATTTTGAAAAGAAATATCACTTCTGATGGATTAAAATTGTATTATTCCGATAAATGAGAAACTTTACATGTGATAAATACATCATTATGGTCAACCTGTTTGACATAAACCAGCGTTATGATTTTGTGGTTTGTTGTACACGTGCACACATGATAAATATCCCCCATCACAATAAAACAATAATCAAAACAAAACCGTCAAACACAATATGATGACAACACACCCCGCACTGCAAATACTTGTGGAGGAGCATGGACGGAGCGGCTGTTGTCCCAAAGCTTGTCCCGAGGCGACCCGCACAGACCGAACCCGGCCATCAAACCCTAAATCCAACCGCCAAAACCGGACAAAGAGAAATAGAAGGAGAGTCCACACACCAACCGTAATCCTGGCGGCGTGCTGTTCATTCCCGCCTCTTTTTTCCACCCACGGATCCTAAACTTAGGCCAGTTGCGGGACCTTGCGGGAAAAGCGAGAACAGTCAAGTCGGCCGGACGCAACGTGGGCCACTTCCGGTCAGCGCTTTCAAAACAAACCCGGGTTCGTCAGAAGACGAGAAGCGGGAAAACGCCGGTGATCGAAGACAGAAACAAAAGCCAACGACACTAAACGGTGTCAGAGCCGAACGATTATTGTGAAAGAGTGAAAAGGTAAAACGTGAGAAAGTGTGAGCGGAAGGTGAACACCGTGTTTGTCCTGCGCACCGCAGTCAATCAGATGGAAAAAACCCGAGACAAATCAAAGTCCAACTGGGACTTTGGCAACAAATATGCGGCACATTGGTTGGTTACAGTGACCTCCGCGTTTTATTTTGAAGGGCCGATCGCCGAGCTTCCGGTGCCGTCCGCGCTAACTGCAGCTGTCGCCGGGTCTTTGCGCCCCGGGACCAGGGAGCGCGTCCGCGCGTGAAGCGCTTTGGTTCAGGTGTGATGTGAGGACACACGGTAAGAGAGTGTGTGGGGACAGGTGAGTTCATCCAAAAACTGCATGGGGACCTGGTCTCCTAAACACGAGAGAGTGAGTCCAACGTGGACGGGAAAGTCTTTGTCCGCAGATTGTGACACTGAAACGATCCTCGTGACACATTTGTTCTTTGAGGCTGGGACTGGTTCTTGTTTCACGTAAAGAAAATAACAAGTAGGACTTGTCATTTACTTTGGCCCTATGGACACGTCTCCACGGTCCAAAACTCATGTACAATATCATAAAAGATCTGAGAAAATGAACACAAACAATACCAGTCATCATCACAGCATGAATCATAAAAGCTGTTTGCAGATGAACGTGACAAAACGTGTCGAATTCATGTTTCCTGAACAAACTTCAGTCAGAAGACAGATTGGACGTTTGAAAGCGAAAATCCAGTCCCAGCTCGTGAAATGCCACCTCTTCACCTGCCATCTGTGAGCGCGAGCGTCCATTTGTGCTCACTGAAGCAGCAGAACCGCAGGCTCCAGATGGATTCTGAACCCTCACAGAGCCGGGACAGAAGTTCAAGCGAGGAGGAAAAACGAAATGTTTCACCTGACGGGATGTTCCCAATCGAGCGGTTTTCATTAGGAAGCACTTGGAACTAAATGGGGCGAACCTGGAGTCGTGGCCCGTTTCCCTGTGGTTCTTCAACAAGTGCAGCAGCTGAACCTGATGATCGGGGATGAAACTGCCTCGTATCAAATGACCCATCATCAGCATCAAACCAGCAGAGTTTAAAACTGAGACCACAGAGCCAGAGGTTGGTGGACCAGGAGCAGCATTCTGGACATTTAATGACATGGTGGGTTAGTCCACACACGGTGAGTCCACTGCTGGACAGGAAGGAACGGGTGCAGGTGTTCGTAGAAGATAATCACACGAGCCTCTTTTATCCCGCTCTGCTGTGGGGTCTCATGATTCTCGGGACATTCGTTAAAGCTCCTTCTTCTGCTTCTTGAACCCAGTCACTCACAAAACCATCTGAAGCTCCAGCAGATTTTTTGGGGAAGGTGGATCGGGAATCAAACGAAGCAGCTGAGATCAGAGTTTCCACTGAGCGACTTGAATGTTTTCACGACTTTGAAGGTTTCTGCCTCCTCCGCCACGAGACTGTGTGAACCACCTGATTCGGAAGGAAAACTGCTCAGAGTTTGAGAGAAACATGTGAAGCGACTCAAAGATTTCTTAGATGGAAGAATACGACAAGCGAGAACAAGCTGTAGATGAAATGTGTTGTGGGTTAAGTGCCTTTTGTTAAATGCACCGAACCGAGTTAGACACAGAACTCTGGAGCTGTGGCACCTCCCCGTCATTATTAAAAGTAGTTTCATTCGTTCATAAAACATGCAGCATCAGGACACAGCGATTAACTCGTGACGTTGCCTACAAACATCCAAACCCAAACACGTTTGTAGTTTAGTCGGGGTCGGTCTTCGCCGTGTAGGAACGTGCAGTCCTTTAGCGGCTGGATTTCAGCACTCACGCCTCTGATTGGCTAGAAGGACGAGCCTCACTCCAAACAGGTCATGAAGGGTTTTGGAATCCAGGAAGTGAGGTGGCTGCAACCTGCCGCGTCGCCGCTAGATGGCGCAAAGTTCGACACAGCGCAGTTTGTTCCGTATGAGAATCACGTCAGATCAGAATCTGCTGAGCCCCCCCACAATTCAGTCTGGGCGGCCCTCGATTCTTCCACCTCCCTCTGTTTTTTCTCCTTCACGGCCAAAAGTACGTGGACGCGTTGTTACCTTATGTTCGTGCTGCTCCAACAGCCTGTGGGACACATGTCCAACCTGCTGCGTCAGTGACGCGGCTCCTTCTCCCCGACTCTCCTTTCAGCCTCTCTCTCTCTCTCTCTGTCACGCACAGAAGGGGGGGCGGGGGTCTGAGCTCTCCGCTCAGCCTTCACTCACTCAGCCACACGAGCAGTTCTCTGTCAGACAGAAAAAGTTGGTCTTTCCTGCCGGATCGTCCTGCTGAGACCGCGTCTTTACGCGCGGAGCGTCCCGTTCCCGTTGCGCGCCGGGCAGTGGCTCACTGCTCACCGCGGATAAACCCGCTCCCCGACTATGGACGACGAGTACCTCTCCAACCTCTCCCCGGCTCTGCCTGCAGACCCGGAGCATCTGAGCCCCAACTCCACGGAGGAGCCCGGGCTCTGGGCGTCCTCCGACGGCGCGGAGACGGTCCACTTCGCCGTGCGCTGCGTCATGACCTCGGTGTACGTCCTGATCATCACCGTAGGTCTGCTGGGCAACATCACTCTGGTGAAGATCTTCATCACCAACAGCGCCATGCGGAGCGTGCCCAACATCTTCATCTCCAGCCTGGCGGTGGGAGACCTGCTGCTGCTGGTCACCTGCGTGCCGGTGGACGCCTCCCGCTACTTCTTCGAGGAGTGGGTGTTCGGCGAGGCGGCGTGTAAACTCATCCCCGTCATCCAGCTCACCTCGGTCGGCGTGTCTGTGTTCACGCTCACGGCGCTCAGCGCGGACAGGTAGGATGCGCGAGGCTGCGCTTTCACAACAGGTCAACACTTCGTCTATAACATGCGCATATACACATGTTATAAAGCCACACATTAAAAATGACCCCCACCACTCACAGCAGTGACCCAAAAGAGCCACAAGATGCAGTAAATGATTATAAAATGAGCACATAAAGACAAGAAATGACCAAAAGAGGCAGAAAGGACCACGGGCAGAGCCACAGAGACAATGAGGAGACACAAAATGAGACACAAAATGACACGAGTGTCTCATCTGCAGCTATTCTGAGTCTTTATGTGGGAAAGGGGATCGTTCTTGGTTGTAGTAAAAGAATATGATGTTCCTTCCTTCTTTTTATTTAAAGTGAACGTGGCAGCAGGATTTTGGACACGTATTGACCTGCTTTTCCTTAGTCTGAGCGTTTACACGTAACATTTAGTCCGTTTGAGAAAACACGAGAGGAACGTCTCATTAGGACGTGATGGTGGCGTGCTGGGATTTGGAGCTGAGAGTCTCTTTGAATGATCAGTAGTTCTCATGTGGAGCAGGATTCCAGCTGCTGCAGCTGATTTGTGGAGGAGTATTTGATAATGTCCACGGAATGAAGGGGACGATGATGAGGGTGACACAGGAAACAGCTCTGATGTCAAATAAAAATCAGTTTTTCATTACTGTGGGAGACGTCACACATGAGCAAATGTTGGAAAGTCTGAGGACATTATTGAGGAGAGTGGAGATAAAATGTTTGTAAGTACATCTGTGCCAAGGTGGGTCATTTGAAGTCAGAAGAAGCGAGGACACTTACAATGTGTGGACGTCAAAACACTTTAAAAGACGCTTGTGACCAGTGAGGAAATTGTTATGCATAAAACTGAGGACGTTTGCACGTAGGGATCACGTTTGTGGAAGGTTGACGGACACTTGTGGACAAACGTGAAAACAGGGATGAAGTCAGTTCAGCGCATTTCTGTCAGTGAGCATGAAATATTTACAATCTCTGACATAGACATGATAGACATTCCGCTGTTACACTCTCATACGCAGTGTGTGTGTTTGTGTGTGTGTGTGTGTGTGTGTGTGTGTGTGTGTGTGTGTGTGTGTGTGTGCAGTCCTACAGTGAGTGGATGAGCGAGGAGAGAGAGCGAAATAGAACGAATGAGTCCTCGTTAGTGAATTTAACCACAAGGTGAAAGGTTTACTGATGGTGTGGCATCTCACACAGGAAATAAAGTTAAACAAAGCCCCCCCCTCCACTCACCCACCCTGACCATCACTGGTGTGAGTGCAGCTGGAGGCTGTAGGGAGACCGGCGTCACATCAGTGTCAGGAGCATCAGATGATCCACGTGCACATAACTGAGTTCATTAAGAGCACTCGCTGATGAGGATGAGGATGGCCGTGGTCGTCGAATGCTGTTGCTCAGAGATCAGGGAAGTATTTCTCCACCAGAGGGTCAGAGGCAGGAAGGAAGTGGCGGCGGAGCGGCGACCAGTTGATGTTTCAGCAAAACATCACCAGGGAAGAAATCCTGCATCTGTTCGTGTCTGTTGTGCTTCTGTCCAAATATATATGCACACCCTCCCCAGGATCAATGAAGGGAACATGAAAAAAAAAGTGTCATAAACGAGAGGCAGGATGTTTCTGCTGTGGAAGAGACGTTGGACTTCAGCTGTGAATGCGTCTGTGATCTGATGCCCAGCGGGTCCAAAGTCCGTGACTCTTCATTCACTCACTGTCCCAACTTAGATCAACAGTTTTCATCAGGTTACGTGAACTACAGGGCAACAGACTCATCCACCGATCGTTTCTGAGCAAAACTAACTTATAACAATAACAATCACGTACAGTCGCAGCAAGCGAGGCAGTGACCCTGTTCCACCAGTGGGAGGCGGGACTCACAAAAAGTCAACACAAGTGAGTGTGTGTTTCAACGAGTAAATCAGTCACACGACGGAAACGTTGGAATGTCACTGCTGTGACAATCGTCAGTGTAATACTGACTTCATACCGAGCTACAACTACAGCCAAAGTAAATCGTCCAGTAGTTTTTTTGGAGTTGTGTCGAGTAAATTCTAAGGGCTTAGACTTAATGAGCGTTTGTGAGAACAAATACTTTCCTGTCTCAGTTTAATCAGAATGTCCAGGGCTGCTTTAAAAAGTTCGGGTCCTTGTTACTCCAGCAGTAGATGAAGTTTATCTAGTCCTTTAGCACAGATTATTAGAGGCTGTTTTTATGAACCCACACTGCATCGCAGGATCATAAAACTTTGTCTATATTTGAGCCCGTGCTAATAAAATGTGATGCAGGTGCATCTCACAGCTGAATGTTCCGCCTCACTCTGCTGATGAGGCTCCTGCCTCTGCACAAACCTGTGAGAATCGCCCGCACCAATGAAATCAAAATGATCAGCCGCTGTGACGTAACGTCCATGAATTATTAGAGAAATTCAAACAGTCTGAGTAAACTCTGATGTCTGGCTGAGATGCTGTGAAGTTTCCACTAACATTTCAGTTTGGACGGGAAGTTGCTGAGTGATGACGAGCAGCAGATCACACTACAGGGAGAAGCAGCAGCGGACTGTAAATCCTCTCACTGAACAACTTTGTAATTTATGCTCGGAGAGGTTTGGACCCGAGCGGCTGAGTCAGGCTCACAGCAGCACCGGCTGTCACCACGTCTCTTTGTAGGACTGATCCTAGTGATCCCATCTGATTAATGAGCCATTAGACGCCCTCTGTTAGAGACGAGAGGCGAGTCGTGGAGAAAACTTCTGCTGTAGATTCAAGCTGCACGAGAAAAAAAAGCTCAAGCAGAAAATAAGAAAATGCTGGAATCTTGTTTTGGGACAAAGTGGAGCTGACAGGCAGATCAGCCTCAGGGCGGCACCTGGACTAATGGGCTTCTGGAACCGAATTCAATTTGCCCACAACCTTCGGCGACCAGATAACCCACTAACATGCAGTGAAGTGCATCCACAGCACAGTGGGTGTGGAATCAGGAATCAGGAGCTTCACGTCAGCTCAGGACAACAAGGAAGAACGTCCATTTTTAAGATGCAAATATTTCAAGGAACATGCGACTAATTCAGAGCTTATTTAGAGCTGCGAGGTGAAGCTGATTATGAGCTCAAACTGAATGAGGTACTAGTACGTACGAGAGCTCGTGACACTGCCAATCAGGGGAATGCATGCAAATTAGAAAAATTCAACTTCGTCAATTTGACAACACGCACTGCAAAAATGTCTCTGCGAGCAACTACAAATGCATATGTGCATCACATTTTAATGTCCCCTGAAAATATGTGGCCTCTTCCAGTGCGTTTCTTAATGCTGCTGCGTTGTCAAATTATTGCAGTTGTTTTTTAAATGTACGTATGTTCTATCTATACAGTATCTATGTGTTTTCCTGATTTGCAGTGCACACGGGAGCTGTAGAAATTCAACAGTATCCACCATTTTGGTGCCTGGTGACAGTGGGTGGGGGGCATTTCCTCAGATACGTGCCCCCCTAGGTGGGGGCCATATTTTAACCAACTCTGCTGATCCCGGTGGTCGTATCAGAGGGTAGAAACCAAAAACCTACGCAGGTATTAAATTGAGAGGGCCTGAAGTTTTACAGACATTCATGGTCCCCAGGGGATGACCCCTAGTGATTTTGGTGGCAAACACAGAAATACAACTACAGCACCACAGGCCTCAGATCAGTTCAGCAATACCATGTTTTCATAGGAAAAACAAGACTTAATCATGTTACTAGTTGCCACACGGAGAAAGAGTTTCCACCCTTACGTCCCCTGAAACCTGGAAACCGGACTTAAACCAGAATGTCAGGATCCTCAGTGCGTCTCGTTTCTTTCATGCCATGGGACGTACTTAAGCTGTTAATGGTGCAGTTTGTGTGCGTTGATATGACGCGATGCGAGGGTGAAATCTGCTCTCATGAAACACGGGTCAACAAACCAAAGCGTAACACAGACCACACAGATTTCAGGGGACGCGGCGACTTCGGAGCGTGTTTCCTGCAGTAAAAGGCAAAGGTCAGCGCATGATGTTTCATGCATGGGAGCACCTAAAGTCCTCTGAATGTTAATGCAAGTGGATTTCAGTTTAAAGCCAGGGCTTGACCTTTCCATGCAGGCACAGAGACAAGACGAAAGGAGACGCTGGCCTCTGCATTTATACAGCAGCGGGGCGTCTGTTTATCTGGCCTTAAAACATCTTGTGACCATGTTCAGAATAAGTGCTCTCACATTACCGTCTTGGATTTAGAGGAAGGAAACACACAGATTAGTGTGAAGCAGTAGAAAGGAGATTCTGATCACGCTGATGGAAGCTGTTTGTGATGTCTTCCCTTTAAGCGGAAAGGTAGAAGGAAAAGATAATCGTAGGTCATGCGAACCAGACAAAAACAGCGTAGGTGCAACGAAAGCCACGAAATGTCCCTGGGCGATATTCATCTGTGGCACTTGCATTGTGGAGAGTTCTTCAGTCAGTTTAAATGTCATCACGCCTCTGAATCGGTGGAGAATTGGACCACAGTGAAAAACGTGTCCGAGCAGTGATGTTCGGACGCCGATGGGGGCTCAAAAAGCCTGAAGCAATATCTGCAAAGGGACGCAGAAGTAATGTGCTTGTTGTGCACAAAGATGCAGCCGTGTTGGTGTAATTGTGAATCTCCAGCCCGTGGAAAAGCAAAGCAGGTCTTAGCGGGTTTGCAGGTTGAAGCGGCTCTAGCACCAAGCTCGAGCTGATTGAACGCAGCATGGTGTAATGACCGGGCGCTGACTGAAATAACGGATGCGGTCGCATGTCTCTGGGAGACCCGTGTCACCGAATTCAGAAAGGCTAATTGAATGAATAGTTTTAATTTCCTAGCTCTGCTGTGTGACGTGAGTAGCAGCTGCGGAGCTCGGAAGCACCACTGGGTCTCCTTTATGGCTCTGTGAGCCCGTGTGTTTACCAGCAGCCCGTGACACCGTCCCTCCGAAACCCTGCGATATTAGCTCGTTAACAAAAACCCATTTCCTGATTACACAGCTGCGGCTGTGTGTCTGACCCTGATGGCCACTAACGAGCCCATAATGGCTCCTAACGTGCCTGAAGGTCCTTGATAAGCATAACAAGTTTAATAGATAATTAGCATAACGATTCAGTGGCTACTGGAGCTGCAATCACTTCCTGTCAAGATGAGGCACACGGCGCTGTTCCGCTAAACACATCCAGGAACAAATGAGCTGATTGCTGCTCCCAACAAGGACGGACAGACGAAGCTGCTGTCCCACACCGAGCGTACTGTCTGTCCACGTCCAAACTGGCAACTTCGGGGCCTGTTCTCGCTCTGGCAACCCTGGCTTTTCCTCAAATAAAAAAAAAAAATACACAGTTAATCAGACACTTTTGAAAAGTTTGATCCTAAAAGAAGAACGAAGGTTCGACCAAATTCATCCTGAGAGCAACATAAACACACGCTACCATGAATTCCTTTCTAAAAAAAATTCTATTAATTCAAAAATATGCCTTTGCAACGGAAAAGAAACAGTTCAATTTCAATTCAGTTTAATTCACTGCAATATTATTGAATTTTTCAAAGCACAATTTTAAGAGACTAGTTTGGTTCTGGGAGACATGGGGGGGGGCAGAGGGCAGACCTGGGGGGGCACTGGCCACCCACAAGTGGTAAGGTTGGTACCTGCTGTAGAACTTTCAGCCCAAAGAGAACTGAACCTAACTTGAAGCTGAAATAAATCATTATGACTAAATAACATCTTATTAATATTAATTTTTATATGCATTTCATATGTTTTCATGTTTAGGTTTTGCAGCAGTTCCAGCCAGCAAAGGATGGATTTTAACCTCTTTGTTAAAAATATAGGGGATAAGTATTTGACATTTCTGACACTGAAGTAAACACACGATTAGCCTGTTAATATGCCGTTGATTTTTTACAAAAGATTTTCTAATTTGACTTATCAACCCTTTCGTGATACTTTGCAGATGTGCCACCCTATTTTAAGTGTGTGCCCCAGTGTGGCCAGGCCAATATTTGCAAATGTGTCCCATTTATAGCAGCTTGTGTTTGATTTTGGCCAGAAAACAGGACATTTTCTAAAAACTGACGACTGTAATCGGGGAAATCCTCTTCGAACACCGTTAGCGTGCAGAAAAAGTCCTGGGCCAAAGGTTCCATCGTCCTGACGACACAGATGGCTACATATCCCTGCAGCAGCGGGGGACTGGTTATTGTGACAGAGAATCGGCGGGAAAAGTAATCAAAGCTGAGCTTGGAAAGGAAGAAAAGATTTCTCTCCAGCTTTGTCCGTGGAATCAATTTCCCTTTCAGCTCAATGCCGCTAAATCATCGACAGCAGGAGTTCTGCGGGGGACAAAGTTTCATGCTCCGAGTCTGGAAATCACCCGACACCGCGGTTTAAACGTAAGAACGCGGCCTAATGTGGAGGTGGGGGGGGTCAGAGGAGGGGATGGAGGAGATGAAAAGAAGGGATAAACGACGGACGTAATTGGACAGGATGGGACCGGAGTGAACGAATGAATGATGGGAAGCAGAGAGGCGCTTTCCTGCTGCAGTCCGACCGGAACAGCTTCAAAATCAGAGGAAACAACGAGTGTAAGAATGGAGGATAAGATCAGACTTACCTGTGATTCTGGTGGGTGTCGGCTGAGAACCCGCTTCCCCACAGCTGAAACTGTAGCTGCAGCGTGGAGCTGGTGACAAACGCTGCTGAGGTCGTGAATCCTGAAGCAGCACAGACAAACCAGTGAAGCTTCTTCAGAAATCTGACCCGAACCCGGCTGCTGAGCAGAGCTCGGTCCTCGTCCCGGACTTCCTGTCTCTTTTCTGTGTTTTAATTTAAATCCCACCTCATCCTTTCACCCCCACAGTTGGACGTGGAGGACAAAAACGTAAAGGTTCCCTTCACTGCACACATCATTCCGTTCATCGTGGTACAAATGCAGGTCGACACCACTGAAGTTTGGCAAGAAAAACACTCACTTCTCGAAATAAATCAACTGTGAAAACAAGCAGCTGAAAACCGCACAAACTCAGAAGTCGTGTGACTGAGTTTGGCAGATTTCAACCACACAAGTGCCTAAAATATCGGTTTTTGTCAAGCAACAAAATTGCACGTGAACTTAAAAAGGAACTAGTGACGTGTAAATGTGTTTCTGAGTCCAAACTTTTGTTCGTCGTGCTCAGGTCAGTCAGTCGCCGCGTTGAGTTCCTGTCATTAGATTTAATTGCACAGCTCTACTTGCAGTGAGTAAAAGAAATGTCCACAGGGGATAAAAGAGTCGTTGGGCTCCCTTATAATGATTTAGCATTAGCATGAAGCTAACATAAACTGTGGGCTACGATAACACGTCCAACTTTATCCATTTATTACCTGGACTGGTCTATTCGCTGGAATAGATCTACGTTCGTGGCAGTCATCACTAGTTGGATGTTGGCTGTTGTTTGCTGCCTTTAACTTTTTAGGTTTTAGGATCATTTTTATAAAAAAAATGTCTTCACTGGCCTTTTCACACCATCATTAGGTGTCGCCCGTGTTTGACCTTTTTAATACCTGGACACCGGCCTTCATTAGAGCACACTAACAAGTCCGTCTGAAAGAACTGAACCCTTTCCTCTCCCTTAGTGATGAGGTGCTGAAAACTGCTGGCAGATAATAAGGAGCGTCCTCATTAGGGGGACAGGTCTGAGGAAGTCGGACCTGTCGCACTTAACAGTCGGACAAGGGGACTGATTCTGCAGCCGTCACCACCTTAATGTTTGCTCTCCTGCTCTGAAGCCCAGCTGACTAATAAAGTTATGATCAGTATATGGTGATGAGCAGTTTTCTGCTGCGTTTGGGTGATGAACCTGCAGGTGAATGTCATGATGCTGGATGTCGCAGGCAGCACGTTGCACAAACGTCTGCATGTAAAGCAGGTTTTTTTTTTATCATAAACGCTCAAAGTCAGTTTTGAAATAAGTTATGCAAAAAGATGCACATTTTTGCAGCTGGCTGCACCATTCTTGGGACTGGTTCAACTGATGATGAGGGATCCTACAATAGAAACTGCATCACAGAAAAGAAGAGACGTTTTTAAGATCAAAATCTCATTCCAGCTCCCCGAAGTCACTTTATTGGACCTCGACAAACTGTAAACTCGTTCTTTGCAGCGTTGGATTTTTGACCACCTCATACTTGGTTAAAAGTATCATCCAGTATTTTGTCTTCCTAACGTAGGACAGCTGTCTTTTTTTTGTATCGGCGTTGTAGTTGGATACGTTGCCTTCTCCCGTGTCCTGTATTTTATTTAACCCGACTGAAACAAACTGGCGTTACAGCAATTTTTTAATACTAGAACATCCAGAGTGAGGAGTAGAAATGCTATACGCTACTTTTTTGTGCGTCTTTATAAACTCTGTTTGCTGTAGGTTTTGTGAGTTCAAGGACATCTTTTTTGTCTGACACAAAACATGTTGACAGCCCAGTTAATGAACCTAATACTTGTATTTGTGCCTGTTTTGTGCATAGTTCAAAATATTTCTAAGGCATCCTGTGTTTTTTTTTAAATACCGATGTGGTTCCTGTGAAAACCACATCACATAGTTTGAAGGACTATGCAGAATCTGGGGGCTCTTAATTCGACGTGTTTTTTTATGTCCTGACAAAGACGTGAGGAATCATGTCCTGCCTCCTCTCGGGTTGAGCATGTGAAGACACATACAACATAAGTTGCCTTTGACTCAGAGTTTGTAGTGATTTTACAGGAAGTCTGAAAATGAGCTGAGGAACAACTTTGAAACGGCTTTGTGAGCTTCGGCATTAGACTTCCTATTACATTAGACTTCCGTCACTTACTAATCTACACAACGATAAAGTCTCACTTTGGTTCTGCCATACATAATTCACGATGGACTGAGTGTAATTGTTTTATACTTTTTCTTTTGGCAAGAAAACATATTCAGAACCTCTGAAATAACTAACGGCGTTCCCCAAGGATCAATTGTAGGAGCACCACGTTTTAACATATATGTTACCGCGGGGAGATGTTATCAAGCATTTCATTCCACAGCTTTGCTGATGACACTCAGCTCTATGTGGCTGTGTGTCCTGATGACACCAGGCCTGTTTCTGCACTTTTAAAATTCAGTTAAACTTTATTTATATGTCGCCAATTAACAACAAAGTCATCTCGAGGCCCTTTACATAACACAGTCACTGAGAGGAAACCCAACAAATCCCCCTTTAGCAGCTATAGGCAACAGTGGAGAGGAAAAACTCTCGTGTCTGTTTTTGGACTTTTAAACATAAATCCTTCATTTATTCTCGTTTTGTCCCATTTGTTCAACTGTATTTGTCAAAATGTATGTTTCATTGATTCCAATCTTTATTTTGTATTTATTATTTCAGTCATGTTTCAGTCAAGTTCATGTTTTTTTTATTCTCTTTTGTCGGTGCTAACTCCATTTTCATTTTCATTGCTATTATATACTATTTCTCTTTGTTTGCTTTGCTTTTTCATCAACTGTTAACAAAACTTCAGCTTTTCTGCGTTTTAGCAGCTCCTCAAACACAGAGCTGATCCACCACCTTCCGTGGTGACACTTAACTGTGCAACTTTCTTAACCACGGTTGTCGTTTGCACCCATGACTAACACTGTGACCCCGTTAGGACTAAAACCTGTCCAGAAAGCCCAGCAGCACATTCCCAGAGCCGGCCTGTCTCTGCTGGACCTGCTGTGACTCATGATCTCACCCAAACTCTTCTACACAACAGATTAGTGCCAAGCTCAGCATCAGGCACAGCAGATGAACCGGGGCTCAGTCTCCTCAGCACTTCTGGGACCAGTAAACACAGACACTAGGTGCTGGGATCAGTGGAGAATCCTCTGATTTGTCCTTTGACAAATGAGCTGGTGGTTCAGCCACACTCAGAAAGATGCTTTGGAACAGGCTCCAGTCGTATTTCCATGCTGGAAAACACGAGCTCCCAACATTTACTGCGGTGTTTGAAGCAGGTGTTTGTGCCAAACATAGAATTGAAATGAATGCACAGTTTTACAAATATTTACGTTCTGTTAAAAATCAACAAAAACAACCTAATAACTAATAATCTAGTAAAATGAAATAGTTTAAACATTTTAAACATTCTGAAAATACTCACACTAGATGAAATAATTGGCCTTAAAATGCATAAGTGGCTGATTAAAATCAATTTCTCATATTAAACATACTTTGACATTTAGTGGGTTTTTTGAAGAGAAACGTGGGATTGAAATTAATTTGATCACATTCAATGAGCCTCTCGGCTTCAACAAATACAAACACAAACCCCCCCCCCCATCCATGCAAACCTTTATTTCATTAGAACAACCATTAACTACACCTCCATGTTTTATCCTAATCCACTTTACTGCTGGATTTTATTCATCAGTTCATTTGGTAACAACCCGGCCAAGAAAAGGGGCCATAAAAAGCCGCCGTTCAGTGAAGCAGGTTCCGTGTTTCACAGGTTATTAGTTGGTTCTGTGAACTCGCCGCCTCCTGCAGCAGCAGCAGACACTTTAAAGCTGCTTTCCAGTTTTTCTCTCTCCTCCCTGCTGCACCAAACACAGACAACTGTCGCAGAGCAGTGAGTGTGTGTGTGTGTGTGTGTGTGTGTGTGTGTCTGTCTGGCAGCGCTGAACAGAGGTTTCGAAAACACTGACGCAGCCATAGAAAGAAGATTTCTCGAGTCCACATTCGCTCTCTGACCTTAACCAGGTCTGTGAGATTCCAAACTCCCCCGTGACAACATGCAGTCACACTAACAAAACCCGACGTCTTGTACCACAAACGTATTTGGGCTGAGCTGGTCTCACCTGGCCCAGGTACCTGGTACCGTGAGCAGGTTGTCCCATGGCTCTGTGTGAGTTGTTAATTCTGAGTGACACTGGCAGAACCATGAATGAGGCAGCTGATATAAAATGAGATTCAATTCGATCCACTCGAGCAGAAAGTGAAGTTCTGCTGGGTGAAGTGTAAACACAGAAACGGGAGGAAAACACGAGAAATGTTGTGCAAATAGGCGATACTCTAATATGACGTGATTTCTCTTCTGTTATGGAGGACTGTGAGCTGCATTTGGAATGTTTGGGTGTAGTAGTTTTATCAGCGAGGAAGAAATGTTTGGCTTTCATGAGACGGAATTAACAGACAGGAAGTGGCATCAGTGTCAGTCTGTCTTCGTCTGGTGTCCACGTGAGAATCACATGGACGTTCATTTCAACAAACTAAATCCGTGGTGTCACTGTTTACTGCACCTACAAAGAACCTTGGCACAGAAGCTGCTGTGGTTCTGGTTCTACACGCGTGAAAACACCAGCAGGCCCACGGTTACGGCTGCGATAACTGCCGATAACGGACCTTTAACGGGTGATGATGCTCCCAACACTTGATTCATTACTGCTGACTCTGAAGCCACGGGGGTAATTTATTTTATGTTAATGCTCCAGTTTGAAACTGCGCTCAGTGGAATACTGATAACACTCTGATCAGATACGAGCGTGTGTGCTCAGGACGTGGAAGTAAGACTGCGTGTACACTTCATTCACCGATATCAATGTTTTCCAAAGACCGAAGAGGAAATAACGGATTTAAATGAAATCTCACTGTGTGGAGGTGACTCAGAGTTACACAACCCGTCTGCTGGAAATGACATTTTTAGTCTATTAAGTTCATTCAGCCACTTCACTGCGAGGGAAACATTTAGTTTCCATGTGTTTCCCATCATGTTCAGGAGCTGCTGTGTTCCGCACAAAGCACGTTTTTCTATGGCAAAGCTGAGTGTATTTGTAATTTCTTGAGCACAGAGTAGAATAATGAGATATGTATCGTTCCTGCCACAATCTGAAGAAGAATCCCGTAATTATGAGCCCATTAATTCAGCACATTCTAATAAATGAAACAATAAGCCAATGTGAGTCTTTGACAGTTGTCGGAGGGAAACACAACTTTAATGTTTGCTGTGTGCTTCCATGGAGGGGAACACGCCGCTACTCTGGCTCCTTTATTACAGTTTCTAACATTAGAAAAGATCCGACAACTCGGCAGAGCTTTGCCGAGCAGAGACAGATTGTACCTCGACTCATGTTCCCGTCCTCAGAGAGCTGCAAACGAAAAAGAACTGAAGCAGTGATTCGTTTTATCTCCAAGGACAAATGCGCATCGTCGGAAGATTTGGACAGATTCAGACGGATGATAGTGACGCTGAGGTGAAACACACACCGTCAGGAACGGTCCCACAACGCTATCGCACACACCAACGCCCACGCTCTCCTAGTGTGGGGGCCGGGTCTGCCTTTCTCGGTCCGGGCCGCTCGGTTGCAGTGGACTCCAAAGGCCACTTCACATTGAAATCGAGAGCAGAAAGAGTTCCACTTTATCACACGTATCAAGCCTCACGTGCATTTTAAGAGGCCGTGGATTGTGTTTAGGCTCTGCAAAGTTTGCGAGGATGCAGGTTGGGGCTGTGGACGGGTCACGAAGCGCAGAACTTCTCTCACGTGACCCGTCGTGTGACGCGACACATTTACTAACGCTGAAGTCTTTCTGTCGCGGCCAGCTTTACCCAAACCGCTGTGTGT
This sequence comes from Channa striata, assembly GCA_033026295.1. Classification (NCBI taxonomy): domain Eukaryota; kingdom Metazoa; phylum Chordata; class Actinopteri; order Anabantiformes; family Channidae; genus Channa; species Channa striata. The sequence continues at coordinate 1,022,698 of CM065170.1, forward strand.
GCACAGTTGAGCCTCATGATTTTTGACTGTTTAGGGCAAAAAATGTGAAAGTTCGATGCACAAACACTTTGGTAAATACAGTGATATGCAAATTAATCCACTGACTTCTAGTGATGCTTGAGCAGCTTTAGTTGCTTTGCATTAAAATTAATTTGAATGAAGTTCTTGTGTTTGTCTGTTTGAACTGATCATTTTCCTTTATAACCAAATTACCACAATGTGACTTACGAGTGAAGGACACGCCGCGTCCCTGAGTCAGCCTGGGCTTCACGCAGCAGCTGTACAGCCTGCGAAACAACAGAAAACAGTTTCTACATGACATCAACAATGAATAAATCATCACATCCATAAAACATAAAGTGCGATACAGCAGCATGAGTGAGTGCGATGGAGTGTGAGGTGTGTGCGACTCTCGGCCCATGAATGAATCATTGCGCAGGCCGATGTGACCTCGCTGTGAAGGAAACACAGCAGGACGGGAAGGACGAGGGTTTCGTCTGGAAGCAGGACATGCACCTGTTGGTGGTTTCCTGCTGGAAACGTCAGTTAGAGTTTCAGCACCGAGACTAAAGGCGCAAACGCCACAAGCCACATGTGATTTATGATCTCGACACGTGTGGTAACTGGGCAGGACTTTGAAACAAGAGCTTCCTGTTTCATTGACCTGAGTTACGTTGCCACTAGCGTTTGGACAGAAATGATACAGGAAAGCTTGAATTTGAACGTGTAGCAGGACAAAGTTAATGATTTGATCCTCGCTGTCTGACTGTGCAAATATGTCACCTAACGTTTGGCTCATTCAAGCTTTGACGCTTGGTCTGATTGTGTTTGGTCCTGTCACAAAGTTGTGAGGCTGCCATCTTGACCAGGTCGCTGTTAAGAGGTTCTACCGGTTTACGTGAAGGTTAATAATTGACCTTTGCACGTTTAGATGTGGTCAGTGTAACTAACCTGTGGAATCTTTCCAACTGACAGAAACCCGCTGCAGCCCCGTCACATCAGCAGATGGCTGCAAACGAGCCCTGTACTGTCCCCGCTCAGCTCAATCACCGAGAGGATCCGTCTAATGAGGAATTTCAAATGCATGTTGGCGAATACACACAAAGACTAATTATGACTAGAGTCCCATTGTTTCCTGTCTTTGTCCTCCAGTCTGCAGCTGCTCGATGGCCGGAGTTTCTCATTAACTAACAAAGGGCCCAGAGCCATTAATGCTGTCAAAAGAAAATTGATATAATTATTAGATAATTTATGTTTGGTATCAGACCAAATGTGCGATGGCGGGCTTGTTTCATGATGTGGGTGCCGACTCGGGCGGCCTTTTGAAGTCCAATTCAATTCGTTTATTCATGGACATTTTGCAAAATATGGTCAATGTGTGTGTGTGTGTGTTGTGATAGGAAGTGTTTGCAGTTTTCTAGCGTCGCATGAATGAAACTGCGGTAGCTGCGTTTTTTCTCGTTGGTTTAGGCCTTTCAGGGTAGCAGTTAGCATCTCCTCGCTGCGAAGCCTTTGTCCGATCACGTGGATGCTTGTGTTGTGAATGTGAGCGTGTGCTGAGCAGCAGCAGCAGGTCAGGCTCAGACCAGTGAGTTTGGAGTCATTTTATTCTCTTATTCATACAGCATGTAAGTATGATTTGGGTTTTATGAAAACTATGACGGGGAGTCCACGAGTTCACTCACTAACAGCAGATTTTTGGCTGAACACGCTACTAGCACCAAATGTGCCGCGTGCTGTTTTACAGCAGGTACTAGAATCCAGGCAAACCAGGGAAAGACAGAAAGACAAGACGTCTCTCGGACAAAGAAGGTTGAGTTTAGGCAATAATTATGGTTCAGCAGGCGCCTGCATGAACTCCATCATTACAAGTGGAGATTCGGTTATTCGGCCGGAGTTAACGGAAGCAAAAAAATCTGGGCGGGGAGGAAGTTCGACTGTTGGTAACGAAAAGCAGGGCTTAAGTGACCATTTCCTGTTCCAAAGCAGTACTACGACCACTTGCATGTACCTGTATCAATATGAGTTTTAAAGTTCATTTGTTACTATGGGGACGAAAATTTGAAAACATAATCATGACTTTCTCCTCAGAGATGCTGCTGTTTTACGGAGCCTGATTGAGCCTAACGGAACTAAAATCACATTCTGACAAATACTTCTGGAGCAGAAAAGCTACTTTAGGGAAATCTGCTTCTGTCCTAATTCAGTTTAACCAGCAGTCGAGTGTTAGATGTTAACTCATGTTTGTCTCTGTCCCCATCAGGTATAAAGCCATAGTGAATCCGATGGACATCCAGACGTCCAGCGCTGTATTCTGGACGTGTCTGAAAGCGGTTTCCATCTGGCTGCTGTCCATTGTGCTGGCTGTTCCTGAGGCCATTTTCTCGCAAATCGTCCACATGCCGGTAAGTACAACAAATACTGTTCTGCGTACCTGTCTGCGAGGACAGTTAGGGTCAAATATTTGAGATTATGTCCAGTTGGAGCGTGGGCCTTCAAACATAGACAGATAAAAGAGGTTAGTCCCTGACTCAAAAAAGGCTCATTTCAAACATAGAACCATGGAACCGTGCTGGGTAAATCCTTATAAATCTAAAGATTTCACAAAAAGTACTGGACCGTGTGAAAGTGGTCCAGATCTGATGTCCCTTCTTCTCACTTGTTACTTGATAACAACCAAGCTGCTCTCCTTCCTGGGGCTTATTATTCTGCCACTTTGTCCGGCCTTTTGCTGTCGGATACTGACATCGAAGGTAACTTTGGCGTCTGTACAGTGATGGTGATGTAGGATAAACTTGTTGACTATTGTAAAACACAAAGATCTCTGACTAAAATCAACCTTACAGCCACAGCCACAGCACCTCATGATGCACCTTTTTTCACATTTTCCATTCAATCCATCACAAGTCCTGAGATAAGCAGGTCTCCAGTTTATCTCAAGGCCAAGCTGAGACATTCACGACTGCACATTCACATGTGCATGACTCCGGACTGTGGGAGGAAACAAGAGTACTCAGAGGAAACCCGGCAACTGCTGCCCACAGGCTTACAACCAACCAAGCTACTGTTACTGTCGTTCATGAAACTGACACTGGATGACACACCAGTCCGTCAATAACCTTCATTGTAATGCTATTCTCTTTTTTTTTTGTTTTAGATTTTCTCACGTGTTCTTCTTCCAAACTTTTCCTTCCATTAACTTTCTCTCTTAGTTTTTTCAGCTCTTCCACCTGCTTCTTTCCATTTCTCTTCACCCAATCTCTGCCAGTCTCACTGGCCATTAACTGTTGACCTGTTTTCTGTGTCTTTGTGTCTTCATCTTTACTGTCTTTTCAGTCCTTCCATGATTTTGTCTCTTCATTTCCTTTCCTCTCTTGTGTCCCCCTCAGGGTTACAAGGACAACCTTAACACCACCTTTGTGAACTGCGTGCCGTACCCGCTGTCCAATCAGATGCATCCTAAGATCCACTCAGTGATGATCTTCCTGGTTTACTTCCTAATCCCTCTGGCCATCATCTCCATGTATTACTACCACATCGCCCGCACGCTCATCAAGAGTGCCCACGACATGCCGGGGGAAGTCAGTGAACACACCAAGAGACAGGTGAGCGATGGATGGATGAGTGTAGCGTCCTGTGTTTGCCACAAAGGATTCTGTAGGTTTCTATTAGACACATTCAAACAGAAACTTGAGCTTGGACATGCATTGTGCCTGCACACAACCCAAAATGGTCATTTCCTGAAGGCAAATGACTCTGCAGTTTAGGACACAAGAGATCTTGCTGTATGGTGGAAATGGAAAGAAGTGGTTGCTCAGCACAGAATTCAATAACAAAGAAGAAAAATGCACCCACACTGATCCGATAACCTCTAACAACATATGAACAGGCCCAGACGAGAACCTAAAGGTCTGCCTCTCCTCTTCCACTTCGGGTCAGGACCTTTAAATGAGCAGTTTTTAATCAATTCTCAGATTGTCTTTTGTAGAACTATCCAGGCGAATCAGGCTCATAACTTTAATGGCAATTGACGTTTCAACTGGCTGTTCAATTTTCAGTGTGGCCATGCAATTTCAGAATGGATTGAACAGTTGAAAATTCACTCTGCAATTCACTTTGAATTATTTGGATAAAGATTTCAAATAAAAGCTAAATCAATTGCATTTCATATTGCCATGATTTTCTGTAGTCCTCTTTCAAATGGCAATTCAATAAGCAGTTTAGTTGTGCAGCGTCGAAGTGTGTTATGCAATTCAGAATAAAAGTTACTATTCGATGTTACAAACTGAACGGTCCTCTCACCGAGGCAGAACCCCAGCTGCCCCTGGTATGACCCGCCCCTGCTCTGCCTCTGATTGGATAACTCTAACTGTTAGTTAAGCCTGTAAGTTTAAAATATTTACCCACATAATTCAGGGTGAATTGAAAAATGAGCTGCCATTAGAATTAGGACCATGATACAGAACAACCTCGTTGATGTCGAACAGTTCGGCATCAGGAGTGGTCTCTCTAAAGAGACAGCATTCCTGACGGTCATGAAAGCCTGTCTTCTGTCTGAATCCTACTCGATCTATCCACGATGTTTGAGACTGAACCTTCAGATCCCGTTGTCCACACTCTCTGACTCTCTGCTACAGCTCCGGTCTGCCTCAGGTCTGATTCTGAATGAATCTTCAAGATGCCTTAGCAATGAAAGTTTCTAATTCTTATTGCCTCTGCACCGGAGTGTCCCAGGGCCCAGTTCTTGGTCCTCTTCTTTTCTCCATCTATACCACATCCCTTGACTTTATCATCCACTCCTACAGCTTTTCCTATCACTTCTATGCCGATGACTCGCCACTTCTCTTTTATTGAGCCCAGTGTCTCCACACATTTCTGCCTGTTTCACTGACGTCTCTTCTTAGATGAGAAATAAAAATTCAACTCACCCTTTTCAAGACAGAAGTTCTCATCTTCCCAGCCAGACCTACGTCAGATCGATACGTCACAGCATCAGCATTAACATAAGGCGTTCAGTGACTGTCCCAACAGACTATGTGAAGTTTACGGATCACCTCCATCTCTCTCAAGCAGCAGATTTACCCTCTTCAACATTAAGATCAGACCCTACCTGTTTAAATGTGCTACCTAAGTTTTCACATTCAACAGGCTTTTTACCAATATCCAAAAAAACTCAACTCTTCCACAACTTCCTACGCATCTATAGTAAAACAAACTCTTGGAGCTTGACTTAGAGTTAAAATTACGACCAGAAAGTCATCACAGTGTGTGCAGCACCCATTAAAAGCTAAATACTGAGCAGGTCTGCATTAAACTAAATCAAGTCCACAACAGTGAAGAAGGGTTCAAACACAGTCACTGAAATTGAAAAACACAGTGATGAAGCACTATCAGATAATCATGTCCTGTCTGCCTGATGCACTTGCATCTCATGAAACTAAACCATTTTTCTTCTTTGCACTGTGCTCTAATGCCTCTGCTTGACTGTTTGTTTGCTAGGTTCCTCACTTATAAGTCGCTTCGGATGCCTTCTGTGATATATAACTCTTACCACAGATAAAGAGTCTGAAGTTTGGTTTAATGGAAATCGACTCCGGTGTGATATTGTTTGCACCCACACCTCCCACTCCCACGCCGTTTTAGCCACGAGGGAGGGTTAGTGGAGGACTGTGTCAGCTGGAGTGAGTAATCACTTTACACCAGCTTGATCTTCACAGATGGAGGCGAGGTCAGAAACAGGGGTGGGGGGGATGAATTATTGAAGACCAAGCAATGGTTTAAAGGAGTTTTCATGTGGACTTTCAAATTAGTGCTTCAGCTTCTGTCCCCTGTATCATTCATATTCTGCACAATTAATACAGCTGTTACCACAAGAGAACAAAGAAGTTCCGCCGTCAGGAATGAGCGGGGACCCGGTGAGCGGGCGGATTAGATGATGGCAGGCAGCTGTGAGAGCAGGCCGAAGACATTTGGTGTCAAATGGGGGAAGAGCGGACGACTTCTCGGACTCTTCCGGTCCAGTTCCCCGGTTTGGACCTGACGGAGACTTTGTGAAGCGGCTGCAGTTGGTGATAGTGTGTGTGCAGGTTTGTCTCAGCGACAGCAGCGACACGCACAAGCACATCGACACAGACCGAAGCTCAGCAGCACAGACACGACTAGACTTCATGTTTATTCACGGAGCCTCGAGCAACACACACACACACACACACTCCACAGGAAGAACCTGTAGAACACTGTGTGTGTGTGTGTGTGTGTGAACAGCAGAGGAACTCATTTGTTTCTCTGTTCACACACACCTGCACTTTTTATTAAAGCTGTTGTTCTATTTCAAAATGACCTCGTTAAAACACTTGAATCTTGTATTTTTAGCTCTCTCAGTTTTTCCCGTTTATTTTTGCTGTTTTTCTCAGATGAGTCAGACAATGACATGAAAAATGTTTTTAGAGGTTTTTGGTTTGGCTGCAGTTCACCGTGTCCAGGCCTCACAGCTGCTTCTCTGGCTCAGTGTCAAGATTCAAGATTCAAGATTAAATTCAAGATTCTTATTTGCCATTTGTGCAAAAGCAAATCTTGACTCTTAGAGTCAAGCAAAGACAAAGCGCTTTGTCCAAAAACAGGAAGTGCTTCAACACAGAAAAAGCCAAATAAAAATCAAATGAATAACTTTTCAATATTGCAGCTAAATCCTGTAGATGCAGTTTTCAATGTTGATCGGAGCTGAAACTTTTCCACTTTCTGAAAAACATTCATCCTTTCGGCTCCGTTCAGGAAACACTGATTGTTTGAAAACCGTCTTCATTCATGTTAAAAAAATGAAATTTATCTTTGGTTGAAATAGAAATTCATGGGGACGCATGTGGTTGCAGTTTTCTACAAAAGCGAAGTGTAAAGGAGAATAAAAACTGTAACACGGTGAAAACTGAATATGTACGAAATGTGAGAGAGTCAGTTGTTATTCAGCGTGGACTTCTTCATGTGCAGTTTGTTAAGTGTCGGATACCTGAGGACGGTGAAAGCATCGTCCCTGTCCAACCTGAACCACTGTAGACATCGCTGACCCACACAAGTCTAAGCCTCAACGCTGTGCAGAGGTTTAGTTGAATTCAACGAAAGAGGCCAACGCGGTTAAGTTTAGTAAAAAGAAGCGGTTGAAATTAAAAACACAAATTCATTAAAGCTACAGTAACTGGAGCTAATGCTAACATGAGCATCAGGGTCCGTTTCCCTGCTACGACACAGCTCGGTTTCTTAGGGAGGCCGGGACCAGTACGCTGCCGCAGTGGAAAATTCCCACGTCTCTTCTACAGCCACTTGTCTGTGTGCAAGTGCACTACCTCTGACCTCTGACCTCTGACCTGTCATCACAGCGTGTGTCGTAAGATCGAGTCAAGTTAAAATTCAAGCTTATTTGCATTTGTGCAAAAGCAAATCTTGACTCTTAGAGTCAAAGACAACGCTTTGTCCAAAAACAGAAGTGCTTCAAACAGAAAAAGGTAACAAATGAATAACACATCTGCACACCGACGAGAGGAGGGGACGGTCCAAGACTCTGACTACACAAACTAAACACAGCGACTTTAGCTTTTGCTAGCCGCTGATAATTGTGTAGCGACGAGCCGATGCTGAGACCAGTATTGGCACCTAAAACGTGTCGCAGTTATCAACTTACAATGAAGGGAAGCAACTAAATGTGCTCATCCTGCAGAAACCTTTTTTTGTAATAAACTCAATATTTAGCTCTTTCAGACAAGGAAGTGTACGTGAGGAGTCAAAATCCTCTGCTTCACACAGTTTGTGCTTGTAAATCCTTTGTGAACGCATCATTAGGAGGTTTTCGGTCGCTCGCTGCTGCTCGTACAAACCAGGACAGTCTCCGGCTGTAAAACAACGGTTTGGTTTGGGACCCCATTTCTGTTCCTGAGGACTGTGGTGTAGTTTGCTCTCTGAACTGAAGCTGCAGAGTTTCACCCTGCTGTGACCAGACAGGAAGTGTTCCTGCTGCTCGCCTGGTCGTAAAGAGGTTGTGTGTGTCGCGTGTGGAACTGCGCTCACACACACTCCGTTAAGCCGTCCACGGCCTCCCCGGCTCTGCTCTACACTCCGTCTTTTCGACCACCAGTTCCCAGGCAGAGATCTGAAGTGCTGCACGATGGCAGCATTTACAAAAGTGCGTGATGCGTTTTTCAGCATTTGATGTGCAATGAAAATATGACAGCTTGGCGGCTCACTGCTCCTCAGGCGTCGATCCATCCCGCGCCTGTAATGCGAGCTGGCAGCCTGCAGCTCCCAGGCGGCTTTGTAGGTTCCCTGATCAGCGCCGAGCAGATTTATCGTCAGTGAAGTGAGGGGAGAAAACTCCATTAGAGAGGAGGAGGCGGCTGCAGGCCTGTGTGCATATAGACAAGAGAGAAATGTACATTTGTGGCTGGTAAAATTCCGGCCCCGCGGCTCCGAGCTGCAGGTGTCAAAGAGAATCTTCGGGAAAATGCCAAAGTGCTGCTGCTGGCAGTAAACACAAATCAGCAGCGGCGGCCTGGAGCCCAGACAAGATCCCTGCTCGGGAATCAAAAGTATCTGCTGCCGGTGAACTTTTCATTTCATTTGCTCCTCGTCCTAAAGAGACGAGTCAGCCGAGGTGAGAGGCTGTTAAACTTAATGATAAGCTGGAACCAACATCTGCTCCGCTGCAGCACAATCTAATCAAGTGCTGATTGTGGGAAATTAGCTTCTATAAATATAATCTGCCTCGGTCCAATGCTCTCCGTCCCGATCCTCGTGTGCATGTGTGCAAATTAGGAGAGCGAAGTAGAGGCGTGACCGGGTCCAACCCTGAAACCAGAAGGCATTAGTCAGATTCCTTCTGTCGCCTGCCCGTGGAAAACCTGCATCCTGAAAGGTTTGACGAGCTCCTCTGGGTTTAGCGAGCGCAGAAACTACAGTGTCCGCTGAGCTCCTTTGTTGAGTGTGTCCGCCAGGAAGCCAGTGGCTCCGATGTGTGTGACGTGTGCAGTACACAGAGAAGCTCTTTGAGAAACACAGCCGACATTCCGAGTGGAATCCTTCCGTGATCTGCACTTACTGACCTTTTCCAGAAGCATCTCCTCCTCCTTGTTCGTTGGTGCATTTGGTGTCTAAACATGATCCCAAAGCCTTTCTCCTCTTCTGTCCATCTACTGACCATTTCCACCCTCATTCGGAGGAAGATGTTAACATGCATTTTCTGTCCTGTCAAGAATGAGGGTAAAATATCTGCTCTGATATCTTCCTTTCATCCCCTCCCTGCTACAGATGGAGACGAGGAAGCGTCTGGCCAAGATCGTGCTGGTGTTTGTGGGCCTGTTCGCCCTCTGCTGGTTCCCCAACCACGTGCTCTACATGTACCGCTCCTTCCACTACACGGAGATGGACCTGTCGCTGGCCCACCTCGTCATCACGCTGCTGTCCAGAGTGCTCAGCTTCTCCTCCTCCTGCGTCAACCCCTTCGCCCTCTACCTGCTGAGCGAGAGCTTCCGCAGACACTTCAACAGGTCGGATCTGTTGACCAGCACAACTTTATTAGTCCCCGAGGGGACACTGCTTAAGGCCGGTTCCAAGGTCGTTAGTTAAGGATGTGTGTGAATATAAGAAACACACACACAAAAACAATAAAAAGTGGGAAAATTAAGAAAAATACCGGCAGGAGCATCTGAGACAGGATGCACACACCTTGGCACGTGCTCGCTAAAATGATCTGTCGAAGATCAGTCACTGAAAGTGACGTTCATATGTAACACTGACTGTTAATAATTAAATTTTAATGTGATAATTAGTGTCGCACTGATTAACGAAAACAAGGAGTGTGGTTGGGGGATTAGAAATCAAAGCTCAGTGGTTAAGGTCAGAAAAAGACTGTGGTTTTAGCAGCCTGCTAACGTCCCTGTGGCTTTTTTTGATTGACTGTCAGTCAGATTCAGGTTTGAGAAAGACACCAATGACAACGTTAAGAAATGAAAACGTTAAGTCCTAACTTGGGGAGTTTTTCTGATATAAGTCGAAGCATGAATGAAGCAGCTGTTTGTTTGACTCATTTTTGCAGACAGGAATCAGGATAGAATGTAAAATATTACAAAACACCGGATTTCTCGGCAGGAAAATAGTGTGCTGTCACATTTCAGCAGACAGACAACAGACAAAACCAGCGTCCTCATAAAAACAGATGAACCACGTGGACTAATGAAAACTGGTTCAGAGCGAGCGTTAGGAAGCACTCGGAAGCAGCCAGACGGTGATTCATGTTTCGCTGTGACACTCTCACTGAACATCCTGCATCCTTCTCCCTGTTCATGCCAAGTCTCCAACCATCCTCCAAAAACTCAGACAAGATGTTTTGATTTCATTCGCGTCGTCACACGCAACAGAGGACAAAATAAAATCCTTATGCTGCACAGTGGATCCACAGTTTTGGTTTGTTTTTTTACTTTCACCATTAACATCCAATATCAGAGCTGCACTAACGATTTTCTTATGACTCAGCTATAAAATGCCAGACAGCATTGATGAGTGTTGATTAATAAAACCAAAACATACTTACTTTTCTGTCAGAAGACTAAGAAAAAAATAATATATTTACAAATTTGAGAGTTTGGAAATTGGCGCATTCTGGAATTATTGTAAAAAAAACAACAACTAATCACAGATTTGTGTTTGCATCCTCTGCACAAAAGGAGTGAAGGTAGATTCAAGCCAGGAAACAAAATGTGGCAGGAAAATGACGAGGAGGACGACGCTGGTGCTCCACAGGAGGCCACCTTAACGTTCACCGCTCTGCTCCTGGGTTTATAGAAGCACCTGTTCTTTTTAATTCCAGCCATTAAGCACTTCATATCACTTCACATCACTTCATATCACTTCATATCACTTCATATCACTTCACATCACTTCACATCACTTCACATCACTTCACATCACTTCACATCACTTCATATCACTTCACATCACTTCATATCACTCCAACATTGCACCTTGTGTCTGCTACTTTGGATCAAGGGTCTTGGAAACCAATGCCTTTCCTGAACCATAGACTCCTTTGTCTGAATGTCCTCGTCCTGCCTCGGCTGTTGGTCCCATCGTGTCCTTCTTGCAATCATAAAAGTTAAAGCTCGTCTGTCCTCCCTCCCTGTCCCATCCTTTACTTGCGGTGCATTATATTTACGTCAAATCCTCTAATAATCTGCTGGGCTCTGCTTCCCCTTTATTCCATTGAGTTCTGTTTCTGTCGAGTTATTTCGGTGTATCTAATGCACCAGCTCTGAAAACGGTATTTCTGAGTTATTGCAACCTTCACGCAGTCAGAATGTTTGGAACAAAATGATCCTATTTATCACCGAACAAAGAAATGACAAATCTGGAACACACTGAGTCTAATAAATAGAAACAGGGATGAAGACGGATGATGTTCTGTTCCCCCGTGGAGCTCAGCAATCATGCAAAAATGATCCAGTAAAATGATTTGAAAGGAAAGGAAATGAGTGAAATCTGTAACTTATTTTGTTGTTCATACGTCTTTGTGCCGTTTACTCGTTGTTCTTCTTGTTCCCCAGTCAGCTGCGATGTGGTCGAGGTCCCCGCCCTGAGCGCCAGGCTAGCTGCCTGCACAGCACCTCCCACATCCGTCTCACCTCCATCAAAAAGACCACGCCCACCACCACCATCGTGGCTCCAGCTGCCAACGGCAACTCCAACAGACAGGAAGTGGCTTTGTGAACGGTGGCGCACGCGGAGTGTGTGGTGATTTCAAGTTAGTGATTTCTCAGCGGCTCCAGTTACTCTGGATTTCAACTTCTGTGTCTTCAGCCAGGCAACCAAACAAAAAGTGGCTCTCAGAAATGACCAGAGGTCAAAAGAAACACAGTCCTAATGAACTGAAACGGGGTTCAGGTCTCTGCTGGCGTATTGAAATATGTTTGGTAATAACGTCCAACGCTGAGTGGACAGACGGTCCTGTTTGTAGCATGCCTGCTGTGAAAGCTTCTCGTCTCTGTGCTGGAACGCTCGTCATTGATGGACCTACGTATCTGGTGACACTGTATTGATGTAGTGAGACGGTATTTTGCCTGCTGCCTTATGTTGCCTCGCGTTAAAGAAGATCAACCACAAAGCAACGTCCCCAAAGACGTTCCAAAGACATTTTGGAGGACTGAACATTTGACTCGCCAGTTACAGGATGTTGTCTCTGTCAAGCCGTTAATGTGACTATTTATTGGTGTTGTACAAGTTATAAACTCGAAGTCTTGCAAACCAAAATGTCCCCTGTTGTGGACCTTTGGTAAGCGTGGCTCTGTTACTCTGTGTGTCTTTTACAATATCGTGAAAGTTGCTCGTGGAGCTTCAGTTTTAGCTAAGCATGACGTCACCTCATTGGCAGCTACAGTGGCGCTTTGACACCCTGCAATCACGTGCCACAGCCCAGCAGGCACCGAGCCGGAGGTTAGTCGACCACAAACCAGACTACACGCCGAACTCCTGACGACTCATAAAGCAGCTAGCATCCTGCTTCTCCAAAAGAAAGGTCCAAGTTCTGAGAATATTGTCAGTCTCGCTGAACAGCGGGCAGCACCGTTACCGACGGTTACCCAGTGTGATGAGAGTCAGCACCTCCAGCCTGAGCTTATGGCAGCAGTCTGACTTTAAGGATCCCCCTGTGCACAAGTGTGGGCTACGATTCACCCGCTGATCTACATTACGATCTCGTTAAATTCGCGTGAAGAGATTTAGAGCGAGTACGTATGAGATAAACGAGTAAATGAGGGTGGCCCCAGTACAGAAGTTAGAAAAAGTGGCTCCCATGCTTCATTGAATCAGCTCTACAGAGTCACGTCCAAGTCACAGTCCAGAATTACTTCCTTTATCCTTTCAAGCAGCTGTTATTAATAATAAAAGCTTTCATGCTAATTAATAATGCTCCACGAATCACAGGAGAGTTTTAGGCGAAGCTGCATTGACACCATGTCCACAGCAGGTCCAGACGCCTCTGAGTCCACACACACTTCTAATATCTTCTTCAATACGCCCAACAAGCTGTTCTCAGACCAGGATGGGTCCCTGCTCCAACATGGTCCACGTGTTCATTTCCTCCAGGAATAGAGGCGTGAGCGTCGTAACACCAGACGAGCAGAGTCACAGAGCCACGCGCATGTTCCGAGCCTTTGTGTTGCTGCTTTGGCATGAGCTGACCCACGGTGCTGTGACGTACGTCATGATGACGTGTTTCTTTTCCTTCTGTCAGATGTTTGATGTGTCTGTCCGTGCCGGACATGCTTTCACCTTTTTGTATCACAAACTGCTGCTTGGATTTCGTATGCGCTCACATAATAAATGGGCTCTTTGCCGCACACGTAGCAGCTCTCTGACTGCAGCCATTTTCCCCCACTTTCAGAAAGACACATGCACTTTAAGGCGAGGCTTAAGGTTGAGAAAGCAGACGTTTCCGAGTGTCCTAACTACTGGCTGTCAGCTCGGGCCCGCCGCTCAACAATTAGATGTAAATGGAGCTAAAATGACAGCGGGCACGTGGGCGTCAAAGCACCTGAGCCCACCTGTCGGCACCACAAGAGAGAGCGGTGGGAGGCTCGGGCCTCGGGTGATTTTTTCAGAGGTGACTCGCTGCAGGGACCCGACCTCACGCTCACTCTGACGGCCTCAGCAGCGGCCCTGCTTCACCTTCGTCTGCTGGGAGCGGCGGAGCAGAGCCAGTCCTGAAATCCAGCGGGTGCTGCAGCATCAGTGTTGAGGACGGGGTTCTGACATCGAGCACCTGCCGCGTGACAACTTGCTCTGTTGTGAGGTTGCGCAGCTATTAGTCACGGCTGTGCAGCTGATGAAGTTCGAGCTGTGTGTGAAACCACGGGCAAGAAAACAAAGACGGAGTTCCCTGAGTGATGATCGCCGCAGCTGCAGCAGCAGAAAACATCAGTTAACTGAACAGCGCTGGAGCAACATTAGCATAAAAGTTCGACTCTTTAATGTATGTGTTGACCAAAAGTAAAGTATATATGCAAATATATGCATTGTATGACTAAATAATGGGATGTTTGGCCCAGTAGATGCAGATGTTCTCTGCACCAGCGTCACCATCAGGAGTTTTTCCTGGTTTATTTCCAGACTCTTTGCTCTCGTGGGGCGTTGGTTTGGGTCCTGCACTGTGACTTCTTCTTCTTTATCTTTACTACATTCAGCTCATCATTGCTCATCTACAGCTCTTTAATATTTGTTCACTGTTTGACATTTGGAATCTCTAAAAAACTTTAAAAATGACGTCATCAGTGACATCTGAGTAACACTTTAACAGTGGGCACAGAAAACTTCCTGTGGATATTTGTCCTTTTTGGGACATTGTACATTCCAGAATCGTTTTAGCAGACACAGATGAGGTCGGGACTGCATCACTTTGTTTTCTGCGGCGCATAGTGAAGAAATCTTTCACAAGCACAAAACAAAAGCACAAGAAAGATACAAAAGAAAAACAAAACTTTCTTCAGCTATTTTTAAAATCCTTTCCTTGGCACATTTTTTAAATGCATTTCTAGTCATTAGTGTCTGTAATTTGTAATTTGATTTCACTAAAAACGGCACCGAGTCGGTGACTGCGGTGACATGGAAGACGCCTGACAGAGTGCGGAGGGCAGAAAGACTAGATGAAGCCGTTTCCCCGTTGGCTCAGTCCCTCGGTTTCTGTCCCTCCCTTAAATAAACACTGTATCCTGTTTGTCTCCTATTCTTGTGTTTAGTTGTGAGAACTGCTCAGTCCTGGGACATGGGCCAGTCCACGCTGACCCTCCCTCTGTTCCCACAAACAGACACAAGAATATAAGAGAGGGAGTCACGTGTAGTTTCACTGCTGTCAAACCAACCACCACAGCACGAAAGAGACACTTCAACACATGCTACAAATGATGACATCATCATACACGTACGTCCCAATAGTCGTCACCACGTCGTGCAACAATCATCATTAAAGTCTCAAATGTCTCCAGTGGAAAAGTCCCGTGTCTGGTACCGTCCACCTCCCGGTGACACTTTCCCTCTGTTCACTACATCGATGCTTTAGGTCTCAGACATTGAAGTGTCGAGGTTTCTATGGAACGACACTGGAACCTCTGAGCGAGGGCGAAGTTTCTGCATGTAACACAAAGGGGGTGGACAAAGGGGGTGGACAAAGGGACACTTTTTGAGGCTCTGGAAATGGGAACAGGCTGACATGAAGTGTGGTGGGTCTTTCCAGTGAGCAGTGGTCAGTAGCTCCCAGACGTGCTCTGAGGAAAGACTACCCTGAAGACAGGGTAACGTGTCCCCAGGTCTTATCGAAGTGGACCCGTTTGTCTGGTCCCGTCCAGCAGAAAAGCCTCTAATTGCTGACAAACTGTGCTCATTGCCAACTCTGACCACGGAGTGATGAAGGAGACACAGGTGGGTGTTTGTTCACCGTTTACCTGGGGAACCGCTGGCACCAGGACGCACTAGTCTGATCCACAGAGGCCAACAGCTCCCACGTTCTCTTTATTTTTCATTTTCTACTTATTTTGCCTGACAGGAAGCAGATTCACACATTTTTAGGGCGAGCAGGGGAAAGTCGGGCCTGGATAATCTGTGGATACACTCTAAAAAGTCATGTGGGCCCCTGTTCCCACCACTTTTTACATTTCAAGGTTTAAAAATACACCTTGAAATCATCGTGTTGGTTATTGCAGCAACGCAGTTTTGTGCATCACATACACCGACATTTCTGCATGTGTCCGTGTAAAAAGAAAATACTTTTTTAAATCCACTTCTCCGTCCACTTCACACAACACAAGTAGAGAAGTAGACGAGTTCCAGGAGCTGCCGTCCGTGACACAGACACTGAATCATTTGCTTTACAAAGAAATTCCATCACTGCCTGTAGCTGGTGGACAAGCTCTCGACCTGCTCGTGCTTCTATGCAAAAAGTGATTTTGGAGCAACAAAATATTAATGAGTGTTTAACTTCCAGATGTTTGCTAATAAGCCCAGGAATTCAGCGGCGGTAAACGGGGATGCAGTTATTTGTGGCCCGTTGCTGAGCGTGCATGTGTGTTAGTAACCTTCCCAGCCAGCGTTCCCTTTTTCCGCCGCGTGTCCCCAGATGTCCCGCGTTCCCACACACAGACATTTCGGCTGAAGTGCGGTGGGTGACTGTGCAGGTCGTTAAAATGAGACAGGCAGTCCCCGCTATTTAACGGGATCATCTCGGCATAAAATTAGCTGACTTCTAAAAATGATGCTCGTTCCCTCGCTGATAACAGCTGCCGTCTCTGCATCCAGTCACGGCGACGTACGTGACTGTGACCGAGCCAGAAAACAACAACACGGCAGCTGAAATCTGCCGTTTCACCTCTGTGGCTTTAATTAGTCCGTTTCTCTATTCGTTCACAGTGTCTGTTCAGAACAGGTCGAATGTCCACAGCTGTGAAAGGAGCATGAATTCAAACAAGCTGCGTGGCCCCATTCAGTTCGGAGCAGGATTCATCTCAAGCAACAAAGGCACAGATGAAGCTTTTCAGATGAGCTGAAACAGCTTCAAGAAGCATCCAGAGGAAAAGAACCTGTAGGACAATCATGGCCTGAGGCCTGATGACTTGTAACGGAAGGAAATAAGAGTCGGATCAGGCCAGTTTCTGACTGAGAGGACAAACGACGGTTTAATCGGGGTGAGGATTAAACACAAAGTCGGCAGCTTTCCCGCCTGTTCCGTACAACGAGCCGTTTCCTTTAACCACGTGCTTCCAGGTGCAGCTGCTTCTTTAAACACACGAACAGAAACTGGTCACCTGTGCTCAGGTTTCACGGTGCGTCGTCTCCTTTAGCATTTGTCGGTTTAATTGGAGCCAGCGCCAGAGCTGAGCAGTCCATCAGTCAGAGGCTCTTTATGGAGTGGAACAGGAGCCGGCGTCCTGTGGACAATCAGGATGAAGAAAGATCCCTGTCAGCAACAACTCAGCTGAAACACAGAAACAGCTGTGGACGACGTCATCGTCACTGCGCAGGAGGAAACCAGCTCACAATTTAAACATGAAAGACTTTAATTAGCAGGAGTCAAAGGATCATCTGCTCTGTTCTGCTGCCAGAACAAGAATCACAGGGAAACGTACTTCAGTGGGACAAGGTGACCGGATCGAGGAGGCAAAGTGAATGTCTGTACGTTTCCGAGAAACATAAATAACCTGAACATGTTTTCGAAGAGGCGTCGCTCAAACCTGGAACGAAAAACGCAGTTATGGAGGATCTGCCGCCCGTCAGCCCAGTCGCTCAACATCGTGGTAAATTGGGCTGTACAGTGGCTGTGGCCTGCCGAGAGACTGATGGTGGGAATTAGCCTTGGCTATATCTTCATTAATATGCATTTTGAATAAATGGAATGAAATTCACGTGCTCCACATGTGAAGGAAATGTGCAAACGTGAGAGAACGAAGGCTGCGACACGTCGCTCACACCTCGCAGCCCAAACATTTACACGGCACCAATGCACATTATCGATCATCCGCATTAGATAATGAATCTTCAGTTCCCGACCGTCGTTCTGATCAATACGACCCGTTAAAGACAACTTCAATGGCTTCATCATGCAGGGTCGAACTGATCCAATTCAATTGAAAACACTTCATTAATCCTAGTGACGCAGCTCGTGACACACACACACACACACACACACACACACACACACGCCGTATTAACATCCATCAGCATGTGGGGAAATGATCCAGTGATTAAACGTAAAGTCACGTCCTGCCGCATATGAAAGTCCTCAGGATCTGCACTTGTACAAAGAGCAGATGGTTTATTTACACATTTCAGAAATAAAGAATCAATGTTCATGATTAATGCTCCCATCAACGCACTGGGAAACAAACAAAGTCCTTGTTACAGGAAATGATTTTTCTGTCTGAACTTGCTTTAAGTAACAATTGACTGAGACATTTTTTTCCTGTAAAGCTCAGGGTGAAAACACTAATGTGATGAGAACATGTTCAGACATTTATCATTGTAAACTCTTAATTACACTGTGTGTTTGATTTCCTAATCAGTTCATCCACGAGTCCGAGCCGACATGTTGGTGGTCGGACTTTCATCAGACGCCTTTGTTTTCTCCTGTGGACGTTAACGTGTCACTTCAGGACTTTAGCTGTGCAGGTTTTAGTCGTAACGGTCGAAGTTTGTACCTGTCCAGAAACTTCCTGTCCAATTTTTTTAAATGCACTGACACTTTAAATGCATCCGACTGGACTTGATGATGAAGCGTGACCTTCTGTCAGAAGACGACGATAAATCCGACCCGTGCTCGTCACATAAACCTGCAGTGACAGATCCGCGATCAGAGAGGACAGACACCATCTGGACACGTCCACTTTAATTCCTGGTTGGCGGCTGATGAGAGGAATAATGATGTAGGAAATAATCGAACAAAAAAATGAAATGAAACCAAGATTTTAGGTTTTCGTCTGTTGACCAAAGTAAAAGTTCACTGAGCAGCGCTGAACATTTTTCTCCTTGATGTCGTGATTTCGGTGAACGGTTTTACAATGTACACTCATTTATACCATGCAAGCGCACACCTGACCAATCGGGACTGACTTGGGGTTCAGTTTCTTGCCCAAAGGTGCTTTGACGTATTGCCTGTAGGGGCCGGGGATCGAACCACTGACCCTGTGGTCTGTGGATTCACAGCTGGGCTCCAGCCGCCCGATTTCTTTGGAGTGTTTTACACCTTCAAGCTACAATGTCCAACTTCTGGGAATCAAGCAGCTGAAGCCTGTGCAGGGTTAACTCTGAAAACCAGGGATCAGGACTGGACCTTGGACTGGGATGATGTCTGAAAGCACACGAATACGCCGTTCAGCCCCTGACACATTTAAGGATTTGATTCTCCTTCTTAACACGCCTTTTCTTTTCTTTTTCAAACTGTGAATCTATGAAGCTCACGGGTCTAAAGCTGAGATCCGGCGTCTTCAAACACAAGTGGAACGTCTAATGTGACGTCCACTGCGCAGCGGCGTGTGAGATTTTCGATAACAGCAGCATTTCACCGGTTTCTGTTCAACTGCTGCTCAATGGCTCGGGCTTGGACAGGCAGAAAGGAGACGGAGACAAAGCCACGAGTGAAAGGCATCAACATAGAAGACGTGGGGAATCGGAGGCGAACTGATGAAGCAACCTGGAATCTGACTGGCTGGGATTTCGTCCATTGAGCCAAAGCGACGCAAGGAAGCAGAACAACCAGTTAAACCACGTGAATCATTGGAGGCGCTGAGACCCGCCTGTGAGTCGGCTGCACTTCAGCTTTGTTCGGATGAGGCGTTTAAGGATCAATGTTCGTTACCTAGCAGGGGAAACCGTATTGATCTGAAGGGGATTCTGTCTTACACTCTGACATTTGTCCCCGTCTTCTGCTGTATTATTATTTCATGAATCTCATGCCGTCTCACTCTCAATGAAACGAAGTTGTCACACGCTCCTTCACTTCCCGTTTTATTTCCATTTGATGGTGCAGCGCATCGGTAGGATATGATGTAAGTAACTAAAGCAGTTCAGTGATGTGCACAGGCATCACTACAATCCTTATTATTATTATTATTATTATTATTAAGAGTTTTGGTCCTTGTGAATGTATATTTTGAAGCTTCTCTGGCTTTGCTTGCAGCCTCCCTACACCAAGACTTTAGTTTGGAATAGGTGCAACGAACATCAGAAGTTCAACTTCCTCTTTGTCCTTCACTGGTGATTTTCCATTTCAGTGACCTGCTGGTAGATAATTTGGCAGATTGACCTGAGACTCACTTGTTGCCCGTATGAGATGTATTCACCTTTTGGATTTGTCTTTTAATGTAAAAACATTTCAATAAGCAGGATATGGTTTGGATTCACTGTCACACTTCAGTCACTCACAAAAACCTGCAATAGTTTGTCCACATTGGGACACTGAAGACGGCCTGAGCTGAGACGAGTGACAGCAACTATCTTCACAGTTTAGAATTAACCGATTGTCTTTTCTAAACTTGCTGAATGTTTTTTTGGTTGCTGAAACTTAATAATTTGATTTGTAAGCTGAAATATGGACGCGTGTGGCAAGGCTGAATAAAATTTGTCTGTGTGACTTTCAATGTGCTAACAATCCTGCTACACATCCTGTGCACGTCTTTTTCTTGTATTAAATATGACCAATGATTTGTGTGAACTCCTCTTTAGGAACAGAACAGAACAGTGCAGACTGGACGCCGTCTTCCAGTCCGCTGCATTTCGTCCTCATCCTCCTGCTGTTGTGGGCGACCGGCTCCAGAACCGCTGTCATTTTATTATTCGCACCTTTTGTACTGGGCCTCCTGCTGGACCCGTCTGTGATTTTCAGCTCCTTCAGGCATAAGAATAGGGAAACCTGCTTGGTCACAGATGCTCAGAAGCCGTTTGTAAAAGTGGAAGGTGACGTGAACGAAGAACGAGACAAAGTCTGAGGCCACGGCTGCCTGATTTACAGCTGATTGCACGTTCATTCACAGGTTCTTTGGCTAATGAAGATCCGGAAGACTGTTGCTGTTTAATGATACAGCCAGAGACCAAGAACCAGACTCTCCAGGAAAAGAATCCCTTGTCTTCCATCGTCTTCTCTGACCTGGACCCCTCCACACACACACACACACACCTCCATTAACTGGTGAACTCCCAGCAGTGGGCTCCAGTTGCGATGGTGGAGCCATGAATAAATTAGCATTTCATTGGTGGGAGAACCACACAGACTCAGCTGGTCACGGATGTAAGAAAGACAGCGTGTGAGAGCATTTATTGCTCCTGTGTGTAAAGCTCCATATGATACACGATCACGACACGTCCAATATTTGCTCGTGAAGCAGCAAACAATGGCAACACCAAAAGAACAAGTGTGAGCATCATAAACACAGACAGAGTCTGTGCTGAATGAACGTAGCTTCCTGCCGAGCCGCAAATGTCGCAAAGAGAAAGTGGAAACACGGCTCAGGCGTCTGCTGTGACAAATCGCTGGAATGAGCTCAAACCCATGAATCACTTCTGACCTGCTGTGTTCACTCTTCACACACTTGATGAACGGACACTTTCAGCTGAGACCTGGACTTGTGGAGAGGGTCGGGGAAACACCCCAAACAACCCAACTCCAGCAACACAAACTGTTTCAAACTGTGCCACTGTGTCAGAAGCAAAAAGGTCCTGAGGCAGGAAAAAACCCATGAAATCCTCGAATCCCTCACCGGCCAGTTCAACTGCAGAAAAACACGCAAAGGAGCGACTGTGCTCACACACTCAAATGAAAAGGCACGTCTGCAAGTACCTGAAGTTCACAGTGACTCGTCTGAGATAAAGACCTCACACCTTTAGACCAGCTGCATATTTAAGACGTCACCACACAGACGGAGCTCGGGTTTAGCTCGGCCATAAATGCGTAGTGTTGTCGGCACAGTGGGTCACGGATTAATGCAGCAGATCTTTAATCCTGCTCCGTCTTTGTCGTGCTCTCCACACAATGTCTACGTTGTGTGGAAGTCCTTCATCTACCAAAGTACTGGAACAGTTGGTCCTGGAGCAGCATCTGCACGTTGTTCGTCCTGCAGTTTAGTCTGAGGTGTTTGGGAACTGCTTATTTCAAGGCAAACGGGGACGTTTTACAGCTTTATGTAGTGACTAACCGCCGTCTAAATCCTGGCTTTAGAACAAAAAACGGGCAGGAGTCTTGCCACCCCTTTGGCGCCGTTGTAAGCAGCGGCAGCAGAACAGGTCCAGTTTCCACAGGTTTTCAACAAACGGTTCACTGCATCACAAGGGAACAGCAGCATCAGCACCGATGTAACGTGGACCTGGGTCATTTTAATGGAGGAATGCTTCTCCTCGGCCACGCGGCATCTTTATCAGTTGCTATGGAGATGGACCACAGGGATGTGACTGGACTCAAACTGCAGACACCAAGGTGACGTGAACCTCTGCACCCCCGACGTCCCCCCCACATGTCCCTCACAGTGTGACAACTGGATTCGACAACCACCATCTTCAGAAACAGAGTGATTCCTGGGGATGTTCACTGGGAAAACACTGTTGGGACATTTCTGCACTTTGATCAGAGAAGAAGGATAAAGAACTTAGATCAATTTCAAACTTTGGCCAAGATTGGTCAGGGATTTTTTAAACTGACACGATGATGATGTTATTTTTCAAGATGTCAAATGTGAACTGTTTCCAAAGTTTAGTAGAATCAGAGCGATGATGGCTTGTGTCCAAAAATGTGTTTGTAATACTAATTTTAAGATGATTTCAAGTGTAAAATGGGCAAATAGGAGAAAACTGGGACAGAAGGTTTTTAGTGAGAGGCTACTTCAAAAAAACCCAGAAGAAAAGCAATTACGGTAATAGAAATGAGACTCACAACAACTAATGTGACATGAAATCCATTATATCTGAGTCACGGCTGCAGCCGCAAGAACAGAACGACACACGACCAGCAGGAGCTGCTCAATCGGGCTGATTCTGTGGAAACCAGACCCCGGATTATACTGTAATGTAGGGTGAGGTGGCTCTGACATACGTAGATTAAAACTTTAATTGTGATTCACGTCTACGTTCATAAACTCGGCTTTTTAAAACTATCTTGTGTTATTTATTTCCGTCTTGTGAGAAGCAACAGTGAAGCTTTTTCACTGTCCAGTGTAGCAGCAAGTTCAGCAGAACTGCACAATTTCCTCCTTGTTGCTTGTGAACTGCCCTTTACAGAAGTGAACTTTGTGAAAACGCTCTTTGTGCCTCAGTCTGCACAGAGTCCGTGAAGCTTCAGCTCCAAACCAGCCTAAAAGTGAAGCGATCAGTGAGGCGGGGGCACGTTTCATACCTCACACACATGCTTCACACACACGGAACAAACAAACCTTTCATCCCTGAGTCTGAATAAAACATGAGCAGCACAGAATTGAGCTTTTAACTCAATTCATTCATGGAACATTTTTCCCATTTGCATATTAACAATTTACATCTGAAGTCCGACGTGTTGGTGATGAGCTTCTCTTCGTGTTGTTAAACTCAGCCTGGGATTTGGGCAGAAGTTTAACTCAAACACTTTCACTGATGGGTTGAATTGAAAGGAAGCTCACGGCGCTCAGGCAAAGATAATCACCATAAAATGTTTTAATCAACAGAAAATCTAAGAAGTGCTTAAAAACTGAGCAGGAATGAGCCAGAGTCACAGGATCACAGAGAGACGGAAGGAATAAAACAAACACAAGTGGCTTTAAAAGCAAAAAATAATCCAAGTTTAAAGCCGGACAGAGAGGCGAGACCGGCAGGAATCACGACCTTGTGATCCAGACCATGAAGGACAGAGATACTGGACTTGTTCTTCAGAAAGTCTCCTCTGCTGAACGGTGCCGGGGTTCAGCCGAGTGTCGGCCGATTGTTTTCCGCCTCAAGCATATTTATCAGGTTTTTTCTGGTTCCTGTGGTGGAAGCAGGTCTTTACTGTTACAGTCCTGCTGACTTCCACGTTTGAAAACATTGCTGCAAAAATGAATAAATCATGATTCTGACAGTATTTCAGACTCTTATCCAAGTCCGTATTTGACGTGGGACTTCACAGTGAAAAGCACTTCAGTCTGCAGTAGGATGACACGCTTTAACTTTTAATCACAGGAGAAATGGTCCTCAGCCAATCAGCATCATTTCCCTCCTGACAAACACGGCGAGTGGAAATCACCTCTTCCTCCTCCAGGACGTAGTTTCCTGACGGAGAAAATCTGACAGGCGGCTTCACCTGCTCACATTTGCAAAATCAGATTCGGTGCAGAGACCGTCTCCCTGCCCGAGTCCCACTGCGTCGAGCTCATTTGGGATTTGTCCGTGTGCGGACGCTCGGTGATTCTCCGTGTGCATGGAGAGTCACGCGGGTCGTCTCTCCGGCAGTAATGAGCTCTCTCCTGACACCGGCTTCTGTCCTCCTCTTCCTCCTTTCCCGTCTACACATTTTCTGCCTTTGTCCCTTTTGGTTGTTTTTCTCCGTTCAGACACACGATTGCAAATGTGCAAAAGACTGCGGATGGCATCGGGTGATGACCTGTGCTTGATGAGAAAAGCGAAGCCCACCAGGTTTTTTGTTCCCGCACTAAAACCCACAGGCAAGGAAACTCTCCCCTCACCAACGTCTGACATTCAGAGGCGCCACCGTGGAGGGTGGGCCGTGAAAGACGAGCGTTTAACTCTAAAGCCAGCGTCAGTACACACAAAACAACCTCAGCAACACGAGGAACAGGAACAGACATTTGTTCAGTATATTACTGTAACACGTTCAAAACAACTCACATTTACATGATTCGATCAAATGCAAAATGGACCAAATGGAATTTCACCTTCTCCAGCTGAGAGTCAGTCGATGTTCTGTTCGACCAAGGAGCTTCAGGCTGAGACGTGAAAAATGAACATCCCAACCCTCCAACAGCAGCGAGACAAGAAAGTAAAACGACCCCCATCAAATTAATTATTTCCACACACTTGTCACTTTTCTGTTGCATAAAGTGCCGTGTTATAAAACGGACTGAGAGACGTCCGCAGTAATGAACTCTTCTCACAGAAAACTCTTTTTACTAGGAGACTTTGTTGCACCGACAGACTTGAATTTCGAGCTGAATCCATGTCGTAGGTTCTGATTTTTAGCCGTTTTCCAAAGTAGGTTTGGCCTGAACAAAGCAAGCAGCTGTTGGGCCTGTTACTCAAAAACCTATTAGTCTTTACCTCCTTGAACACAGGACTGGACGGCACAAACATTTGTTGGAAACAGTCTTTTGTTTCAGTTTAGGCACAATTACCGTATTGAGCTAAGTATAGGACTTAATTTGTTCTGGAAATGAGGTTTGTCGTTTTGTCGTCGACGTCCTCAGGACTTGTCGTGGGTTAGTTGTAACGTCGTCTGTCACAGAGCTGCTCAGCACTAAACGTGTCTGATCAGTTTAGCTCAGTTTGCAGGACGTACAAGTCATGTGACTGAAAAGGTTCCTAATGAGACAAAACGAAATTTCTCGAGTCGGTTCGGAAACAGTCTGAAAAAGACGTGCTACAGTGAATTCATACACATATGGTATTTCAGTATTAAAGACTGAGCGGATATGTGATGAAGGCTTTGTCCCCCCCCCGGTTCCGAGGGGACAGTCCAATATTAAGACGTCAGCTGCTGTTTCTGCTGACCTTTAGCCACTGTGGATGGCGGCAGCTGTTGAGCGCCTTAAATATGAAATATAACGAGATGGGAAATGAA
This sequence comes from Channa striata, assembly GCA_033026295.1. Classification (NCBI taxonomy): domain Eukaryota; kingdom Metazoa; phylum Chordata; class Actinopteri; order Anabantiformes; family Channidae; genus Channa; species Channa striata. The sequence continues at coordinate 1,048,001 of CM065170.1, forward strand.
CAGTGAGGACAGCTCTTCCCTCATCTATTGCACTTTATTGTCCATCTGTGCTGGGGCAGTTTGAGGCAGGGGTAGAAAAACTGTCTGTAATATCTTCGTCCATACAAATCCCACATGCTCATTGTGTTCTGATGATTTCAGTTTTGCACAAATATGATGCAGAGAATCAACAGACATTTGCATCATAATTGCGTTATTGGATTTTATCTCGACTTCCAGCGGCCGGAATTAAATCTGATCAGTTCTACAGAACACAATTCAAAACGAGATGTGCAATAAGCCAGTGACATTTAGTCTTTTGACCCTGAATGAGTGAATTTGTTCCAAAGTCCAAAGATTAAAAACCGTGTGCAGCGGATTGATACAGGATGTGCCGACAGCAGCTGCTTCAGGATCACAGACAGCAGCAACGGTGAGTCTGCAGCAGCTGGACTCAGACTTTATGGACCAGTTTCCAGATTTCCCTGCAGAGAGCGCTGGGCACTGAGCAGCCGGGTTCGCAGGTCCTTGCTCACAGGCACCCAGTGGCACTAATAAGGTTTTCCTGGATCAAGTCACTGCCTTTAGACTCTCAGGCCGAACAGTTCTAGGAACTTAGTTCTAGGGATCATCCCCGGGAGAACGATTCCCCTTCAGGCCCTTTTCTGTTTGTGAAGTGAGGCACACCAACAGTCAGTCATTGATGTATTTTTTTAATGGATTTGTTTTGACTTTTTTAATTCTGAATAAAATGTGCTCGCTCACGTTCCCTTCGGTTCAATGACAATCACCATTTCCACTCTGACATCAGCTTTTATGATCTAGTTCTTATTTCCAACGTTTTAAATCACTACGAACACATTCCAGCAGTAAATTAACACCAACTTTGCTGAAATAAGGCGGCTGACCTCCCCAGGATTTAAGGGTTGATCCTTTCTAGGAGCTGGGAAGACAAAGACACAGACAGGGTGGTTCTCTCACAAGCCGGACTCCAGGTTGCCAAACTCACCACTGTCTTGTGGTCTTGGAAAGTGAGAAACTGCAGTTCAACACTTCAACTCAAGGGTGATTAGGTTTTAGTGGTCAGGGGTCATGATCACTGAGCTCATGTCCATCGGGTTCAGCTGGAGGCGACCATCAAACATTTTAACAACGACCTGGCAAAGTTTAATCATCTGAACAGCATCTTTGGCACAAACGCAAAAGATGAACTGATTAGAACGTAGGTCTGGTAACTGGACTGCTTGGTGGAGACACAAGAACAGTGGTGGTAATTCTAGCTGCACTTATTTCAGGAGCATGAAAACTATTTCAATAACAAAAATGCTGGGACGGTGCAGACCAGCCGTTACTGATGGTAATTCATCCGTCATTTGTGTCTGTACCTGCTGATGAAACCATCACTGGCTTTTTTTTTCTTATCTAAAGAAGCAGCTTCAACACTGACTCATTAACCAAATTACAGGCGTCATCACAAAGGAACAAACGCACGTCAGAGATGTAAGTTAAATAACTCGTAACTGAATTAGATAGATTGCATTTAATATCACTTTCAATCTAGGAACCATCCTGGATTAAATAATGTTCATCTTCTCGCTGGAAGAACTCATCACATTTCTGTTTCTCTGGAAATTGATTAGACTGAAAATGACTCGTGTTTCTGAATGTTACTGGCAAATGGTGCGTTCAGTTGAGGGAAGACAAAAAGGACAGAGAAAAGACTCTGGGGACGCTTGTAAAGACGAGGCAGAATAACGAACGGAGACAGTGACGTCCAATTATCCACTGTTGACATAATGCACTGCTCCCGGTGGAGATGTGAATGAATGAAAACGCTCGTTTGTTTGTTGTAGGGCCCACAGGATTCAGTTAGAAAAATCCATCCCATTGTCCATTAACCAGCCGCCAGCTCCCTGCACACATTCCTCACCGATCCCCCAACAAGTCAGCAGGTCAGAACCAAACAAAGCCGACGTCGGCTCGAGCCGAAAACACCGAACCCGACACCAACCATGAGCAAAGGCAAACGTTCAGCTGGTAATTAGCAGCGTCACCCGTGAAGCTTTTATCAGCTGGGTGAGAAAACACGAGAGCGTTGTTTCACCAGAAACCAACGGAGAATACATTCATTCAACTCGGCTTGTTCAGATGGAAGAGCAGAACTAAAAGTATTTTTATGACACGTGGTCTTTGTATGAACGTGACAGGAAGTAATAGGGACGAGAGCTGATCCGCCAACGTCACCCCTCATGGGACGTTAGTATCTCACTTCAGTTCCTGATCCAGGCCTCATCTCTCAGTTTAGCAGAACTCATAGTAAATAGCTCCATGTCAAAGACACGGTGTCAACCTGAGCAAACCAAATATTCCTGGAGCGAGAGCAAGCTCTGACAGGAGGGGGATTAAAACATGGACGCCGACCGCGAGGAGGCCACGAGTCAACGCACGCGTTCGTACGTCCTCGTTTGTCTTTGGTCGATGTGTGATGTAGACAGCCTCGAATGAGCATCTGTGGGATGTTCTGCAAAAACAAATCCAAACCTCACGAGCTGCAGCACAGCAGGGATCTGCTACTGACACTTTGGATACTTCAGCAAACCTTTAGCGGTGGTGGTAATGTTACGGCTGATCACTGCATTTTCCCATTCAGCTAATAAAAGGAGCCTGGACGCCTGCGTCTCGGTAAAGACACACGCACACGCTAACACTCTCGGGCGGTTTTATTGACGTGACAGGATTTAAACCTGTGCTGCTGAAACAATATGGCTTCAGCTGGACACTATCGTGGCTGTGGCGGGGAGCAGGTGTGGGCCTCAAATTGTTCCATAAACAGAGAAATATAATGTGTGATTAGCTTATTATCGGCGTTTATTTGATTAGAGATCAGCCAGCATCAGCGTTAAATACATCCAGACTTGAATTTATAGGCCGACACGATGATACGATGCCAATTACGTCTCTACATTTAAGGTTAGAAAACGGTCAGTCCAAAGTATTTGAATTCTTATATCTCCCTATATTTACCTGGGAAATACCAGAATCAAGTCTAAAATTCTTTTGTTGAACTGAAAATGTCCTGGTCCAGCCTCAGCACAGTCACAGGAACGAGCTGAAGCTGCACAACATCACAGAGTGATGACAGCTTTGTCTGCGCCCTCCATCACCACCTGTCAGGAGCCGTTGATCTCTTTCAACACGGACAGGAAGTAACACACCTACTGCCTGGAAACACGGGAACGTGGGAGCATTTCAGGGACAGAGATGATCCCTAATTCACTGGGGCCAGCTTGCCTTGGATACGGCACCTTCGTTGGTGCTCAGTGCAGCTTGGGAGAGTCCAGTCAGAAAAAGAAAGGCCCACATGGTTCAGGCCTAAAACAGTTAGTCCAGCCTTACAGTTCAAACGAAGGGCAAAATGCCCACTGCTACTGTAAACAGGCAAGGTTCAATTCTGGACTTTGAGACCCGAGCAGAACATCTGTACCCGCAGGGAGCGACGAGGATGACATGCACTTTTAATTTCAAACAAACTGAATCGTTTCTGTGGTGGAATGAGCTGCAGAGGACGCGACACGTCCTCACCGTGCTTCCTGCTCTCCTTTCCCTCCTTTCGCTCTCATTTCTCACTTGGCATGTTAGTTTCTTTCCCGTGCTCCTCGTCTCCCCGTGTCTTTCCTGTCTCATTTATTTTCACTGGCCTCCTGTTCTCCTCTCTTTTCTCTATCCTTTCCACTCTCTCTTTTCCTCTTCATCCTCCTCTGTCATCCTTTTGTTTTTCCTTGTCTTATGCACCTTTATCTTTTTCCTTCCGTGTCCTCTTCCTTATTCCATGTCCACCTTCAGCTCCGTCTCTTCGTGGCCGCAGACCGTCCTGACTTTCGCCGTCGGCTCCGAGCAGCTCGCCTGTTCAAAACAAGTCGCAGTGGGTAACGTCATTGGACAGGATGGATGAGAGGCCGTCGGCTGCCGAAACACCAGCGTGACTTATCTCAGCTTCATCTCTGCAAAGTTCAGCTGTAAACACACGAACTGAGTCTGTGCAACATCACGAACCAGGTTTCCCTCCCTGCAAACCGTACCAAGACAGTGACGGGGCCAAAACACACAATCTTTGTTTGCTGCCAAATGTTCTCAAATGAAGTTCTACTCGCGCAAAATTCTTCAATGTTCTCTGTTCAGCTGCATTAGAAAGAAAGAGTTGAAAATGTATTTTGTCCTCAGGGAAAAAACTGACATTTTTGCTCATCACTTTCATTCAGAGCATCTCTGGAAGACCTGTATGTACAGAGGGAACAGTTCCAGCAAGTTGAAGCTGTTTCATGTGGACAGATGTATGAAGGACGCGTGTGTCCCTTTGTCCACACGTGAACTAGTACATGCAGGGAGCGAGTGCAAACTTCAGACCTCGAGTAACAAGAGGCAGCGTCACTTAATCTGGAGCAGAACTTGTATATACACACACAGCGACAGAGAACGACGGAGAACGACAGAGAACGACAGAGAACGACGGAGAACGACAGAGAACGACGGAGAACGACGGTAAGGCGTCAGATAGCTCTGCTTCTCACGTCCTACACTGACACCACAGGAAAGACTTTATATCTGCAGTGAAACTGTGTTGGAGGAAACAGCTTCAGGAGAAGAAGGTTTGTTAGGGTCAAATTACCAAACCAATGACATAAGGACAATGTCGCGCCCTGGTCTCGTGGGGGAAAGTCCCATGTCTTACTGGACCATCCGCCTCCCTACGAGACTTTTCCACTGTATATTACAGCCTGTCAGATCAGGAAGTGTCAGGTTTCCGTCGATGCGTGAAACATCAAGCAACGGGTCACAGGAAAGAGAAGGAGCCGGTGTGAACGGGAGATTGAAGAACTTTATCTTTTTATTTTCAGCCACTGTTACAGGGATTTACGCTTTGATTGTGCAACTGATCATCTTTGGTGTCGATTGTCCCCGACACGTTACAATCAGTAAATCCGTTTCCTCCTCGTCACAGCGCAGCAGACGCAGTGTGGACGGGCAAACCGAGGTTTGGTTCCATTCAGGCTGAACGAGGCTCACGCTTGTGCACAGTGATTCATAAAGTGTGTCTTTGTAAAACAGGTGTAAATCAGGTGTAAGTGTGTGTGTGTGTGTGTGTGTGTGTGTGTGTGTGTGTGTGTGTGTGTGTACACTTTTACACACACTTTTAGCAGGGAGTCCACAGAGTCCAGTGTTTGTTGTGCAGCTCCTCCTGTGGATCCGGAGTGTTTCCAGGCCAGATGGGATATGTAATTCCTCCCACGTGTTGCAGGTCTGCCCTGCAGTCGCCTCCGACTTGGACGTGTGTAGAATTTGTCAGCCGAGCTCCGCTTCAAGTGGCTCCTTTAAAGCCGGAACGAGCCGCGTTTCCACCCTGAGCTCATTTTCCCAGAGGGACGCACAGACGCCGTGTCAACAACATTTAATAATTTAGTCATTTGTCGGCTCCCACTTCTATGCAGATCGAAAGAAGCGCAGCAGCTGATAATATTCAACGTTCAGATGCTCCCTGAGCTAAAATCGCCCATGAAAACTTCATTGTGTCACTCAAAAGTATTTGGACGGGTGGATCGATGTCAGGAGCAGCTGTTACAATCAGTAACCCCTGTTGTGGACACGGTCCGTGGTCTGTCCTCTTCACCTCAGGGCTGCTCAGAGCTTTGGGTTAGAGGTCATCCTCTGCTCATCTCCGATTAATTCAGCGCAGGTTCGTGCTCTCGGGGGCCCCGGTTGGTGGGTGGTCACTGAAGAACGCTCACCTTATACATAATGGATAGTGGACAGACGCTAAAACTCCTTCTACTGTGGCCTTTGGTTGTTTGGAAAACTACATCTAATGGGCTTTTTAAATTATGGAACCAAGTGCAAACTTCTGTAGGAAGGAAGTCAAAAGTCAAAGTCGGAGAGCAGGTGCACAGTTTGTCCTCCAGGCTGTTGTCCTTCAGTCGTGTTAAAAGTGACGAGGGCTCTGGATTAACAGGAGCAGCTGGAGCGTAAATGTGAATCGACTCCGACATCTAGGGAAGGTGGTTTCTGGTGTCTGGAAAAGGGAGAAGTGGTACATGCAAACGGTCTCAGCGCGGACTCCCGGGGGACAGCGGTGGAAAAAGCAGCTCCACACAGTCACTGCAGCCAGACTTTTAATTCGAACTCGCACCATCGTCACTGTTGTAAACAGACACACAAAAGCAACAACACGTCGGGAAAAGGAGACAGTTCGAATATGCACCATCACTTCCAGGTGTGTGAAGTGGAACAACGTGCGGAGAAAGTTCCAACCTTTCAACTACAGTGGCAAAAAAATGGTGTAGAAAATAAGTGTTTGGTGGATGATGCTGGAGCGAGATGAGGAGAGATGATGTTTGGCAGATGATCTTTGCAATTGCTTCATATTTGTGTGTCTGTGGGCAGAGAAAACAGAGTTTATGAGCCAGAGTCGAGTGGACGCAACAACTTCCTGTTTGGACTTCACACCTAACGACACCTGCTCCAAACTGCTCAGTCGTGCAGCACACGAGCGCCCTGACACGAAGTGATGTCGACATTCACTCAGTTTATCTGCAGCATCGTCATCATATTGTCAGCGAACGTGTTCGGCTGTAGACGGCAACGTGCCGCTTCACTGTGAGATAGTCATTGGTTTTTCTTCTGCTGACAGTTTCTGTTGTGTTTATCAGTGTAAAGACGGCACCGCCGCCTCACTGCTGCAATGATTGGAAAATGTTCCACTGTCCCAGGAAGGAAGTGTCTTCTTCTCTGGTTTAAGTTGTACACAGAAACACAGACTGCTCTAGTTTATGGAGCGATTAAAGTGCCGGAGCGGCCACTGCGCTGCACGTCAGTGAGTCACAACCTCTTTAGTTCACGTGGGTAATGACGTAAAACTGGGCACGGCCGCTGTCAAACTGTCATGTCCCAGTGAACCAGGACCATCACATGTAGGTGTGAAAGAATCTGTGAACATATGAGCGTTGGCATCCAGGTTTTATAATCCACTGACAAACATCAAATCCAGATCCGGCATGGACGTTATGAAGACTGATACTTGTCTTTCGTACATCCGAAGACACCGTCGTTGGTCCTGAACTTATTACAGCAAACACAGCTGCCGGACGCCAAAGGTCACATTTTGGACAAAATCCAAGATAAAGACAAAGGGGGACTACAACAGGAGCGAATGCTGTCCAAACAGGCCGGAGATGCTGCAAGGTGTCCAACACAAAGTGAGGGGAGACCCGGGTCTGAAACTACAGTGAACAATGGACCAAGACCGAGTGAAAACACAGAATATCGACAGCGCAGACAGAATATTGAAACCTGATCAGGTGCTGATTTCGATTCCCGGCTGAAACATGAGGATCAAACTGTGGGAAATACTGAGGGAAAATGGTCTGGGAGTAAAGAGAACTACGCCTCAGCTAAAGCACCTGGTAAGACTGGGTCTGAGGAGACGCTGCTGAATGAAAGAGCAACAAGTCGACCCACCCGCAAACACGCAGCAGCTCAGACTGAAGCCAAATGTGACCCATCGGACAGTGTGTGTCGGTAGGAGCGGAGAAAGCCGACGTGCTGGTGTCCATCACCATCCACCTCAACATCTGGCCTTTGTCGTACATCTCAGCCCCGAATGACTTTGTAGTTGGAGGTGTGACAGTGAAAATGTTCAGTCGCTTTGAATCACGTCTTCACAAACAGGCTTAATCGACTAAACGCACTTAAGCACTTCCTGTCTGCGGCAGGTCTCCGCAGGCTGTGACAGGTCTCCTGCAGGACGACTCTCGGGCTTTCAAACAGCTATTAGCAGGTATTAGAACGAGGCCTCGAGGCACAAACGCATTAAGGTGAGAGCTTCAGTTAAGTGCAATGTTCACCTGCGGCTGCACAGGAAACGCACACACAGCGGATCGAGTTGACTGGAGGTTGATTACAGGAGCTCAGCGAAACGTTTGAGCAGCCTCACTCTAAGCTAAAGGCGACTAAACGCGACCTAGTGATTAGAAACAGCTAAATCTTTGCTCCATTTCTCTGAGCTCGGTTTCCGTGGCTCAGAGGCGAAAGCGCTGCTGCGTGTGCACGTCTCGCATCGGCCGACGAGCGACAACGCCACAAAAACGGTGCAGATCCACTTTCTTGTCAGGCCTCAGATTAAACGCTTTCATTACACGGAGAAGCAACAACCCATCAGCTTTTTGCTGCTCAAAGCCGACAACAGATTTTTAGTAAATAATGGATTTTAGAGCTTTTTGTGCTTGTGTTTTCTACAATTATTCCATTGTGTTTCTAACCTTCCTTGGGATTTCTTTGCTTCTTGTTCCTTTGAGAGCTTTGCATCGATTGTCTTTACTTGTCTGTCACTTTAATAGAAAATGATTCTTATGAAACTCTTTTGTGAAACAATAATAACAAACCTTCGATGTGGAAAATGTCAAAAAAACCTCTCGGTTTCTCTGCTGATGTATTTTGACGTTACGACTGGTCTGTGTGTGTTCTGCAAAAAGCACAAACTGTGATAAACGTCTGAAATAAGACAGACACGCTCGAGATCACGGCTTTTGGTTTTGTGACACTATGATTTTTTAATTAACAGTTAACAGGAAAGTTAGTGGAGGACAAAGTGATAAACCCTTTATCGTCTTCCCTGTGTACAGCTTTGCCAAAATCACTGTGCTCAGTGTTCCAATATGTCGAATGATCAACCCTGTATCGTGATACGCATCGTATCATGGACGGGACTCCTCCCAACAAACGGCCCAGACGTCACAAGTTCACACTCAAACACTCGGGGAATTCAGGCGGCTCACACATGGAACTGCTGGTTGTATATATGAAAAAATTAGGAAGGATTTAGACAAAAGGTTTTTTCTCACGTCGTTTAGTGCACGCTGTCTTAGGAAAAAAAAACTGCTGAATGACTTTGTGAGGAAATAATTTCAGTGAACACGTGTCTGCACGTTTGAAACACATGATCTGTTATTAGTGGGATTGACTGTTTCACTCAGTCTGTGACGTTTGGGGGTTTGTCCATACGGACGTGTCCACCCAAAGACACACACTTCACACTGTCTCATAGAAGCATCGCTGATGTACCTGAGGGACATCGCGACGCTGGTCACAGGTTTGAACAGATGGACAAAGTGACGCATTTCTCACTTCAGCTGTTGTTGAATATCTCAAAGAGCTGAGTCCCACCGAGGACGAGGACGTCCGGAGCTTTCTACCTGTTTCACTGCTCTCCGAGAACGTGCCGTTTAAAACACAGACTGAAGGGTTGGTCCATCCATTTATTCTCCATAACCTTTTATCCTGGTCAGGGTCACGAGGGGCTGGAGTCGGTCCTAGAGGTGGGGGCAGGTCTCCAGTCTGTCTCAGACAAACGTTCACACCTACAGACATTTCAGAGTCACTAATGAACCTGACACAGAACACGCGTTTGAACACAAGCACAGGAGGAACATGCAAACTCCACCCAGGAAGGCTGCAGTCGGCCGGCGGTTCGAACCCGACCTTTAAGCTGTGAACGAGCAGCTCTAACCCGTCCATCCCCCGTCCACATGCCCAGTCAGCCAGCAGGTTACTAATAAACCGATCACCAATTAGTGAATCTTTTCCTGCTTGAATTTAAACATGTGCCTGAGCTACAAGCAGGTTCTCATTAATTATTCAGTTTAACCTGGTTTACCTCAATTTTTCCTCTGTGAATTATAAAATAATACAAAAGTTTACTTTATTTTTTATTTTTTGATGACCGATAAAGCGGAAGATTAGAAACTGGTTCAGTGGGAGCTCTGGGGCACACCTGTGTGCAGTCACTGTTCCCCAGTTCAAAGACGTGACTGGCCTTAATTGGCATGATAATGTGGAAGATACAGCAGCTCTTATCACCATGATGTGTTTTCTTCTTTTACCAAAAACTGTTAATAAAAGGAAAAAAAACCCTCCTCCAAACACTTTACTACTTTCACCTTTGTTATAAGGAAATGGTCACAAACCACGATGTGAAAAAATTTATAACCCACTACGAATCCAGATTTCATCAGCACCGGCTTTACCAGCAAATGAGAGGCTGGTAAGATGAAGGGCAGCGAGTGAAACCGGAGTTACGACGAGGTCGTCCCGCTAATTTCAACAAATCAAACCGAACCTACGACGCCTCGTAGCTGCATTTAATCATTAGATTCCTGCTCTGGGAAACGTGAATAGGTGGATAATTCAAACAACAGCGTGAAGAGATTTCAGAGTGGGCTGAAAATCACATTGTGTTTAACCACGTTGTAAAGAGTCGACGGTTTTTGGAAGCACAAACAGCAGGACCTGGTTTGTGTTGGGCCTGTGTGGAGACCCTCTCCTGCGCTCTCGGGGGAGCAGTGGGAGGGCAGACCGTCTCCGTTTTTCTCCGAGTAATATGCATTCATAAGACAACGGCCCCCCATCCCCGCTGAAGGAGCGCCTCTCTGCAGCCGCTGCATCTCAATTGAAATTTCACACTGCTTGGCTTCCATCAAACGTACCGGGGGGATTAAAATCAGGGTTACCGAGAAGACCTTGGAGAAGGGGAAATTAATTATCTCTCAGGCAGGATGAAAGGTTGTAGAGGGGCTTTAGAGTAATATTGGCTTTTCTTATTACATGTTAACATGGTTGGTTTTCTATTGATAGATGCCTGCAAGTGCTACGTTATTGATTTGCACATCAAAAGATGTTATAGGTTATAAATGTGGCTCGAGTAATGAAGTGAAGGAGGATGTACCTCGTCCATTTAAGTGACTGTATAGTCACAAAGCGTCTGCCCTGGTTCGTATGAAGACCATCCCAATTCTGCAGAAAGAAGTTAAAACGAAGGTTGAGCTCATCGAAAAGTTAAAGGTTGGATTTTCCACTTAGCCTCCTGACTCCGTTCACTCAGTTGTGTTGTATTGTTAGTTTATTGTGTAAATTCACATTAGAACTTCGCTCTGACTTCACTTGATTATAAAAGCAGGTTGACCGTGATTTTACCACAGCTACAAACTCCACAGTGTGAGCAACTAGAAAACATCATCCGAACCGAAGGTTCCTCCATGTGATGTCATCATTGTGAGACAGAAGACAGAAGCTGCTGTCCAAAGAAACGCTAAACTGCCACTTAAGTAGCACTTTTATCCAAGGACACTTTGATAAGTAGTGATGAGGGACAGGGGATCGAACCACCGCCCATGTGGTCTGCTGACAACCAACTGAGCTATAGCCGCCCCAAATACAGGCCTTCACGCTTTGCTTTCAGGTGTCCGAAGGCTCCACTGACGGGTTTCCCCTCAGCTGCACTTTCACTGTAAAAGACGTGTTGAGCAAATCAGTCTGATGCCTTTTGGATTTTTTCCTTTTTAACATCTGCCAGACTCATTAAAGCTCAACTTCTAGAGCGAGCAGCAAATGTTTACACAGACAGCTCTGACACATTCAGAATGGAGATGGACCAGGGCTAGAAAATACAAACGCTCACAGTATTTTGTGAGATGGTGGAGGTCCAGGGCAGATCCTCGTTTCTATTACCGCTACTGAAATCAACAGCGAATCCTACAGGACGTTTGGAGGAATTAGTTTTACAGCTGCATTATAAGAAAGAAACAATTCTGTCACAATTCTAGAGAAAGCAGCAACAGCAGCAGCTGGATTTCTAAATTACTATAAAACCAGAATCCTTCAATGTGCCACAGCAGCATGTAGGTGATGAGGAGGAATAATGGGTGGAATTAAGATCTTCATCATTGGGAAATTAAAGGTAGTACGGCAGTTATGCTCTTTTGATTCCTGATGTTCTGACCATGAGAACTGATTTGGCCTCATGCAGAGACGCGTAGGACATTCGCGTCCTCCGAATGCTTTCGTGTTCAGACTTGTAGCCTTCAGGCGCAGCCAGTTCAGCTAATGCAGCTCCCATGGGACCAGCACCTGAAACTGGGTGTGACTGGTGAAACTGGCAGAATCATCAGTGTTAAGTGCTCACGTGGTGGAGCGCACGCTGAACTCTCGGGACAGTCCCCAGGTTTCTTACTTGGAAGTCGAGTCACGGCAACGGCACTTTCTGTTGTGGTCGTGCGTCTGCCGTCCAGAAGCGTGAGCGCGATGTTCAGCCGGTTGTTGCGTTACGTGCGTTTGCTTTGTGTGTTGTGTGGAGCTGCACCATTTCTTCTGCACCTGTGTCAAATCGAGGCTGATGACCTCACAGAGCGTGTGTCGAGTGCACGCTGAGACTTGACACAGATGAGAAAATGAGTTGGCCAGTTTGTCTGAGCGTCCAGCTGACCACGGAGTCGGCAGATGGACTGACCTGAATCTGAGTGTAATGCAGAGAACAGGGATGAGCAGAAATGGGCAAACGCTTCTGCTACTGTGTGAAAATGAACTTAACAAATCGCGATGCAAAGCGGTAAGTGAGAGATGCCAGACGGCAGGTGTCGAGAAAAGGTTACTCGGAGACAGTCAGCATGGAACGGTCCCAACTGGGCGAATGTCAGTGACGTTTGTGATCCTGTAGCTTCACCATGACACTCACATTGGTGGTTTTCAGCAAAACTCTTTCCTGAACTGACGCCACAGGGACAATGTGCCGACAGACTCAAAAGGCGTCTGCCAGGAGACCGGATCCATAGGTTGTTTAGGGATTTGAGCAAACGGTGACGTGCATGGAGGTGCTCCGACAGAAATGTCACATCTCATTGTTCAGTCTCTCGTCTAAGTTGACAACTCAGAAATCTGTCTGGGACACCTCTGGCCAGATCTCTTGCACATTATATGGGGTGTGAAAACCCATGAGCTGTGACTGGCCTCGGTTCACCGTGTAAACTCACATGTCTCTTGGTCAAGTGACAGCAAAAAGGAACAAGAAATATCTAACTTTGCCACGCAGGCAGTAGAGAGGAGTGTTGGCAGAATATCTTCAGCCCGTGGTTCACACTAACATCATGTCTGTGGGGGAGGGGGGAGGACACGCAGACGCTCTTGACAGGACTCAAAGACGTTAATGGGCTGAAATTACCCATTGGAGGCTCCCAACCCTGACTCCTGCTGTTAAATGGAGACGCCTTTCTCTGGACCTTTTGTCCGATATCATGTCCACAGGCGGCCTGGATAAGGTAGGACACCGAAGCTGGGCTTCACTGAGGACATATCCTCCCTGTAAGTCCTGATGCTTTTACGCCTTACAGAAAATAAAACCTATAGGAATTAATGCCGAGGTTTTTATTCTGCCCATGAGCAGCTGCTTTTTTTTTTTTTAGAGGGACACAGGCTGCTCTGTTACTTTAGGCCCATCATGAGTAGAAGATCATAAAACAGGAAGTGAAACACACAGGCCCAAGTCTACAGCAGGATCTCAGTAACGTGGTCTTGACTAAAACACAAAACCTTTGATTTAGTCCAAACTATATTTCACTGGGCTAAAGTGTTACCGCCCGTGGTTTTCAGTCACATAATCCCTTCATTCTGGGGCTGCAGAGACAAGAGACAGTTGACCTTGATGCTGCAGGTACCAGCAACAGGTGGAACAACGTGATCCTTATTCAGCTCTGTCACAAACCTGTGGTCCGGTTGATCCCTGTGAGGTCCATTCTCACTCCATTTGGTTTGGACAAGGGACGCTGCCTGGGTGGAGCACGGAGGGGGCAGGGCATGACGCAAAACGTTTGCTGGTTCCAGACTCTGCTTCACAATTTCAGGACCGGCCCTAATCGACAGAAGTGTTGGTCACCATCACGTGTTTGCAGCAATCGCGGCGGATAGACGCCATCAAAACACAGACTCGCTCCATTCACACATGAGCTCAGTCGAATCGAATTATCTGCACTTTGTGCTGGGAGCTGGATGGGTAAGACCTGCATAACGTCTGGGCCAACTCACTCACACGATTGGGTTTTTACATACAGCTCTTGTGGAAAAACTCAGGACTCTGGTGCAGATCTGAAAAGGCCTTCAGAGTCTCTTTGGATAGAACGTTGGACCAAAACCTGACTGACACTCCCAGAAATCCTCATTAGGCCCATGAGGACCTGACTCCAATTAATATTTTCAGAATTTCCCAGTAGCCCTGCAATTATTTTTCACTACAGAAATGTATGAGTTTGCACTTTAGCTGCAGAGAACAGGGTGTGGTTTAATAAAATTCACTTCCCAGCCTGAGCCCCAGACATTCAAAGAAACAGGCTAGGACAGGGCCCAAATACAAAGAGTCTTAGACTGTCTGAGGTTAAATTGTTAAAGAACTTCGGTGGTGATCATTTAGAAGTCGGGCTTCAGAATTCACGAAGGGCCAAGAAACACGGTTATAAACGGTACTGACCAAAAAGGGTTCGAGGACAAGGACGACTGCTGAGATGTTTCAGGTCAGGGGATCATTTGTTGTGATGCCTGTGAAGTCCAGCAGTCAAAGAAGAGTCATATGCTCCAGGAAATGACACTCAAATATCTCTAGTCAAACTGCTTTTGTGTTTAAACGTTTCTTGCATCTTGGGCTCAGTCTTCAGGAGCAGCACTGGACCGTGAAGTCTAACTCCAGCTACTGTATTAAACACACACACACTTTTCCCACTGGAGACTATGTAAAAGCTGCTTTTAACAAGTGAACAACAGCGGCCTGTTTCTTATCCTTCATGCATAATAGATGATGCTGGTGGGAGGTCGTCGCTGAAGCCCGAACATCAGAGAGGAGCAGCTGACTTCAGAATAAAAGATCGTTGCTGCTCAGATGCAACATTTGTACTAATGAAGACGTTTAAGTGCCGCTTAAACATTTTGCAGATAACATAGGTGGAAGAAGAGAAAGAGGAAACGATAACTAAACTCAGCCTCAACTAAACCTCGCACGAGAAGAAGGCCGCCTCTGAAAAACTGATGAGGTGGTCGAACAACTGACGATCGTCCTCACATTCATTCCTCAAATCATTGCAATAAATATTACAGAACCCTTGGGGTCCTGTGGTGCATAAACCAGTCCAGTAACCTGGACCTATTCCTCACAATTATGGCAGACAGCACATGGTCCATTTTATGAGAGGGACGAGTGGGAGTCTCTTTGAGGAGCAAAAAAAGAAAAAAGAAAAAAGTAATTTCCTCAAGAGCAATAAAAACCAAGATCTTTTCAAATCTAATCAGATGGCCTGGATCCTCATCATCGTAACATTACAGCTCGATTAATCTGAGCTGCTCGGTTCTGGGGATAAATGGGTTCCAGTTAGAGGAAGTGGGAGCAACTGATGCAAGTGGGTTGCTGGTTCAATTCCCTGAACGTAGAAGAGACACAGCGGTGGTTGGAGCCGAGGCTGCTTTACCGTCCTGTCAACACCGGCACAGACGACCAACAGCTTGGTGTCTTTTTCGCCCAGTGTTTTGTCTCGTAGGCAACACACAGGTTGTCCACAATGCGTGGTCGCACAAAAAGGAAATGTGGTGGATGAATGAATTCTAAAGAGTCCTAAAAGTAGGACGGAAAATGTCCTGACCGTCCACTTACCCTGTTCAGACTGAACACAAACATTTTTTCTACCTGTCCTAACATTACTGTGATAGTATTTTTTCTGCTGAGGACTGATATTTACCTCTCCCCATCTGTTTATTGAAGCGGTTTTCTAAGAGGCAGTGGGCTAAAAATCCTGTGAGCTAATGTCGGGTGTTTTTATGACTGGCCACATAAAAACATTTGGCTGGATAATCATCCGTTTTTTTCCCTCATTGATTGAATTGGGAATTTATGACGTTTAGAAAAACTCTACGTGGTTCACGAGCATCCGAGCAGCTCCTCAGATATCGACCTCTGGAACCATCAACAGTAGCACTACAACAGTTAAGGAATATTTTTCAGGCTGATTAAAAATCAAAGACACATGATAAATGTGAATGAGAACAGATGTGAAAAGGAAATGAAGAGGACAGCAGTTAGGTGAGTCAGCCTGTGAGGAGAATCAGTTCAGATAAGCCTGAGTCACCCTGAATCCACATGGGCTGCAGGTTTAAGGCGTTTTATTACTTCGATCACATACAGGCAGTCCATTTATTGTGTGTGTGCGCCTGCTCCGCTGCTGATTTTATTATAATCAAAGCTAAAAACTGAGTCACACGCCCCAAACAAACCTGGCAACCTCGGCTTTGTGCTAAGTCTCTGCAGCGACTGTCTGCCTGTGAACTGCAGCGTTTCCCCGTTTCAGGGTGTAAATAATTAGTTGGAGCCATTTGAACCTGTTAAACCTGAGGATTTTTTTCTTTCCAGTCATAAGAAATAATCTCTCCTGTGGAGAACTAAAAGCAACAAAAACCTCTGAGCTGCTTCCTGGGAGAATAAAAATAAAAAAACGAATGCCATTAATCATGGCTCACGTTGTTGTCCACAAACAGGAAGCTGTGTCTGCGCTCAGGTCCTCGAGAGTTATGGGGGAGTTTTTGAAATAAACAGCAACAACATTAGCAACTCACATAAACAAGTCCTCGGACCATCGCGACGAAAACACATCAAAAACATTTCTACCACTCGTGTCCTTCAGAAAAATGAGCTTCAATTCCAGCAGGAACATTCACACACACAGAATCACCGTCTTCACGGTTCCTAAAATACTTCTGCTCTCCTTTCCTTCCCTCTGTGAAACACACAATATGCACAAATATTGTTCTCTATGGATATTGAAAATGAGCAACTGCATCATAACGAGATAGAAAGGACAAGATCTACCAGCTACCGCACATCCATGTCAGGGGGGCGGGACAAAAGAAAACAATCAAGATGTCAATTTCTCAGTATTCACACACACTCAACAGATTATCAAAACTCTGACTCCACCTTCAATATAACATTTCTGACTTGACACCCACATTTGGATTGTACAGTGCTGAAACAAAGAAGGTTGGCACAGACCGTTACACGCTGGATGACAGTCGTAGGGCAGAGCTTCCTGTGCTGCTTTTATCTGTCAGGACCTTCGATGTTGCAGTGGAAAATGAACGTTTTCCCCAAACGCTGAGGTATGAAACCCCGAGAGGAGCCGAGTTCCCCACTTGGACCACACAGAGTTGGCTCCAGAACTTTGACCCCACGTGGAAAAAGCTCACGTTAGGATGGCGCCCAGGTGAATTTGATGGATTTATCGGAGGCGCCCTGCAGCCATGGTTTGTGGCTCAGATTACAAGCTGCAGTCAGTGGCGAGGGGCCTGGATGTAAAGGAAACTCTACAAAAGTTCTTGACCACAACGCTTCTATATTCTGTTTGCAACTTCCATCGTTGATTTTTAGTCACAGAATTCTTCAGCGATGTGGACACTTCGAATATTAAAGCTCCTCTGTTCTGCACTGACACATTCATCAGTTATGGAATGTTTTCTCTTTCATAAATCAAGAGCGTCGTTTTCAATCTGAGAGCACACTTTAATGATTTTTTTGCCCTTGCTCTCACATTTCCTGTGCTCACTTTCAAACCCTCCTCCTCGCTTTCAGCTAATGCTGCTCACCAAACGTCTGCGCTCGGATCTCTGTTCTCGCTTTCGGAACTAACCCGAGACGACCCTGTCAAAGTTCTCCACCCAATAGGATTCGTGCTGACCAATCACGTGACGGGCGGGCGGAACGCCGACAAGAACGCGCATACGCTACTAGCTTTAGCCTTAGCATTATCCTGTGTAACTACAACGAGTGAAGGTTAAGGCTGCTGGTCAGCCGTCCTCCTCCAGCGTTTGAAAGAGCACGCAGACAATTTGGAGTTTGAGTGTGAGCAGAGTCAATCTGAATGTGAGCAGGAACATTTAGAGTGTGAACATAAAAATCATAAGAAACTACGCTCTTTAACTATGAAAGGGAAATCATTCGTGGGTTTGTTTCCTGGTCTGATCTAATGGCAGAGGCCATGTCGAGGCTCCTCCAACCTGACAGACGCCAGTTTTAACTGTCTCCAGAGAGGACGCCGCTAATGCCAAGTGCTCGGTGAGGTCCTGTACTTCCTGTCACGCTCTCTGCAGGAGATCTGACCCCAGAGAGGACAGTATACACTAATAAAAGACAGTCGTCTCACGGACTTTTGTTTCTCTGTGAGCTGAACAACCCAGGGATCCACTGCAAATTTAAACCTTTAGTAACGAGTTCTAGTGAAACCCTTTCAGCATTTATTCTATTCACAGGCTCCATAAGCTGCACGCGTCTTCACGATCAGGCGATTAACTCGTCACTTGTTGCCAAAACAAGGGAGCAGACTTTCCATCATTTTGGGGGTTTAAAAAGCCGCATTAATATTGTGCAGCGGTGAAGAAACAAGGTTCAACGATCTAACTGATGCAGCTCTGGAGAGACGCATCTGTCGGCTAATGGGTCAAACATGTGAACGTTGAGCCGAAACACAAGCAGAAAAAGCCATTAGCAAAGATCTTTTATTAGCAGAGATACAATAAGACACGAGTGAGACATCGTGCATGTTCAGATTTGCTCATTAAAAATGCAGAAGACATATTAAATATTTGGGTTTGTTACTCCCACTCCGTCTTTCGAATAAGGGATGTTTGTTCGCTGTAATCACAGTTTCTCTCGCACAGCGTCCACACATCTGATGAGACATAATGACAGATCCATCAACACAGCTGTCCTGTCTTTCGTCCTCTCATTTAATTAGCCTGTTCCTCGCCCTCATTAGAGCTCAGATTCCTGACATCATCATCTCCAATAAAAAAATCTGAATGAGCCTTTATGACATGATATACACTTCATCACAGGAGGAGACCAGAAGCACTAGTGACGTCTCCGACTGAGTGTGTGTGTGTCTCCAGATCTCATGAGGACGCTTGCCAAACAGCAGGACGTCTGTCTTTAACCTTTAAGTGTGAGTTTAAAGTTATTTATTGCCAGGTAATTTTATTATCTCGCGTTACCTTTTATCGAAGCACTAAATCTATAAATATCTCATCGTCTAATGAGGCCAAACGGTTCAGCAGTCAAACATTTCATTAAAGAAATGCATCCTGTTTGCCGCAGCAAAAGTGGATTTTACATCTTTAAGCTTAATTGCTCAGATAAATACCAAAGGAAACAGCTGAATTTCAGACAAACCGTGTGTTTACGTGGACTTCAGTCCCCTGGTTTCTCAAGTGCATGTGAACACAGTCCGCGACAGATGTGGAGTCACCTGGAGCATGTTGGCAGCAGCAGCACAATCCACGTGCATAATTTGATCAAAACGTTGGGACAGTTGAGGGTCAGCGCCCCTGTCAGCGGGCTGCTAACGCTTGAAGAACACGAGCAGGGAGGTGGAAGGAGCTGAAATGAGGAGCGCAGCCAGCCGGCACCATTGCCCCGGCTGCAACTTAAACAAGTGAAAGCCCTGAGCCACAGTTTGATCCATCATTACCATAGATTAAGGGACTCTGCATTAACAGATGCTGCCCTCGCAGGCTGACTGGCTCCCGCACGCAACGCCACCCTCGTGTCTTTTATCTCAAACTGACAGACGCGGGAGGGCGGCGAAAGGGAAGCTAAATAAAGAGCAGCACTTTAATTATGGCGCCTAATGCACGCAGAGGGGAATTAGTGCAGAAATGAAATAAAAAGCTGCTGTGGAGGTTCCACAAGGCATGGTTTGTAATGAATTTGACTGTTATTCCCCCAAGAATTAATTGTCTGCTTAATATTAGTACATTTGATTTTGCAAATCCATTCTGACCCACATACTCGGCGTGGGTGGTGCCGTTCTAATGTGCAATTACCAACAGGCACAAGAGTTGTCAACAGGCTTTTTAACAAGAGAGCATGTGTTGACACAGACCGAAGTTTAGCCCGGTCACATGTCCTACACTTCAGAGTCCTGCTGTGACGCGGGGGGCTGGCGGGGGGCTGGTGGGGGGCTGGCGGGGCTGGCGGGGGGCCGGCGGTGAAACACGCCACTCTGATTGGTTGTTCGGTTTAGCATTAAAAGAGACCCTGTAACTTATTCTCAGGTATATTCTCCGTTGTTGGGATGTCCCGATAACATGTTCTCCCAGACTGAGAACAAGTACTTATGTGTTTTAGCGCTCGCGACACCAGGTACTGAGCCGCTCTGCTTCTAATACGAGTCTCTGAACAGTAAAATCCCACAAAGAACAGAAACTCTCGTGCTGAAACAAATGTGGTGGTGAAAGAAGACGAACAAAGCGTGGAGATCAGGGTGAGATCCTGCGTGGACAACATGGACCGTGGAGTCTACACAGGAACACCAAGGTACAACTCTTAGAAGTAGTTATAAAGTGCCTGAGGGGTGTAAACGCGGTTAAGCTCATGCAGCTGTGTTTGATTTCTACAGATCTACAGTTCCAAGTCTCGCGTTTTTCCTTCGTCTCGCCAGAGCAGGTGACGTCTGGCTGCTGAATGCAGCACATGAACGCCCTGCAATCAGACAATCAGCCTCAGGAAAGCGCGGCGTCTGCAGCAGAGCCCGACTCGTGTGCAAAGCAGCTTCAGAATATGAAATGTGTTTTAAAGAGGAGAAAAAAATGGTTTGGAAACCGTAAAGTGCTGAGCTGACACTGTCCACGTGCACCTTTCAACAATCACTGGTCCAGAACATGCTGACTTTCGTCCAACAGATACTGGATTTGGACTTTGAGCCTGACACTATTGTCTCTCTAAATGCTGCATTTCGTTTAATCTGCAGAGACTTATACTGACGTGGACACAAATCCCAGCTTTGAACTTACACTTAAACATGTTAATTTGCTCCAGATCTCAGCTAATTTACCCACGGGTGTTCCAAAGTCGCGCCTGGACGTCAGTGACATAAAGTTTGTAAGTGTCGCGCTGCTCAGATCTGACGGAACGAACATCAGACGTCAGGAGTCGAAGTGGAGACAGCAGATGGACCCACACCTGGGATTCTGAGGAGACATTTATCTGCTTTTCTGCCATAATTCAGATTCGAATAGAGAAACGTATCACGATGGTGGGACAGCACGGACTGTGCGTCAGCATCAGTTCGATGATTAAACACACCGTGGTTTGTCCAGAATTTAAAGAGGAACCGTTTCCTCACGTTAGTCACATTTAAGTTCTTTAGTTGGAGACTGAAAACAGGCTCCAACTAAGAAAACCCAACAAAGTGTGTCACACAGCCGAGTGTCAGGGTTCAGAACAACACATCCAGCAAATGAGCTTAACAATTCATACACCTCCAAACACCGGCTCTGGATTAGGAGTTGGCTGTTGTGAGCTAATGATTTAAAAACCTGTGCATGTCACTTGCATATCGTTTCCTCTAAAAACAGGCGTGCGGAGTGTTTGTCTTCCACATGTCTGCAGGTAATTGGCCCGTTTTCGGACTGTTCTGCGCGGTGGACTGGTTGACAGCCTGGAGGGTTTGGATCCTTCAGGCCACTGGGACACAGCCTGAGGTGAAGTCGATGAACCGGTGCATAGTTTTGGCCTTGGCTGCCTCCTCTGTCTTTTTCCTTCATGATGGTCGAGCTGTTTGTTGCAGGTTCTGATTCATCAGCCTGTTTTCAAAGAGCGGCCAGGACTTTGTCCTTTTTGTTCCATTCAGTTATAGTGTTTTGAGTGAGTGTACAACTTAATTAAAAAGAGACAACAAAGAAGATAAATGAAAACTGTTCAGCCGGCTGGGGACCAGACTCCAGACTCGATTTATTTTTAGTCCTGCCAAAGATTAAATATTTAGGAGATGATGTAAAAATTGGCAAGAAACTGGTCAAGTTTCACTGGATATTGGCCCAAATTACAGATGTGACCACGGCATGTGTGAATAAAGTTCCAAGACCATTTGGGTTGAATTGTCACCTCTTGGATTTTGGCCAGTTGGGTTGTGTACACTGCATGTCACCTCTCCAGGTTTATGCAGCCATTCATCTTCCTGTTTAAATAAGCTTCCCGATTTGCCTCCATCTTTAATTCATGCAGCAGACCCCGCAGTCATCCTGAGCTGGACTGCTGCCATAATACTCCAGCAGCAGACATGCACTTATGAAGAAAAAAAACATTTTAGACAGTCATGAGGAGCTGGAGCTAGATATTAGACAGGCTGGCACAAGATTTGACCGTCAGTGAGACAATTTGACGTTAAACCAGTTTCTATTTTGTAACAGCTTTAAAGAAAAGGTCCTCCGCTGGGACTGCACTACTGTCCACTGTCCTGTTTCTTACTTGTTGCCCCAACTGAAGGAAATGTGGCGTCTCAAGATAAACTGGAGCATGAGATTGACAGGTGGACTGGTGCAGCTGACACACTGTGGACATGTGGAAGATGGAGCTGAGCGGGAAGGCAAAGCTTTTAATTGATCACTCAGACAATGTTCCAGCTCTCACTTGCACTGGACAGCTCACCTGGCACGGGGGACATCTCACGATCCACCAGATGTAGCTGGGGAGAGGAACATCTGGACAACCTGCTGCCACAGGCCCTGACTCTGGATAACAAAATCAACAGATGGTTGATCACTTTGCTCTGAATCTGCTGGAGCTTTGTGAAGTGTCGGTGTATTTTATTAAAGGATTCGCTGCCGCGTTAATCCACCGAACAGGTTGTGCTGCACTAATAATGAAAAGCTGCAACTTCTTATTCAGTAAGAGAGAAAATTACAATGGTAGAAAACTTTTGCTGGCTGAACTCCTTCAGTCCAGGACCAGGAGAGAGACAACAAGGAGTTGGAAAGTTCTGGGGCTGACGTTTGTCTAAATTACCAGTCAGACCTGAACGAGTGGATGTGATCGTGTTTAATTAAAAAGCTGCATGTGTCTGTCAGGCTGACTGCGTTTTTGGCCTGTTCTTCTATTGTTGATGCCAAACCTGAAAAGTCCTACACAATGGAAAACACGGCGAGCACTCACTTCCTTTAATAAAGCTGCATTCTCCACCTGCACTGCAACACTGGCGTCTTTTGATTCCACCGCAATTATGTGTTGCTTTCATCAAAGTGAGATGCAAATCGGATCCAAATTAGCAGAGGGACCTTTCCTGACCCGAGCTCGTCCCCGTATTGAAGTGATGTACGACCCTGTGAAAGTCTATACTGTAGCTAATTCACGGCATATGAATTACTGTAACGGAAACACGCAGTTGACAGTGTCAGGAAGGATGAGAACAACTGGCCAAATCCAGTTTGTAGAAGCTGAGCAATGAAGCGTCAAAGTTTTATTAAGTTTATATTGATGGCAAAAAAGTGGCAGCTTTATCAATTTGTGATGAAACCCACAATCAGGCGCTGCTATTCTCACAGTGAAATCAGCAACTGCTGCACACTGAACTTATTAGCATTTTGAGTCAATGAGCAGCTAAACGCTTCACCCAGCGGATCCTCCCTTCCCACCGATCAAAGCTCTCAATCTATGCTCATCAGTCCCCTCATTTTCTCCTGTCTCAGTATAAAGCTCAGGCTAATTTAAGACGTGCAGCTAATCAATAACAGGCCTAAAGTAGATCCAAGCTAGTCTGGCACTTCAGCTTCGAGCAGGGAAAAAAGTCGAGGACATGTTAAATCCACAGTTTGCATGAGACAGAGCAAAAAAAAAAAAAAAAAAAAAAAAAAAGGTCCAGACGCAGCAGGGAACGGGAAAAAGCAGCGTTTTTCCTCCATTCATTCCGTCCTCGCGCTCAACGTGTTACAAACTGTTCCCTTTTCCGTCTATCAGCGACTTGCAGGAGAAGCCTGATTGAAAAGCTCAACAAAAGAAACGGAAAGAAAAGGCACCAAGGCCGGCATGAGGATCAATTACCTGAGACAGCCCTGCTCCGCCTCTATCTTTCCACGATCTGAAAGTGTTTGCACCTTAGTGAATTAGATTACACGCGGTCCGATAATGTTGGGCCGCAGCTTCGTTGTTATGTGCATGTAAATAAGGAGTGAACGTCTTCAAAAGATGTTTTCAGTGTGGTGACGAGAGAGCGATCTATTTATACGGACAGATGAGTCATTTAACGTCATCAAACTGATCCAAAGCAGCTTTCAAAACCTTCCCACAACAGAAAACTCAGAGTTCTGCAGAATGTTTCAATAAGCAGTTTAAATCGATAATTCTTTGTTATGAAACGCACCACAAACCATCACAACAAGCAGACAAAACCGTCCTGGTGTTCTAAACCCTGGGCTTTCTGTTGGATACCAGCAAAACGTCCAAGCTTTAACAGGTATTTAACAGACTTACCCAGAATCCAGGTGAGCGGTATGAAGCAGGTAGAAAGTCCCAGCAGGTAGGAAGGAAAGTCGACACTTGCGCACAGATATTCCAAAAACATAAGATTAGAGGTCACCAACACGCTGACACACTAGAAAATGGCAGGTATTTATACTGAGAGGTGATGAGACAAAATGGAGGAGCAGAGTCAGGTGTTTCAATTGGAGGGAGAATTGGACAGACAAGGAGGGACAAGAAGGGAGACATCTAGTGGTAGAAATGGGAACATGGAGAGTTTATTGCCTTGACCAACAGCTTTCCCTGACCCCAACAGCTCAATCTTATTGCCCAACGCCAACCTTGTTTGTCTTGAAGTCGGCCATCTTTGTCTGAAACCAGGTTGTCTTAAAGAAAAAGACTTGGAGACAAAGCAGGGCCATGGTAGAACTGTAAGAAGCAGCAGGGTGGGGGCTCACAGATTGATCAGAGGAAAAATGACAGCAACAAAAAACTGACAATCAGTCTATTAGAATGTCAGCCACAACGCCTGTGTTTGGTTTAAAGATGTGCTTTTGCCTCCAGTCCGAAGGCTGCATCATCGTTCAGTATTTGAGAACAGCCACAGAAGGTCAATTAACATTTGAATCCGGGTGCTGTGTGGGAAGATCTGAATAATTCATCAAGTCATCACTGTTGTACAAGCTGTGCAAAAAAAAAAACAGCACACAGGATTTTGAAGCTCGGAATTTGCACCTCCTCTGCTAATAATTTGGCCCGAGCAGGTGGAAACACTCTGAAAAATCTGCTGCTGGTTTTCTGTTGTGTGTTTTGTGAGACAGAGAGGGAGAGAGTGTGTTTTATTTATTCTGATGACATGGTGATGAAAGACATTTCCACCTTGATTGTAAGTGGGTTCATCCACTGGTAGGGCACTCGAGAGCAAAAACCCACAGGTGGTGCTACACATCGTTCTCCTTCTGCCCAAATGAAGTGCTACTCTCAGCTGTATCTGTTTTTAAGAGCAGCTGATATCTACAGATTCAAGGATCGAGAAGGACTTTGACAAAAACTCCACCTTAGGGTGGATGGGGCAAGGCATTTGATCAATCTTGTCATGCAAACCTTGCAGACAAACTCAGCAGCTCCTTTTCTTCCCTCTTACTGAAATGGACAGACTTTATGCCCGTTCCAAAACAACATATGGAAACGGGTTTAAATATCTACCGACCAGTTGCTCTCACTTGTATCATAGCTCAATGTAGCTACTTTGCCTGGAAAACACACCTACGTTAGGATGTGTTTGACTACGATTTGAGGTTTATTACCATTGTAGCAAACCGGCCGATCATCACATCTGAACAGGTTGGGTCGATAAGCTTCTTCCATCCTTACCATGAGCCAACCAAGCCATGAATCAAACAGCTTTATCAAATTTGCAGATGACACATTATTTCATACTGCAGGCAGCATGGTGTGGCGCTAACCAACTGAAGCAAAGTGATCCATTAAAATGATGTGCATGGACACACACACACACACAGGTGTTGTAACCGCAGAAGAAAGACGCTTTAGATAAACGTATTTTAGCTGGTTCGTCCACACACAGCAAGATGGCGTTTCTATTGTCTCCAGCTGAGCATGAATATCACTTGCGTCACTGAGCAGAGTGTAGATGGCAAGGCTCATCATCATCAGCCCTGAACCACGTCTTCTCAATAAGAAGACAGTGACTTGAGGAAGTTGGCGCAGGGACGTGTACAGCGAACAAGTGACGAAAAGCAGATGCACAGAGAAATATTTTACATTACTGTTCACAACAGCGATGTGCGACCAGAGTCAAACAAGGGGCAAGTGTGATAGATATAAAATAAAAGGCGAAGGAGACAAATACAGTTTGAATGAAACCATTTTATCGGAGGTCAACAGAAAGGCTTTATCTCCTCAGCAGCCTGAAAAATCATCGACTCTGCACATTTCGTGGGTTTTAATAGAAGAGTTCTTTTTTTCCCTCCACGGTTTGACACAGCTAAAAAAGGAAAGAAGCACAGTGTGTTATCAGAGGGACTCAGCTGCAGAGTGAGCATTATATTCCATCACACACAAAAGAAAATGGAGAAAGTTTTTGTCAGTGACCGGCCAGAAAGAAAGACGCCGAGCGTAGAAAGAGCAGCGAAGGGACAGAGACAGAGAGAATAATAGGAGCAAGGGGAGGAAACGAGGAAGGAAACAGTCAAAGGACGAAAAGTATATGAAAGAAGATGAGGCGGGAAAGAAAGGAAGTGAATGTGTGGAAGAGAATAGGAGATGGGAAAATTGAAAACAGGAAGAGAGAAAGAAATAGAAATACGGTGATGAAAAGATGAAAAGGCCAAATGAAATAAAGAAATGATGACAGAAAGGAAATGTGTCTGCAGGTGTGTGTTTGTGAAACGCAAACAGGCGAGTGTGTCGCTCTGTGTGTGTCCGAGCTGGACCAAGAGTGAGTGCTGTGTCAAAAGGTGAGGCAGGAAACGTGTGTGTCAACATGGTCACACACGTCTGCCGAACACGACTGACGTGCACAGTTCTCGTGAATGGCACACACACACACACACACACACACACACACACACACACACACGGTGCAGAGTGACGGCTCACTGCTGCCACCTCCTGCTCCCAGACACGATCCACCACTGACAGTGTGTTGAACGTGGGCTGATTATGGCTCATATCTGTTCCATCAGTCCACAGTGGTTGTTTTTGTCTTTTTTCCTCATATGATTCTAGGATTAATTCCACTTTTTCACACCAGGTCAGTATTTCTACCAGAAACACATTATTTGCAGAAGGTTCGGATCTTTAAGATTCGTGTTTCCCATCTCTAGTGTCTGTGCAGGAGCTCTTTTGTCGTTCCATCAGCAGAAAGAGCTCATCGTCACCGGTGGCTGCACATTGTCAGGGTTTCCCTTGAGGTCAGCAGATGAATGGCCTTCACATGAACTATGGATGTTTCTGCCTGAGGACAGAACGATGGACAAAGAGAAGCAACTATAGATTCTGCTATCGATGAGAAATTAGAAAGAGGCACCAGAGGGTTTCGGGTCATTTTAATAGGCACTAAACCAGAAACTAACATGAGAAGGTTGGGATTAAGGAGAGAGCGTAGTTTGGCTTCCAGAGTCCTGTGTGTTGTCAGACCTCACAGACGAAGATGGCCGACCCCCAGCATCAGCAGGACGTCGTGGCCACACGTCGTTGATTTCAGCTGATGGACTTTTAGACAGTTTGAGGAAACTCTTCTTCAAAGACGTCTGTCCGTCTTTGTTCATGAGTTGTCACCCGTTTCCCCCCACTCTTCCCTCAGTAACTGTCCTGTTGGATACTGCGGGACGTACGACGGTAACTTCTTATTCGGTTCTGACCCGCAGGACTACGCTTGACGTCAGGTTGCGAAATCCATTTTAAACAGGCAGATTTCAGAAATAACAGGGATTTGTTCTGGTGAGGCTTCTCGTCCATGTTACGTGACAATTATCACATTTCGTCCATGTGTGACCGTGACGATGGACGCAGGTTAATTTAGAGAGTCGGTGTTTTTTTGTCAAACGTAATGAAACGAGACAACGTTCCGGTTCTTTGGTGAAGTGAAGGACCAGCTCACGCAGTCTGGACTCGGTCCCTGCTAGGAGCTGCCAGGTTATTTTGGGGGTCAGCTGTTGTTTGTCACGTCAGCAGGACACCCTCCCCCCACCCGTCCTCCTCCCCCTGTCTCTGTCCACTGCCTGTCTCCGTCTCCTCTTCAACTCCTCTCCTTTACTGCGCTGGTCCTGGTAAGACTGTTTCCTCACTGTCCTCAGCTCGACTAATCCTTCATTGTTGTTTGGAGTGGAAACGATAACTTTTAATAACTTGTTTTTGAGTAGAACTTAAAGACTGTGTCATGAAGCTTTAATATACCGCATGTAAAAGACGAGAAGGCCTGACACAGGGGCTGCTATAAATAATCGGCCATGTGAAGGTTATATTTCTATAACTATCTAAAGGGTTTTGGAAATGACGCCAAGAGACAAAATATGTCAAATTTAAACATTTGTAGGAAAGATGTTTGTCTTAACTTCTTAAAGTTTGAACTGTATGTTAATAACTGAGTAGATGCTCTCAAAATGAACGTTTTATTTCAAGTATTTCAAAGTTTCAACTCATAATCCAATAAATGTCAAATGCTGTTTCATGACCTTTAGCTACTGCAAATATGAGGTTGTTTCCATTGTTTTTTCTAGTGTAACACGAGGAGTTGGCATTAATGTTGTCAACAGCTTTTTTTGGGGGGGTGATTGGTTGTGTAATCTAGGGGGCGGAGCATCATTTTGCAGTGTGTGTGTGTGTGTGTGTGTGTGATGGGTTATAACAGTAACTTTAAGATAAAACAGCTGATGTCACACAAACACACACACAAACTGTCAGGTATCACACAGTGTGTGTGTGTGTGTGTGTGTGTGTGTGTGTGGCTTTAACAAGCCGTCTCACCATATTTGGATGCTCTCAGAATTCACGAGACTAAAACAGGTGTGTGTGTGTGTGTGTGTGTGTGTGTGTGTGTGTGTGTGTGTGGGCGGGATCTTTTGGATGTCGACTGTTCAACTGTCAGTTAATCTGTGCTGTGTGTGTGTGTGTGTTGTGTGTGTGTGTGTGTGTGTGTCAGTGTGTGTGTGTGTGTGTGTGTGTCCCTGTTTGTTTTTAACCGTGAGTGTGTGTGTGTGGGCGGGAAACTGTTCAACTGTCAGTTAATCTTAAATGTCACTGTTTTTAACGGGGTCCCCACATGGAGGAATGTGTGTGTTTGTGTGACGGAGGGGGGGTGGGACGTCTCACACTGCTAATTTTAACTCACCAGATACAATAACAGCGGCAGCTGGGATTCTGGGCCACAGGCTGTGAGGTTCTGACTGGTGTCGGTGCTGATTCCTGCTTCCACTGACATTTGTGGTTTCAGACTCACTCAACATCATCCGTTGTTTCTTGAGCTCCGGAAAATCCAGCAGAGTGATACGTCTGCACTGTAGAGGATCCCGTGGGTTTCACAATTTCCCAGTTTCCTTCCTTTTCTGCTTTTTAGGTTTCTGAACTTTTCATCTTTCAGAAAGTCCGCTGTGATGTGAGATTAATGAGCTCAGTCCAGACATAAACACAAACCAAAAATTAAATGACAAATAAAAAAAACACTGAACTTTAGAATTTATTCAGCAACAAATGGCGACATTCTCCCTCTGACTGTGTTTCTCCCAGAACACTGAGGATGGAGACGTCCGTGAAACCAGCGGAGGTGTTGTTGCCCCCCGAGGCTGACGTGGCTTCCTCCTCGCCCTCCCCCTCCTCCCCCCGGGACGCTGAGAGCGCTCGGAGTGAGGCGGCGGCCGCATCCTGTGGCGACTTCGACCCCATGGAGGAGTTCAGCAGACGGCTGGAGGACATTGTCAGCGCCTACGGCTCGGCGTCCTCGCTCCTGGACAGACAGGTGGGTCTGCAGACATTAGACATCTGCTGCTGAGGGGACATTTGTGCAAACACACTTTTGTTTGGTTTCCACTCCCTCAGGATGTGATGGAGGAGGAGTTAGAAAAGATGCAGGAGGAGGCGAAGGAAGACATCACAGTTGCCACGGAGACAGGTGAGCGATGCAGGACAACCTTCTGCTTCCATCATGTTCGTGGACGGACTGTAGGAAACTGGAGTGGCTGTTCTAAATCTTTTTGTGGCAATTTGACAAATGTTTTTGGACATTTTTCCTAAATTATTGCAAAGAGGCAATAAATGATCAAAAACATGCACAAAACTAACACAGCGACCACAAATGTTGAGAGAGCAGATCAAACCCAAAAGTAAATAAGTAGAAATAAGTAGCACAAAACTAACTGCAAACAACAACTGAAGAGGAGCCCTGAGAATAATGTCAGAAAGCAAATGTAAAAGCTCGACAAACGCACGTCTCCGCCCAGAAGCTCATTGACTCCTGGTGTCTCATGAAGACAGAGACAGTGACTGTTGCTGTTTCCTCCCCCACCTCAGAGGTGTCTCTCATCAAGCAGAGTCTGAACAGCTCGTCCCCGGAGGAGAAACTGGACGACGTGGTCAGGAAATTCGCTCAGCTGGTGAGAATCACACACAGGCACTTTGCTTCCTGTAAGTGCTCACACAGAAAACTGCAGTTTGAGCACATAGTTACAGCGTGTGTGTGTGTGTGTGTGTGTGTGTGTGTGTGTGTGTGTGTGTCTGCGCAGGCCGTCCTGAGGCGCCGCGACGAGAAAAAGCAGCGTGTTCAGCAGCAGAGCTTGTCTGCGCTGCAGGCCGAGCGTCACAGCTGCGTCGTCGCTCGCAGCAAACTGGAGGCTCTGTGCAGAGACCTGCAGCGGCACTACGAAGTCCTGAGGGTATGAGGGGGGGTCTGGAATCATACAGGTTTTGAACACAAAGGCTGATACTCACTGCTGAAGTTTCTGAAACCCTGTCCCTCATCACTCCGGACTTCCAGGAGGAGACGCTGCAGCGCTGCAGGGAGGATGAGGAGAAGAGGAAGGAGATGAGCGGCCACTTTCAGCAGATGCTGACGGAGATCCAGACTCAGATCGAGCAGCACAGCGTCCGGAACGACAAGCTGTGCCGCGAGAACTCCAACCTGACCGACAAGCTGGAGAGTCTGATGAACCAGTGCGAGCTGAGGGAGCAGGTGAGGGGCCAGGGGTCAGAGGTCAGCGTGCCAATCCTGTGTGAGGTCAACCATTAGAGCTTTTCATACATACCATTTAAAAAGGGTTTTAATGAAGGCCATGAAACTGGTTAGTCTAACACAAAATTCTGTTGTAATCAGTTAAAAATAGAGATGCAGAATTAATCAACGTACGCAAACAATAATCACATGAAACACTGGAGCAGGTTCATGTGCATTCGTTAATAATCAGAGTCAAAGCTCTGGAGCTAAAAGAGTCGGTGCGTCGCCTGAATCAGCGAGAGATGAATCGACATCCATCAAATATTTCAGATTATGGATGAAGTCAGAGGGAATGTTTTCTGGTTTTGGTCTCAGTGACATGAAGATTCTGCAACCTGACAAAAGGAGCAGTTTATTTTCTGATTCACATTTTAAATTCACATCTTTCCATCCACCTCTGCAGAGTTTGGAGAAGATCAACCGGCACCGCGACCTGGAGCACAAATTGACCGAGGCCAAACTGGAGCAGGCCAACGCTCTGCTGGCCGAGGCCGAGGACAGGCACAAGAGAGAGAAGGAATATGTGAGTTTCGTGATGACGATGACGATGTTAATTTGGGCAATAATAATTATCAGTGGTAACAACAAAATCAAACATTTACCAATCTTTAGAATATGTTTTTTTAAGTTCAACTGAATGTTGTTTTACATCTCAGTGGTTCAGACGTGTACGGTGGCCCTGAGAGCTCATAACTCTGCAACACAGCCAGCGCACGCAAACAGACATCACCACAGAGAGAAGAAACGGCCGCAGAGATGTCGAATCTCCACAAACTATGGACATAGATATGAATCCGATTAATCCCTGATTAATATTAATAATTAATATCAGGATAAATATTAGCCAAACGCTAACACATTTAACAGTCGGCGGCGGCGATATAGTGAAAAGAAAAATAAGCTAGTTTAGTTCCCAAACCACTCAGTGAGAGTCAGCTGAACAAGTGAGCCGCAGCTGTGTCCGTCACTTTAAAGACTCCCCCGGAAACATCGCAGACAACTGTCGTGTTGATTGGCCGTCAAACACAGACAGGCACGTAAACAACGGTTAGTTCCAACGAAGCAATCTGATTGGACAAGAGTCTCTCCACGACCGCACTGGGGCGTTTCACTGAACGTATCCCTCCGCTTCACTGAAGATGGACAATTTTCCCCTGCCCACTATCCCCTAAATGAAAGGTTCTGCACCTTGCAGGAGTTATCGGAGACTGAGGGCGGGAAAACATGGAGCGACTGCGAACGGACACTGCACCATGAATGGAAAAGTTTAGTTGTGCTGTAGTTTGAGCTGTCGGGGCCACCGTAGCCGTGAGTCTACGGACGTTTGGTTCTGCTCCACCTGTTTTCTGATACGTTCACTGGTGTGTCTCGTAGTTTTCAAACTGTGACGCCTGTGAGAATGTGTCCGTGTGATGTCGTTCCACGTGTTAGCAGTAGACGTGAGCGGCGGCGAGCGGAGGCTCCTCACATTGACTGTGTGCTGTCTCTGTCGCCGTAGTTGCTTAGGGAGGCTATTGACAAAACAAAGAAATGCTTCGCTATGAAGGAGCAGGAGCTGGCCATGAAGAAGCAGGTAAAGAACCGTCTGTAATGTGTCTCTGTCTGTTCTCCCTCTAACCAGTTACTGCTTCAGGCTGCTGAGTGGAAGCTGCAGGCTCAGACACTCAGAGAGCAGGGGACTGTCATGCAGGCGCAGGTGAATATTCACCGACAGAACTAACACGCTGACGGGGACGAGGACAGACATTCGTGTGTCTCACAGAAGGACAGGGCTGATCTGAATCTGGATGTTTCAGTTACTGTTAATTATTCAGCTCGGGTCCAAAAAGAAACTGCTTTTAAATGTGAGGAGAGGAAAATCACCTTTAGGTTCGTCTCTCTGTTTATCTGGAGGCTGAAATCACGAACCTACGAATGATTGACGACCTCCAGCAGGACACGCGGCTGGTAATTAATGACGGAATCCGTCGCTCAGAAGCCGGGTCATTATCCACATCACACCACATTTCACCGTTTGAGCTGTGCGGTTCTTTAAATGCACACCAATCTGCTTGGACTGGCTCTTTGTGTTTTTGTCTCTGTAAGATTTTTCAAAAGCAAAATGAAAAACTCCTTGTCAGTTTAGGTGAATATTATCAGTG
Organism: Channa striata; assembly: GCA_033026295.1. Lineage (NCBI taxonomy): Eukaryota > Metazoa > Chordata > Actinopteri > Anabantiformes > Channidae > Channa > Channa striata. The sequence continues at coordinate 1,080,987 of CM065170.1, forward strand.
TGTTGCATCTTCAGTCTGGGCCTGTTGAATGATCATATATGTGATTGCTGTCCTCGTGTCTGTCTCATGGCTTCGTCTGTCCACAGCTGACCCTCTACGGCCAGAAGTTTGACGAGTTTCAGGAGACGTTGGCCAAAAGCAACGAAATCTACGTCCGCTTTAAAAAAGAGATGGAGAATGTAGGTGGTGACGTGTTTGAAACATGGGTTTGAATGGATAAAAAAAACACAGGAGCTGGTTTCGAACCTTCCCGTCGTTACTGACGGTGACTTTTTAAAACTTTCAGATGTCGGACAAGATGAAGAAAGTGGAGAAAGAGTCCAACCTGTGGAAGACAAGGTTTGAGAACTGCAACAAAGCTCTGACCGACATGATTGAAGAGGTGTGTTGATGGTGGTTTTCTTTCTTTTCTCATCATTTCACGCCTTTGTCACTCCTCATTTTCTCCTCATTTTCTCCCCTTAAAGAGAACGGAGAAAGGCAAAGAGTACGACTTGTTTGTCCTGAAGATTCAGAGGCTGGAGAAGCTGTGTCGCGCGCTGCAGGATGAGAGGAAAGTCCTCTACGAAAAGATCAAAGAAGTCCGCCACGCCAACTCCAACCTCCCAGGAAAGGTCATAAGCAGCTCGAAGCTCAGCCAGGAGTCTGATGATAAATCTGCCCTCCTGACCCCTCTGGAGCTCCAGGAGCTCCAGGAGCTTCAGGAGACGGACCCAGTCCTGACTGAGGACATGACTCGTCTGAGGGAGGAGCAGGCCAAGCTGCAGGAGTTTGCTGCCTCCCTGTTGGACCCAGTTGCTGACAATGAGGAAGACCACAATATAGATATAGACCTGGAAGAAGACTTAGTGTCAGCTGCATTCTTCCAGTTCAAAACCAAAACTCAGGTCAAAAAGGAGCCAATTTCAGTCCCTGAAGAGCAGGTTGTGGAGGTAAAATCAGAGGCAGCGGAGCCGGTTTTCCCACAGCCAGATAAGGCTGAGGAGGTCCAAAAGCCAGATCAGTCAGCACCTGAGGAGAAGTCTTCTGAAGCAATGCCAACAGACCCACAACCACTGCAACAAATCGAAACTAGTGAGGAGATCCAGCAGCAGAAACCTACTGAACAGGTACAAACACCTGAGACTGAGGATGCTCAGATACCTCCTCTGTCAGACCCAAAAGCACAAGAAGCATTAGTTCAAACACCAGTCGAGGACAAAGAGATGCAACAAGTCCAAATTAATGAGAAGATCCAGCAGCAGAAACCTGCTGAACAGGTGCCAACACCTGAGGCTGAGAAACTTCAGATCAACTCAATAACGGACCCAAAATCTGAAGTGGCAACCGCTCGAATGCCAGTTGAGGACAAAGAGGTGCAACAAATCCAAATTATTGAGGAGATCCAGCAGCAGCAGCAGCAGCAGCAGAAACCTGCCGAACAGGTGCCAACACCTGCGGTTAAGGAGGTTCAGATCCATCCTCCCTCAGACCAAAAACCTGTAGAGGCTACGATCCTGGAGGAGACAGGTGAGCTCAAACCAGTGGAACCAGTGGAAGAACTGAAAATCCAGCAGCAGGTGACTGAGCTGCTGCAGGTCTCAGAAGAAGCAGCAACCAAGACAGAGTCAGCACCACCAGCTGAAAGCATGCCAAAAACTGCTGCATCCTCCATGAAGAACGCACCAAAGAAGAAGAAGAAGAAGCAGAGCGGGAAGAATGTGAGCTAAAGTCCAGGATGTAAACAAAGGTGTGTGAATCTGTGTGTGTGTGATGTGAGACTAGAGTGAGTGTGTTTGAGCCTTTTGTAAAAATCCAGCATCAGTTTGTCTGAACTGGTGGTTTCGAGAGGACGAACAAACCCAACGTTTAGTTTGGCTCTGCTTTCAACTTCTGTGCAGTGAAAATGTTTCCATGACTCTAATAAAGTGACTCTTTTTGACATGTGTCAGTTTTTATCTTTGTCTTATTCCATAAACACTGACGATTGTGACCAGCAGAGCAACTTTAACCCCCAGTGTCGAGTCAGAGCCCGGGGAGTGTCTCTCAGAAGGAGAGGTTCTGTAGAGCGACTGAACCACCAGGACTGTAACGCTGCACTATATCTAAGCTGGGGGGTGGGGGGGGGTCCCAGCCAGAACTGCAGAGTATCTTTAAGGACTGTGACCTGGAGCTCCCTAACGCCTGGATGCAGCTCCAGCTCACAGACACTAGATGGAGGCAGAACTCTTCCCTTAAAAGACTTTAACCTTTTCTTGATGGTGTCACAGGTTTGGAGACGTTCCAGTTGTCTTTGAACTCAAACAGTGTCTCAGCTTTTCATTTGAAATACGAGTAAAGTTTGACTGACGTGCGAGGAGGTTTTTCCACGTTAAAACACGGTGAGATGTCGGGAGACTGCAACATCGGAATGATGTGACGCGTTGAAGTCACACTTCTTAATGCCTTAAAGAAGAAGCGTTTTCCTTTAAGCTTTGAGGGATTTTAGAAGCTGAAGGTGGAAAATGTAAATGAGTGTCACCGTAAAGGTTGTGTGTGTGTGTGTGTGTGTGTGTGTGTGTGCGTGCGCTGGCGTTTAATCTAAGCTGAGCTGCATTTTCAGCATCATGGGCTTGAAACACTCTGACGTGGAGACGTTACAAACTTCTACCTGCCGACCTTCTTCTAATCGACTCAGGAATCAAAGTCGTCCCAGCTGGTGCTGGAGCCGGATCCCATTCAGTTTCCAGTTGATCCCAAAGGGAAAGGACTGAGGAGATGAGATGAGAGTTCAGGGCCGATCAATCATGGAAACAGATGAACAGGCTTTAAAGTCTGGTGCAGTCGGTTGGTTGATGCCAGTAACTTGTTTAAAGGGGTTTTTAACCTGTGTCCTGCTGGTTTGTTTAAAGACAAGATGATTGAAGAAAATATTGATACTGATAAATTAAATTTTTTTTCTAAAGTAGAGTAAATATTTTTTTAAGGAAATTGAAACATCTTAATGGAAAATTAATATACTGCTGCTTCCAAACAATTGTTCCTGAGGACGCACAGGAAGTCCAGCTGCTTGAGGTTGAAAGTCCAGGACAGAGGTTAGGATTCATGGCGATGTCAGAGCGTGCATGGCGTGGGATCTGGATTCCCCCCGGAACTCCTCCAGGCTTTGCTGCTAACATTACGTTCTATAGGAACGTCCTGTGGAGGTTCCGCTCGGGCCGGTGAGGATGTTCTGCTGCCATTTTAACCCGGTGACGGAGCAACGAAAAGTCACAAGGTCACAGTCAAGATCGACATCCAAACCACAAACATCTGAGCGTCGTGAGGGAAACGTCTTTTCTGTGTGTGAGCACATCTTCTTTTATGGCTGCTGTTTGATTTGGATCCAGGTCTTTGTTGTGTGTCGGGGTAATGGCTCTGTTGAGCTCCTCACAGCTCAGTGCACAGCTGATGATCTGTGTCAGGACTGATGCTGCAGCCTGTAATGAACACACACACACACACACACACACACACACACACACAGTTGCTCTGCCTACACAACCAAATACAAAAGCAATTTCTTCGTTTCCTTAAAGACATCAGGCTTCATTTGATGGGACAGCCGGCCGGGACTCTAATTTCTGCCTGTCACTCTCTCAGTCCGGTCCAGTCTGACACGCTGCTCGGGCGTGATCACACTCGTCTCCGAGGACGTGGGAAGTGATTTTAGGAGCTGAAGAGCAAGAAAGAACCATGATGACGATGAGATGACTTTTTTTTAGAGTCGAAATAAAAACACTTCTTACCCAGAACTGAGCAGATGTTTTCAGAAAGATGAAGCATAAAGAGATGAAATAAAGCACAGAGCAACTTCCTGTAAACTACAAGCTCTGGCTGTGTTTTACATCTGGGACTTGACACGTTCATTCAGTGTCACCATGTCCTCACACAGTTCAGAGGGACGCGTCAACAAACCTTTGGACCGTGGCAGGGGACGCATCTGTTCGATTCCCAGTAACTGCCAACAGTTCACTAACCGGGGGGGTCGGTGTCTCTGCTACAGAACCACGGAATGTTTGCAGAAGTCCTGTTTCCTGCAGACTCTGTGGGTCGGTCGGCAGCTCGGCCTCTTCGTGTCAGAGCTGCAAACTGTGTGAAATCGCCGGGCGTGAATAGTGCTGCTGCAAACAAACCGCTGATGCGCTTTGACTGTGACAGCTCAGCGACAAATTTAGCGTTTTCCTTCACTGCAGCTGCTGGAGGTTTGTGAGGTGAAAACACACCGTGAGCTTCACACATCCTTCTTCTGACAGCAAGTTTTTCTTTTATTGCAGCGGCATTTTCTCTGTTTGGACACTGATGCTTCTGAACCTGTGATGACGTCTGAGCTTCACTTTGTTGTTGACGGAGCCTCGTGCATTAACTGTGATGATCCCGCGACACAGATCAACGCTTTCATTAGTCCAACACTTGGTTTCCGAGCCTCAGAATTAAGGACGTTCCCGTCGTGACTAAAAACCCACTCTGTGTGTGGCTTTCTCTGTGTGGGTTCCTCTTACAAAAGGAGAAGCTACTAAATCATAAAGAGACACTTTGCATTAATTTCACAATTATTTACGTGTCCCCGTTGAGCAGCTGAAGCAAACGGGGCTCAGGGTCGTTTCTCTTGTTGCAGCATCACGACGTTCGAAGTGAGACGTTTCCCTCGCAGCAGCATGTCAACACGGCGCAGCTGCTCAATGTGAAATTACCTTCGCAAAGTTACACGAGAGCCGTGAAAAGGCACGTTTTTTGGGACGTTCACACAAGAGCTTTTAGCTTTTACTATTAAAAACTGGCTGTTTACACGCTGGTTTGAGGAAGGACGAGACAAAAAGGGTGTGAAGCCTCTGCACATGTGCACTCACCTCCTGCTTTTTCTGTCTGAACCGGAGCCACATTCATTTTCACTAAAACGATCAAACTGCTGACACACTGCCCCCCCCACTTCACTACACCTGCTTTCTCTTCCTCCTCTTCCATCCCACACACGAGTCCGGTCACTTCTTCCTCTGCAAACGGCTCATTATCAGCCACTGGAAAACCTGTGAATTGTGCTCGTGGCAGTTGATCCTGGTGGTGGCGACTGCATCAGTCACACTCGTCACACCTCAGCGACTACAGACACCTTCTAAAAAGTGTAAATGAATGACGGAGATCTAAAGCAGGCGGCTTCACGCAGCTCACACGCGGCCTCAGCTCTGCAGCTCGAGGCCACGTCGGAGCCTCTGCGCCGTTAAATGAAGTTTGGAGACTGTGAGGAGGAAAATCCATAGCAATCGAAATGAGGGGCTGTGAGTCAAGACGCCCGAGGCCGTTTCCTCCGTGAGAGAAGACGTGTGAGATGCCGCAGAGACAGGAGTCAGACACCACGTCCAGGATTAGTGTTAGAGGACGGGGGCAGTCGGGGCTGGGCCTCGAATATTATCAGTACGTGCTGACAATTACTCGACTGTAGTTTTTAGTAAAAGCTGCTTTAAACTGCAAAACAAACCTGACCTCCGTCTTCAGCGTCCCATTAGTCCACGTTACCTCAGGCAGGATGAGGTCTGTTGCGAATGTGCTTCTGTAAACTGCATCTTTCAATCTGTTGCTTAGAACAAAAAGGAAACTAATTAACTGCATTGAGTGAGAATATTTAAAGATTTTCCATGTTTTTACGACGCATTAGTCACAGCGGGAGATTTAGTTTCACGTAACCAGACGTCCTGGTTACCGAGCTCAGACCTTCACCTTCACTGTTTCCAGAATCTCACCTACAGTTCACGAACATTCACAAGAGACCATTTGTGCTGCTAAGGAGGCGACGATGAAGATCACGTGGTTTCGTGTGTAAAACACAGGTCAAGCACTTTTCGTTCCAGCTGTGCTGCAGCTGTGGATGTCGACGGCCGAGCAGCTTTGGTTCTGATTTGAAGTTCAGTTTGAAGAGCTTTCAGAGAAGAGAGCGTTCCGATTTTCCCTGTCGCTTTTCTTCTTCTTCTTCTTCGCTTGTTCTTAGATTATCCGGGACTTTCTTCAAAATATTACACCTAGTTTCAACAAGTGCGACAGATGTATAGACTATATTTATCTAGATGAATTTTAATTTGATCTTTTTGCACTGTGGGTTTTTTATCTTCCTTACCATAGGGCGAAACAATAAACCTTTGGACTTTCATTGATGGAACATCTCACCTCACTCTGGACAGGAGTTCACATTTCTGTCCTCATTGTTTAAAGTTGTTAGAGCAAAAAAAAAATTGACAATTTTCTCCTGGAATTTGTTGAAAACTTCTTGTAGTTTTTCTGAAATAATTTTTTATGATTTTTTTCTACATGTGTACTTGTCGATTTTTTGGGGAGTCAATCAGCTGCAACAATGAAAAAACAAGCGGACGATGTGAGATTAAACGCTACAAAGGCCAAAAAACGGCATTAAATGTTAAAGTCGTTGAAGCAGATCTGATCATTAACCCCAGACTGTGATTTCAATTCCCACATGTGAATAATTCTTGGAGACGTCTGGTGTCCACAGCAGCCCCCACACACACACGTGCTGATTTTATTAGAAACCGAGCTGAAACTTTGACCAAACACAGAAACTGTTTTACCAACAGATGGTCCAACGCCTCAGTCAAACACGCAGGATATGGATTAGGTAGCAAGTTGGCGAGATTTTAGAGCCATTAGTAGATGCTCATTTTTCATTTTTGCTGTGAGCCATGCTAGCTGTTTCCAGTCGTTATGCTAAGCTAGGCTAATGCTCCGTTTATAAGCCATGGGACTGATGTCCATCATCTTGTCAATTTTTGAATGAATAAAGCTAAATTAATTAACACTAAAACATTAAGGAAAGAGTGAGAGCGAAACATAAAACCTATAATGAAGTGTCATAGAAACAGGATGATGTGCTGTGAAAATGAACATTTAGACAAAATATTGTTTGGGAAAAAGCAGAATTTGCCATTTGTTGTAATATGCCTGAAATGTATTAAAATGGAGAAGTAGCCAATGTTTTGCTGCCAACTTAGTAAAAAAACGTTTTCTCCATAACTCAAAAAGAAACCGTGAAAAATATGTTGCTATAAAAGAAAAGTAAAAACCAAAGTGCCTTTATTGCGATAGCAAGAACATATTTGACCTCTCAAAGCAGGAAATTGCTTCCATAATCAGGGGATTCACCAGCTCAGGTTAAGCAAATCTGTATAAACGTAAAATTTGACCGTTGGAACTTATGAACTTTGGATTTGACCTTTTAACAGAGGAAGCCAAGTTAGCTTGTTAGCTCACACCATCATTAACACCATTTTAAACCTTGGTGACAAAGTCAATGGAAAAATAAGGGTGTGACTGTTAGCAGCCCAGCTAACTAGCTTTTGTCAGAAAGCAGCTATTGTCTGTCTGGCAGGAAGCTACTGCAGCTACGTTGGAAGCTCGCGTGCTCCAGGCTGGCTAGCAAGGATTTAGCCTAGCGGTAGTTCACCAGCTTCCTGTCACTACATCTGTTCTGGATGAATTTCACTGTGCCACAGTGTGTCTGTCATGACAAACTTTATTAATGGCACCACAAACAAATTCAAACAGCTTATGGGAAAAAACATTCATATTTAACTTTTTACTCTTCAGTTCTCAAAAAGTGGGCCCTGTCCAAACCAAGAGTAGCTAAATAAAATCGGTGGAACATCCAACAAACAAGAACTCACACACACAAGAACTCGCCCAGATTTGAATAAAGCCAAACGGAAACCCCTGTTTTTGTTGCTGCTCCCTGGCTGGATGTGATACTTCCGTTTGTACAAGATGCTCTGGTTTTTCTTCAACACCTGCTTTATTTCGCCGGCTGTCTGATCAGCGGGGACATAAACCAAATCATGCTACAGCGCGGAAACCCGGTCCTCGCCACATGCCACACGGCTGAAGGAGACAAGAGGCAGAATTTATCACTAACAGGCAGCTTCTCCTAAACTCGTCATCCACTTCTCTCCACCAGGAACCTCTTTTTGACTCTCGTCGTAACAAAGCGAATGTTTCCTGCCTGGTTTTTGCAGTACATTCGTTCAGCACTGCTAGCTAATGGTGATAAGAAGTTCCTGGAGCCTCAGTTTGCCTCTGTGTTTTCCTCTTCTGCTTGGTTTGGTTTCTCGGGTCTGTCCAGCTCTCCATCCGGGGCCTTAGGGACTCTGCGTCTCCATGTTTTCAATCAAAGGCTCTTTTTTCATGAACTGCAAATGTCTGATGGACCTCCACACCCCGACGTAGCTGTCGCTGAGCGACTGAGCGGAGGTGGGGTTCTCCCTGTGCAGGTGCTCCCTTTGCATCTCCAGCATGTCTTTTTCTGTCATAACGTGACTATTCACGCCTGCTTCTGCGTCTCCCGTCCACGGCTGTCCGTTAGCCAAACCGGCCTCCTCCTTCCCCTCACTGCTCAACGTTCCCTTCTCTTCTGGGTTTCCCGCATCAGAGCCGGTGCCAGCAGCGGGTCCGCCACCATTCAGTGATGACTTCTCTTCATAAGGTTCCCCAGGCAGCGCTCCATCCTTCCCCGCCTCCTCCAGATCCTCATACAAGCTCTTCTTCTTCGTCTCAAAGTATTTGACCACGCAGTAGGTGATGGAGCCAACGGTGTTCACCACCACGCCAGCGATAAACAGCCCGGTCGGTGCCACATCGTTGAAAGCCAGCATGCCGACGGTGATGGTGGCAATGCTCTTTACCACGCCAACAAAGCTGGTGGTGACGGCGGAGTTGATGTAGGTACAATGGAGTGTGGTGAAGTTCATGGCACAGCCGATGAAGATGCAGAGAATGAAAATGACCGTGATGTGGGGGTCCTTCCAGCCCTCATAAGACCACATGTTCACGGCGTCCATGGAGATGACTGAGCACACCAACAACACCTGAGCGAAAGACAAAGAGAAAGAAGAAGTAGAGAACATGAGAAGCTAAAGAAAAGGGATGAAGTCCAGCACTAATGCCCTGCTCCACAGTCCTTACCGGCGAGGCCATGATGGCGATGGCGTACTGTGCAGTCAGGGGTCCGTACTCACTGTCCAGACTGGTTTTCTGAATGAGGACCAGGTAGGAGGCATGGACGATCACCGCCAACACACCAGTGACGTAACCGAAGGGATCACCGGTGAGATCACCTGCACCTGGAAGATGAAAATTGTGAGGAAGTTCTGGTGGTTTTTCTGACAACTACTCTTTGGGGGTGGGCCTTAGAAAACAGTTAACTGGCACCATAAAGGACCACAGGTGGACTCTGGAGGTCAAGTGATGGAACGCTTCTTTAAATCTGTGAACTGGACCTGAGCTGCTGCTTCCTCATTTGTAGTTTTGAGAAACATGTCTGTCACGTCTGAGGAAAAAAACTGTGAAAAAGAGGAACGAGAACAAAGAAAAGTGATTTGAAGTGACTTGGAGTTTGAAGGAGGGGATGGACAAATCAGAGGAGCTGATGAATGAAGCGGGAGGATTAATCCTGGGCGGAGTGTGTGTGTGTGTGTGTGTGTGTAGGCTGGAAACTGACAAAACCAGCTGCTCACAAACAGCAGTGCAACACACACTTCAAAAATACACAACATCCAAACTAAATTCCAAGAATGTTTCAAACTGGAAAGTAGCTACAACCTGTTAGTGAAGACACTAGATCAGGGGTCTCAAACTCAATTTACTTGGGGGCCGCTGGAGGCAGAGTCGGGGTGAGGCTGGGCCGCATCAGGTTTCCACAAGAAAAACTTTGAAATAATTTTAATCTTCTCAAATGTCTTTATTTTTTATTTTTAACACAAAATAATATGAAAAAATAAATAAACAAATTAGAAGAAAATAAATAAGAAATTAATAAGAAAATCAATCAATCAATCAGTAATAAGTAAATAAAATAATAATAATAATTATAATAATTAGGATTCAAATGTCTGTATTAACAGTTCTTAAAGTTTTCTTTAAGCTGTCGCCTTGAAGTTTCAATCAAGTGTTTAGCCGACGCACAAAGAACGTCATTTCCTCAATATACGTCATTTCCGTTCCGTGCCGTTCATAACAAACTCGCGGGCCGCACTAACATTAAACTTTAATAATAAGGTGGGGGCCACAAACTATCGGCCGCGAGTCTGAGACCCCTGCACTAGATTAGCCACACGCTAATTTGCTTGTCTGTCACAATATAACTGCTGTATTATTTGAGAAAACCAATGTTAATAATGGTCTGCTGTCCTCTTTCTTATCAACAGACACAAATTTAATTCCGAATTTAAACTCTTTTCACGCAGACGTGTCTAAACGCTGTAGCATCTCCAATAAAATGAACCAAACGCTAAACACGAATCGTGCAACTCCAGTCAACCTAAATGTTTTGGCTGGCACAGAGGCGGAGCGGTTAGCCATGACAACCGGCCACAGTTTAACGTAACACAAGCTCCCAGAAGCTGTCGATGAACCTGTTACATCCACAGGAAAGGCTCTGAACTACAAAGAGTCAGGTCAGCCTGGATCAGCTTCAGTGGATTCTGCAGTGTGACTGGTTTGGTGGCACAATCAGAGAACCCGCAGGTTGAGCAAAGACATTGTGGTGAGGATAAGATCGTCAACTCCACCCATGGCAAAGCAACAAAAGGTGGTAATGCCATCATGTGAGACGGGACGGTTCTTTTACGTCCTTCAGAAAAATACGGTGGGGGTACGGCTCTGCACCGGTCCTTCATGCCTCCATTAGACCACATCTGTATTTAGCAACACTGCCACAACCTTTTTGATCCCCGGGGGTCACACCTTCGCAGTCTTGGTACAGTTCCCTCTGGACTCTGACATGACAGAGGGAGTTGGACCTTCAGTGATTTGACTGTCTGAATCTCGACCATCAGTCTGGAGGTTTTTGCTCCTGTGCCTCCTGTGTAAAATTATACTTTGAGTTCCGCTAATATGTTAAATAAATCTTTAAATAAGGAAGTGACTCTCATGAAGAGATTCGAGTCTCATTAAAAAAGAATTTTCCAATATGAAATATGTAAAACGACGTGTACCACAACGTCGCATAGAAATGCAGTGGAGGAGAAGTCAAAGTGGCCACAGTTAAATCTACTTTCATAAAGAACAGATATGTTCATCTTTCGCCCGCTGGGGCTGCACGCTTACTTACTAATAACAGTCAAATGTGTCAGTTCTTCTACAACATCATTAAATCCACACTGACTTTAATTGTGAGGCCCAACATCTGAGCAGAACCTCCAACTTTCCTCCCACAGACAGATTAGAAACACCAAGAAACAGGCTTTTCTCCCTCCTCCACCGCGGAAGATTGCCGTAGGATCATATTTTTAGCCAAACTGTCGACGAAAAGATGAATGTTTGTTTTTTCACGGGAATAAAAACGTTCTTATCGGAAAGATTAATCCCGGAACGTTCATTAGATTAATATTCTGCACATTTCACACTCGCTGAGAGCAGCTTCTGCAGACGCAATCAGGATCATTAACAGTAATGGAAAAATCAAATCTCCTGCTGCGAAAGACAGAATTTCCACCTCGGACACATTAACGTGATGATATGTGATGTGACATGTAACAAAAAACTATTTAACTCAGAGTTTCATAGGACGGAGAAAATATTTCATCCCTTGTGTGAAGACAGATGTGACTGCAGGTGAAGGCAGGGTTAGAAAGAGGATGAGATGCTCTGAAAACTACTAGAGCATCTCACTGTGATGCACAGATGGAAAAAAGAAAATAAAGCGGAAAAAGGACGAACCAAAACAAAAACCAATACACAAAACCGCGGGAAACCACATCTGTAAAATTAAACTTTTCTTTGTCTTTCATTATCAGCCACACTGCAGGGTATGAATGATCCTGTTAGCTGATGGGGATCAGGAGGGGGGGGGGCACTGGCCACAAAAGACGGTTGCATTTTTACCTCCTTGTTTGTTATTATTTATCTTAAAAATTGTGAGTAAGTTACAAATTTGACATTTCCGACACTGAACAACACCAATAACATACAGTTTATTAAAACCTTTGAAATCATTTTCCAAATGTGCCAACCTATTTTGGAGTCAAACCAAAAATCCTGGATCCAGTTGAGCATTTTAGCTGCTTTGAGCTGGTTGTTTTGGGTGAGGGCTGGCCTTCAGCTTTTACTGTTTGGCTTCACTTCATTTCTCACTGCACTGGGCTCCTCAGTCGCTAAACAAATACTTAAACGCTTCCTAAGGCGTCACATTGTGCCGCTTCTTTTCATCGTTTTGCGTGTCATATCATATTCACTGTACAGGAACAACTTCATATACACAGAACAGCTATAGGGTTATGTTACGTTCCAAGATGAATTACATAAAAACTAAATGCTACCAACAGTGACCACGCCCACTTCCTTTATAGAGTAAATGCATTAAAGGGCGCAATGTCTCGAGCCAGGGTCGGACTCTGGCCTCCCATGGAAAAGTCCTGTCCCTTTACGTCCCTTCCACCACCCTGTGAGACGTTTTTTACTTTATATTCCACGTCATTGCTTTAGGCGTTAATAAGTGAAGGGTCACTGCAAGCTCCGAGCGCCGTGAACAGGTGTAACGCAAAGGGAGGGGACAAAGACGAGCCGGTGGAGGCTAAAACTGAGAGAAAACTGCAAATCATTTCCCCATCGCTGCTTAAAATGGGACAAGTGTGTGAAGTGTGTGTGTTTACCAGCCAGCGCAGCTCCAGCTGTGGTGATGAGCACGGCGGTGACCACGCCGACGGACGGGATGCCGTTCCTCAGCACGCACACGCCGATGCTGAGCGTGAAGAGCGGCAGGCAGCGTTTGAACACGACGTACATGGGCAGGCTGAGGCCTCGCAGGGACCACAGGGTGAGCGTGGACTGCAGCGTGGACAGGATGCAGACCGAGGCAAACTCCTGCACACAGGGACACAGAGACACCGTCCAGTCAGGACCCTGGTCCCAGCCCTCAGCTACACCTGAGCTGCTGGAATAGTGCAGAACACGATACAGCAAAACGGGCAGGTAGAGGTCAACTCGTGGAACCTCCACACCAAGTCTCTGCAGCAACACTGACCTTTGACCGGAGGGTTTTAAAACTCGTCGCCGTGTCAGTGGACTACTTGAACATTTCTGTGAATTCCACTTGAGGTTGGAATTTAAAGCAGCTTCTACTTGTCGTGGGATATTGTTTTAGGCAAATACTTTTACTTGAGTGTCGAATTGTGGACTTGTACTGACTCTGTCACGGAGACGGCGGCTGCTTAACCGGTTCTGTGACTGGAAACAAGGGATTTGTGATCCTCAGTGCGGCAGCAACTGCAGCACGCACACGGCCAGTGGAGTCCAGCTCCCTGGAGCCTGGCACTGCAGAAACAGAGGACGATGCTGCAGCTCTGTGGCTCTTTAGGACAAACACCCCCCTCAGTGAGGCGGTGGGGGGGTCCACAGGCCGCCCAGGTACATGGTGAAATAACATTCATACCTTTGTGTTAAAGCGAAGAAGTTTTAGTGATTCATTGATAAATAAATGTTTTTTGGTTTCTGTTGCTCACGTGCAGATTCACAGCAACATTCGCTTCACTTTGAAAATCACTAAGTTTAGACCAAATTTATTTTGTGGCACATGTTTTAAAATGGAACCTTGTTTTAGTTTTTGTCTTTTTTGTTCCATCACCACAGATCTGACTAGAAATGATCAATCCGTTGCTCGCAGCTCGGGCACCTCGGGTCTGCCCGGGTCTCCCCGGGTCTGCCCGGGTCTCCCCGGGTCTCCCCGGGTCCGGGAGTCTTACCTTGGAGAGCTGAAAGCTGAACGCGGGGACCTTGACCTTCCCCAGGCGGCGGAGCGTCTCCAGAGTGAGCGCCGCGGTGCTGCTGGTCAGGAACTGGATGAGCGTCAGGAAGCCGAAGTGATAATTGGTGATGAGGAACTTGAGCAGGATGTTCAGGGAGCCGGAGAAGACGCCGTGCGCCACGGCCACGGAAATCCCGAGCAGGCGGCTCTTAAACACGTCCATGGCGGGTCTCAGGTCGCTTGACACGGGGTGGGAGCGGCGGCGGCGGCGGCGGGGAATCCGCTGCGAGCCCGGTGCGGAGCGGCGTCCTCTGGAGGAGCAGGGCGACGGACGCGCTGGGTTTTACGCACAGCCGCGACGCGCTGCTGCTGGACGGGAAGCGACCGCCCCCCCTCCGACTTTAGTGCCGTGACTGAAGGAGAACGAACGAGCCTTCATGAGCTTTTAGCACATTCGGACCAAAGAGAACCGAAGGAGGAAGGAGAAGTGGTTTTTGGTCAAAGTCAAGTTCCGGATTCGAAGCTCCCGCGTTCAATGAAGACGCCGAAAAGCTCCTTTCAGTCCGAGTCTCTGTGCGAAGGAAGGAGAAGAGAAACGTCCTGAAAGAAGCGGAGAAGTGAAGCTGCAGTGGACGGGGGACGGGGGTCAAATATGACATTTTGCCGCAGAGCCTCTGGGGTTCCATCCACCCATTCAACCTTTACTCATCCATTCAGAGCAGCACGTGAGAACTTCTTCAACTCCTGAGACTCTTTATTACATTTTTAATCCATAACATCCAGCTGCAGTAAAAGCTCCACCACCAAACACAACTTGACTTTTTCGTGGAGTTGAATCCGGCTCGGAGACACACTGGACTCTCTCCTCTCAGTCCCTCACTTGGGTTTAACTCCTACTACAAACTGTCAGTGATGAAGAGTCAGAGGATTATCAAAGTTCACACGACAAATTAATTTAATATTTCAACTTCAACTGCAGTGAGTCAGACTCTCACCAAGAAAAGCTGCATCAAGTTCTTTAGCAGGTTAATGGAAATTAGTAACTTTTCACTGGTGCAGATTTTTACAAACCAGGTTTTTGTGAAGCCAGGACATGATTTCAGTGTCCGAAACGCTTTGAAATGCTGCACTCATTCAGCTATTCACACACACACACACATAAAGTCATCCAGTCATCCACGGAGCCTGTGGATGACTGGATGATGAACGTGAGCACAGGCACAATCACAGGAGAAAGACTCGTCACTACTGTGTTGCTGAAAACACTAAATGTCTTGTTGCCTCAACAAACCTCTTTCTAATTAGTTCAGCTCGGCTCTTTGTCAGTGTGACTGATAACGGCCTTACAGGACGAAATCCACGTGGAAATGAGCAGATTAAACATTAAAGGTACAAACTATTAGCAGATGCTGCAGAGCTCCACACAGACAACTGATCGGTTAATCTCCAGATTGTATTTCCCAACAAAAAAAAGGCTTCGTTAACAGTTAATTCATTTTACCCGCAGACTTACAGGCCTTTAACCGAACACACCAACAAATGTGCAGGTTTCTGTTCAGCTGAGAACAATAAAATGTCTTTAGTCTGTGTTTGCTGTGGCGCCTTAAATGCGATTTGCTGCAGACATTTCATGCACCTTCATGCCTGTATTAATACCATCACTGCAAATATTATCTCAGTCAAGCAGCACAAGGAGAAAAATGCCTGTAATAATCAACCTGACACGCAGGAGTAAAAAACCACGAGCGTTGGACTGAAAACCAAACAGTAGCACAGACTCATCCTCTGTGACACACGACACCGGATCGGCCACAACATTAACACCACCTGTTGTGGTTTACTGTGGTGGGTGTGAGACGGGTGGACAGCGGGTCTTGACGGGCAGGTCAGTTTACTTTATTCAACAGGACGAAAACAAACAGTGCCAACACCGACAGGTCCAATAAAGATGAGCTGATCAGCTCCACCTGCAGTATTGGGGTTTTAGTCCGGTCAAACAGGACGGTCCAAACTCACGTTCTAATCAGTTCGTCCACCTGAGCATTTGGAGCAGCTGCGTTGTTTGGATGTTACCCTGGTTCTTCCTCCTCCACCTCCCGCCTTCGTGTCCTTATCTGAGATAGAGACATCCCCATCAGTCATAACAGGCGTGGAAATGACTTGGACAATATTTTAATTGAAGTATTCCATCAGAAAATCAGCTTCCGAGCCACGAGGGAGGAAGACCGTCCTTATCGAGCACAGACCATTAGCTTCCAATTAACACGCGGAGACAGAAGAAGACGCTTCCAAAGGCGAGGAGATTAAGACCGGCCCGAGGAATTAGACCGGGGCTGTCCTCTGCAGGTGATGCTGATTAGACAGAGTGATTCAACAGACTAGAGCAGGTTCACGTCATCCTAATGTGGATTTCCAAACAATCACAGCGAGTTTCGTGCTGCTCAGAGGCCACGGGAACTGAAATGTAAATTTAATTTGGTTTACGCTGCTCTGGTGTCTTATGATGCAAGAAAAACAAGAAGGTTTTCACTTTTCTCGTTGGAGGATCATTGACAGGCTACAGGAGTAAACGCGTCCTCTGGGAGACGTGTGGGGCCCAGACAACCTGAGGTTTGGTGCAGAGTCATGAGAATTAATGGGAAGAAAATAAAAAGGGAGGAAGGAGGAGAAGGAAGAAGAGGATGTCAGCGAAGAAAACCTGGAAAACAGGAGGAAGACATGGAAGTGAGAGGAGCACAACAAAGGAGAGAGTGGAGGAAGAGAGGACGAAGACAAAGACGAGTGGAAGGAGGAGACAAAAGGGGAAAAGGTAACAACGAAAGAAACACAGGTAAAGACAAAGAGAAGCAACATGAAAAAGACGTGGAAGAGAGTAAAGAGGAGAAGACGAAACAGACGAGTGGACGAATGTGATGTAGAGACAAGACAGCAGGACAGGAAAGGGACGAGCAGCATCACGTTTCTTCCTGCAGATCCACAGAGAGGACACCTTCACCATTATCACCAGGAGAGCCCGTCTCCCCCGACTCTCAGAGGACAGTTTGATTTTCAAAAACGTTGGACAAGTTGAAAAACTGTCTTCAGTTGAAATGTGTTTTAAATGTGACAGTTACGGGACATTTTACAGCTGATCAGCTGGAAAACGAAAGCAAAGAGAACATGAACGTTTTCACCAGCACAGTTATATATTAGTCATATAACATGATTTTATAGAGTTTAATCAATTGAATACTACTACAAATATTTACAATGAATGTAGATCATATTTTTTAAAATCATCATCAGTCATTGATTGTAAAGACGTTCGTTTGGATCATGAAGTGAATCTGCTGCTTGTTAGTCACTGTCAATCATCATAATCCACATTTGCGCCCAGCTGCCATAAAACTTCATTTGAGCAGCAAATGTGGATTAATTCCCCGCTGAAAATTGTCCCTGCAAGACAAAACATTTTTACGTCTTTGTTGGTAGACAATAAGACAAACACAGATGAGTCTTCACGAGTTGCTGCTTTTTTGAAGACACTGAAAAGACACATTGACTTTCACGTGCAGCAGAGACGTGTCACAGTGGACATCTGTCTTCTAAGATTCAACAGGAACATAACAATAATTACATGGAAATCATATCCAAACGGGTGCAAAACCTTTTTAATGTACATTCAGCCACAACAAAGGTATTAAAGTTAATTCAGTATTAATTTATCCGGGGCAAACGCTGCACCAATATTTCACTACACGTATCTGAAGCAGCATCGAAGTGGATGGAAACTCTCGCCGCCAACGATATCACACAATCTGATCTTCATAATATCACCAGCAGGTATTTAGTTTTCCCACGGTAATTAACGCTCACTCCCTCTTTGACAGAAGTGACTCGTCCCTGCCAACAGTCCATCGGGTTTTAGAATGGGGGCCTGGTGTGAGTGGTGCTGCGTCCTCACGGCTGCTGCGTGTTTCACGGCGCTGTTCCTGCAGACAAACAGGCAGGTGTGTAGATCTTCACCGTCTCGTCCCACGAACAGTCCACCACCTGCAGACAACACAACACAGAGAGACGGGTCCCGGGGGGGGGGTCACCAACACGTTCAGCAACAGCAAACAAGTTGAATCCAAGTGTGGCTGCGGCTCCACTGACAGTCAGACAGACGCATCTATTCTCACACAGGCACAGCGGGACGAGCTGCATCCGCTCGGGCAGTTCCACAGACGTTCCCAGACGTTCCCCAAACGTTCCCAGAGTTTCCGTTCCCGTTTGTCTGGATTAATCTATAAACCTGCAAGAAGTGGCCTGAAACCGCTTCGACGACGTGGTTCTATAAAAGAAACCGAATTGAAGCTGCATTGGTTAAATGCTCATGTTTTCTGTGTCTCCTGGAAGACTTTGGACAGTCGAGACAAAGGTCTAGTGTTTGGTGTCCGGGGCTGTGCTGTGGACACTCACATCAAAGTGTCCCCCCCAGATTACCTTCCATTATGAGCTCTGGGACAAATGGCTGAGCGGCCGCTGGTCTCCTTTCAACAAAGGACAGAAGTGACTCTCTGATTTCCTAAATGACGGTTTGCCTCAGATGAACATCGTTCCTTTAGTGCAATTCCTCCGTTCGGCTTTCATCATTCTGCAGATTGACACAAACCTTTAATCATCACCACAACACTACACAATCCTATAACCTCATATTTCTATCTAATATTTAGCGTATTCGCATCCGAATCCAAGGTTTTTCCATCTTTTCTGCAGATGGTCTTTATGTTAGAAAAAGAGAAAACTCGTTCTATTTGTTCCCGGAGCCTTTTTCTATCTGCAGTGTGTTTTTACCTCTAATGCTAGAACGTAATGATGCAGGGACACGGGGAGATGCCCACATACAAACACATCACACAGCACCACAGACTGAGCGGGACAATCATTTACAGACGTAACAAAAGTCCCGGCGATGTGAAGCTCTTCACTTTCTAACCGGAGACGTTTGAGGTGACGCCACCTGCCTCGCTCCACTCTATAATCACAGGGACGGGATGATGTGCGGCTTTCAGCTGGACCTCCGTCATTTCTCCAGCCTGCAGAACACTAATCAGCTGACAGGTTTGGCCTCTGCTCCCAGCTTTCAAAGGAAAACACTGGTTCCACTTCATGACTCACGTCAGTGCAGGTGTTCCAAGTGACTCTGTGCTTAGCAGAGAAGAAGAGGAAGAATCAGCTGCAGCCTGCTGGTCGGAGAGGCAGGATTCACGTCTGCTCTCACTGTAACAGAGTGAGGTCACATTACACACCTGCTCACGGGTTCATTCTGCAATCACGGACTGTAAAGGCTGCACGCAACGACACCTGCCCATCAGCTGCGTCACTGTTTGCCTTTCGACTCTGGCTGAGCTGCTGTGGCCCGAGGAACAAAAGCGACTGGCAGCGTTGCTTTCACAACGATCACAATGGTGGGTCGTTCGGGTTTCGTGAATCGCTGTTGCTTTTGGCTACACACAGAAGACTACGCACAGCCGATTCAGAGGAAACTTGTAAAAATGAATCAGAGGAAATTATCTTGTGGCAAATTGCATATGGTCAAGATACACTACGAGTCAATTCATGCAAAGTCAATGTTACTGATGTGTAAAATCTACAGACACGGTGTGAAGAGCAGGAGCTGCAGAGTTCTGCTCGCTCAGAACCTGGGGTTTAAAAAACCTGAATGTTGGAAATCTGTGGTTGGCCTGCTGCACTGTTTCATGAATCAGTCCTGTTCATCCAATCATCCGTCCCGTTGCTGTAAACTCGATATCCACCCTGAGGGAACTTCTTCAAATTTGACCCAAACGTTCCCTTAAGGATGAACTGATTAGGTGTCGGGGGTCATGTGTCAACATATCTGTGACATCACTGACCATCGGTGTGAACACTATATCAAGAGAACTCCTTGCGGGAATTTCTTCCAATTAGGTTTTGTTAGTCATTTGTAAGCCAGAGGTCAAAGGTTAAGGTCTCCAACGCCTCCATGAAATGGAGGGAAATGTCAAATGATCCATTTCAGGAAGTTACAGATATTGCCAGACACGGTCTGACAGGTTCATAAAATTTAATGTAGGTCGTGCAGCTGAGAGTGTGACGACTGCAGCAGCTGCTTCTGATCTTACGCACAGTGATTCTCAACAGCAAAATGCTGAAATAGTCGAAAGTTTAGGAGCAGCGGCAGAAAATGGAAAAATTAGTTCTCACGAGACGACCCCCACCTCGTCTGCTGCTGCTGGTTTACGCTGAGGGGAACCGAATGAGTTTCCCTGCTGCGTGTGGGTCCTAATGTGGTTGTCGTTGGGCTCACAGATGAGATTTTTCTCCCCCAAACAGCTTTTCGTTGTTCATAAATTTTATTTAATCGCAATCAGGTTACTTTTGCAAGCAGGAAACCACGATGGTTTATGGTTTGTCCTGCACCATCGACACTCGTCTGGTCCCTGCTGGCAGTTTTTCGCCTCTGATTGGCTGGAAATATCTGTTTGTATCAGACTTATTAATAAAGCGAGTGAACCTTTAGACCTTGGAGTTTTGGATGGAGGGAGAATAGGCAGCTCTTTTTGAAACACGACTGGCCACACTTGCTTTACATCACGTATTCGCCCCCCCCCCTCCCCTCAGAATTAGTGAGTTAAGAAGCTGAACGGCTTTCAGGCCGTGAGTAAGCAGAGTGGTCGAGCCGTGAGTCAGCCACTGAGGAGAGGGATGCCCTTTTTTAATTAACTTTAACAGCCCGTCATAATGGAAAGACACAGTCTCCAGCCAAGACTGCAGCCCAGCACAAAGGGGGGGGGGCTGACAAGAAGGAGCGGTACAAAGGAGGAGGAACACGACCTCAGACGTACCGGGAAAATAAAGGCAGAAACTGCTGCAGAGGAGAAGGAGTCGCTTCAACTTCAAATAAATATGAATTACAAAACAAAAAGAAGCTGTAGCAGATACACACAGTGTAATACATTTGTTCTCCCGGTTGAGTTGTCATGGTAACCGTGTTCAGCGACAGCCCGGACACACTTTCTGTGAAAACAGAGTCATCCGCTGCTACCAACCACCTGGACAGCTGATGAGCCTCAGAGACAGGATGCGGATTTAGGACGTTCAGCTCGGAGACAGACGAACGAATCGAGCGTTTCACCGTGATGTCTCCTGAGCTCACAGTCCAACACGGACCATAAATGTTATGTGCTGCTTCTGTGACGTACTGCCTGCAGTACTGAAGCACATACTGACAGAGCTCACTCAGGGGGGTCTTCAAAAAATCAAGCGACTTTGAATAAGAGCGTCCTCTCTCTGTTCACAGCTAGAAGGGGCGAAAAACAGAAGTAAGACCTTTGAACAAAAATTAAGAATAGAAAAACATTTGTGCCATAAAACTGTGGCAGTTAGACGACAGATTTTCATGAAATCATCGACCTGCAGACGACTGCATGCATGACTGTGTTCACCTCATCCCATCTGTGTCTAACACACACACTAACGTCAGGGGTCTTCCATGTACCTGCAGGGTGTCAGGAGGGTTATCCATCAGACACGTGCGGCCACGCCGGGATACGACTGACCCGCTGACAGCGAGGAAGACAAAGAGGAACTGATTAGAACAAGAAGTGATTCCAGGTGAAGAGACGGGATCTGACTGCACAAACAACGGGAACAGGCCAGGACGGGACAAAACAAGCAGTGCAGCAGGAGGACAAGAGTTTGATGCCTTCCAGCAGATGAGTCCACCGAATCGCCGTCACCTGAAGGCATCTGGACATTATGACCAAACAACAAGGTGCCGCGTGCTCAGTGCTGGTCGGTCCAGTTTTTACCTTCTGAACCTGCTGCACACTTAGCGGTCTCAGCGCGTTTCAGTTTGATACACGTGTAGTTTAATTAGTCTTTCAGTGGTCAACAGCGAGTGGACATGTGCACAGAGACCAACAAATTAACAGTCCACCACGTGTCCAACAGCAGGGAGACGCACGCAGACACCGTTTGAATGTGAACAAGCCGTAAAGAACCGAGACCCTCGTCTGTGAGGAACCAGCCTAGAGCTGCTGCTTCCACTGAAATTACCCAGACAAACCGGGACGAACGAAAGGCCTCCGAGAACCCGCTGACTGATTCCAAACCGTCTTGATTGTTGTGGTGATTTATTACAACTAACGTGTTACAGTAACAACCAGCTTCTTCCCTGCAGTAAATATTAAACTCTGAATGAAAGTGACAGCGGAAAATTAACCGTAAGTTCTGCTGTTGAAGATGAGACGACGTGTTGACCCCCCACACAGACGTGGGGGCTGCGCTCAGTGGTCTCCTCATGGACACACATCCTTATGCATACACAGTGCTGATACAATCATTTTGGGGCTATATTTGCCTTTTTCTCACATGTTAATGAATCTTTAAATCTACTTCAAAAAGAAACATTCCACGAGAGAACTTTTCGATTTGCACCGACTCACGCCTTTGTCCGTTCGTTTCCACTCGGCTGTGAGAAAGTTCAGTTTTACTTTATATTTAACTTGCAACATTTTGGACATTATTTCAAAGTGACTCACTAGGAAAGATTTCGTGAGGAGGCGAAAACGTGGAAAAAAATAATCAGCCACAGAGCGATAAACGGGAATGGAGAGCGAAAGCATGGAAACAGGGGACCTGCTCTCTGACGTCAGTGTAAATGTCCTCAGCCGTGTCACGGCGTGTTGTTCTACCGCCCACTTCCTGTATCGACATGTCCGATAGCGGCACAGCAAACAACACAGCTCATTGCTGCCGCGGCTCCTTCACACACGTTCAAACAGCCGCTTCACTGTTACACACCAACACGCGGAAGCAGCTCAAACACCGCCCAAACACGGTCTGACTTTGTGCTCGGGTCAACCCGCCCTGTGGCTGTCACTCTGCGATGCTGTGGGTTCAAGCCCCAGCTCCTGAGGCGCCGTCACGTACACACTTCCACTTCGTCACTGTCCGCGCCCTGGAAAAGTGCTCGCTCTGATTTCCCAGGGTGCTATTTTTGGCTCGGACTGAAAAGGCTGAAACAGGGTTACGTTGAGAAAATGAACCTGTGCAGCCTGGAGGCAGCCAGGTGAATGTAAAGGCGAATCTGCAGCGAACGCTGGATTCCGGACACGTCGTAAATGATTCTCGCTGTCAATAATCTCACTACCATCTGTTTCTTGCAGAAGACTTAATATTTCAAACAAAACTGCTGTGTCATCTTTTTCAGCCTGGTGAGCATCAACTCAGTGTCTTCAAAAACTCTTTTGTTAAGCTGTGACACACTCATCAAGATCAGAATGAGGTTCACATACTTTTGCCACGCACAAATGTGCAAGATTATATTAATGTTCTTTAGTCACTGACAGTGAATGAATTACTTGATCAAATGATTTCTACTTTTCGGTTTTGGGATTTTTAGAGCAGATTGACTAAACATTCGCTGTAAAAATGTTCAAATGTTTTATTATTGATAATAAAAGTATGAGAATAAAAGAATAAAAACAAAAAATATCATTAAACTTCACTTGTCTCCAAGCAACTTCAGCACCATGGACAGTTCCAGCTCTCACTGATTTAGATAAGATAAAAACTTTCTTAAGTAAGTAAAAAACTTACTTAAGGCATAAATGCAACTGTCATTTCCAAAGAATTCGCCTGGTGTAAAAAGCAGAACAATGCACAGCACATTTTGTTTTCCCATCAGATTTACGCTGCAGCCACAGAACTATTAAGTCAACCACGACGCCGAGCATCGTTTGACCGTAGGAACGTCAACCTGTACACGCATCGGTCAGAGAGACCGACATCGTGCAAACATTAATCCACGGCGGCATCAAATCGCTTGTAAATAAGGACGATTGGATGGATTGTAGGACCGTTTTCTGCTTGTAAGCCTTGGTGAAATGATCTGAATCCACTGCTTTCCTGCAAGATTTGAAATCAATATCAAAACGAATGGTGTGGCTTGAAAAACGGTCAGCAGTGAAGTGTGCAGCATTCCGAGTTAATGGGATAGAATGTGCAAAGCCACAAACGCACACGCGACATTACAGAAGCTGATTTGACGGTTTAGCGACAAATCTAAAGTTTTGTTAAATCAGTTTGGTTATAAGAATTTAAAGAGGCCAAATTCTGTGGTGACGAGTTTATCTTTGCATAAAGGAACACGGAGTTTCTCAGGGTTTCCCCCCCTCTGCATAGGGGAGAGGTCACAAAGCCTCAGAGAGACTCTGCTGATTCGCCAATTCACTTCTGAACACAAAGACAAACTAGGTTGACGAAAGAATCGTCCTCAAATGGGTCGGAGTATTTCTTTTTAACAGTGAGGATTAAGACGGAACTACAGCGTCCACATCCCCGCACAGGAAATCCACCGTGAGCGAGCGTGTAACAGGGCCACAGACTCTAAACACTGAATCAAATTTAATTCTCGCTTCACTTTTACTCGACGGCTGGTACAAAAAGAAGGAACGACACATCCACCATTGTTCAGACAGTTAACACATCTCAGAGCTAAGAAATTCAAAATCATCCAGCCATTTATTGACAGTGACGTTTCCACGTCTGTGGCTCTGAGGTTCATCTGTAATTTGGAGGTTGTGCTACATTTACAAAATGTGCTTTTCCTTATAAACCTTTTTTAAACTAAAGTTGTGATGATCTTTATCCCTGTGAGCACAGTTTGAGCTCTGGCTAAGCTGACACACACACTAATGTGGACGGACGGATCCTTCGGAAGAGCTGAAGGTGCCTCACATCTTTCGCATCCCAAACCTGCTTCTTCCTTTAACTGCTACCTCCAGCTCTGCAGCAGGTTGGTGGACGTGACCGTATCAGACGACCACATGGGCCTGATGGTTGGGCGTGACACTTGCTCTAAATGCAGGTTACCTGGTTGGGAATGTGCAGGTTGAAGTCTAATCCACAGACAAACTCGGTGTGATGCTCCACAGTGTCCAGAAGAGGCGGGTTTCTGCTGTAATTCCAGAACCTACGAGCAGAAACACACGTCACACTCGATTTACATCACTTGCGTATAATGAGGATTTAACAATTGTATAATTTGGACAAAAACTGCTGATGCATATTCAGAAGATCTTGCTGGATTTTGGAATTATTTGGAACAGTTCTGACCCTGCGCTCTCACCAGGACGGTTGCATTAACACCCCCGTGTAGGGAGGCTGCAGCCTTTTGCTGCCAAAGTGGTGGAGGCCAACTTTTTAAAATGGCGTCAAATATCAGCAGGTGAAGCCCGGACCAGTCAAAAGTGCAGAAATAAAACTGTGCCTTAGAAACACGTCTTTATCGTCACATGATGTGAGTCACAACAACGACAGATGTAGTTTCACGTTCAACTCAAACTTCCCTGTGATTTGAACCCGTCCAAAACCACCGACCTCCTCTTGACAAACCTTTGTGGGTCTAAATACAACAGGATTCCCTTTTTGGCTGCTGGTGCAGACCTACAGACTCGTATTTGACGTGAGGACAGTCTCCACTGACCTTGTCATTGTCTCTTGAAAATGAAAAACAGTGATTCTGGTAAAACCTTCACCTTTCATCTAGTGCCAGCAGCACATTCAGTAATTTTAACATTTAGGTATTCTACTACACGTCTCAAAAATGAATTCAACATTTCCTAAACCTCGATCGATTTTGACTGCAGAGAACTTTTTATGCTCCATAATTAGATCAACATTTGAACTTGTATCAAGATTTTTCTTTTCTAGATCTTATTGATGCCCTGAAGACGGACGGACTGTGTCCTAAAAAAGGAGAAACCAGATGTCAGCGGATATTTGGGCAGAGTGTGGAAGTCAGACACACGCAGTTAATCAATTCTGTAAGTAAAGCAGGGAGGGAGAGGAGTAAAGGTAAAGGGACGGAAACAATCTGCTGTGGAGAATGTGATTGTGGAAAATAAAGAGGAGGAAGAAATAAAACCGACTGACCGAGCAAGTGGACAGAACACGAGAGCCAATAAAACGCTGCCTCCAGACCTCGGGCAGCAGCAGCCAATCAGACTAATTGAAAAACCGTTTCTCTACCTTGTGTGTGTGTGTGTGTGTGTGTGTGTGTGTGTGTGTGTGTGTGTTGGACAAAGCCCTGACGCAGCAAACACTCCCTCCAGACTCATCCACTTTGCAAACGTAATTAAATCATTTTCAGAGGGAGCACTGCAGCTCCCAACGGGCTCCATTAGGCCTGTATTAATACCGGAGCTGCAGCCGCACACACACACAATGAACGTTTGGGGGGGGGGCATTAAGAGATATTATGTATTGAGTGGGTTGTTAGTGTAAATCACTGCTCACACTCAATTCCCTCATTTGTCCACGTGTGTGTGTTGCTGCAGTGCAGAGCGACTCATAAGCAGAGAGGGTTTGTTTTGCTGATTGATAACTGGGACTTTCTCTAAGAACATTTAAAGCCGGAGTAAAGACACGGCTCTGTCAATGCGAAGACGCTTCGCAGACGATACGCAGATGAGTGCAGCTGAAAGCAGGAGCACTTTGACGTGATTACCACAGCGGGGTCAGGCTGCTTTTATTATTAATATTCATATACTGTATTAACTTTAAACTAAAGGCCGCTCACTGTGTGTTCACTCACAGCCCACATCACTAACAACCTGATAAAGTGCAGCCTGGATGAGAAATGACACGTTTCTGTCCCGGCAGCTCTGACAACTTCACAAACGGATCCCTGATTTACTGTCAGCGAGTCTGAGCTGAGGGACAAACGGCAGAGAAAGGAGCAGAATTTCGCTCTTTTTGCGGTTTATCACCAGCAGATTAATCTCTCCATTCTTCTTCTTCTTCTTTCAGAAAAAAAAAATCATGGAAATGTCGTTTTTTTTTTTTTGTAAAGTCAGTTTCAGGCGGTGGACGCAGGCTGTGGCCCTCGATGTGTGCGTTTGGATGTGCGACAGCCATGATCTAAATCCGATAAATATTACTGAGGATGCCGCCGACAGGACATGTCACTTTTCCTTTAACATCGTCTCACTGACTTTGCTTTCTTGTTTGTAGCTCAAGTTTAAGTCACTTAAATAATTAAATGATTAGACTCAATATGGGCAGAAATGCTATTATTAAACATCTGAGACTGGATATTCACTTTCTTTTTGATAAACGATAAATGTTTCAGCCATTGTAGAGCTAACTGAATTTTATGCTTGTGTCTTAAATGCTCACACTGAGCTGATTACATCCTCATTTTCGACATTTGGCCTCAAACAAATAAGTAATTACACCATCACTTAGTTCACCTGAAAACCGGAAACAACAATCACCGGCTGCTAAACTGATGGTTTCAGGGTTTAAAAACAGGAGATCTGTAGGACACGTCGTTGGTTAAAGGTTTAGATGACGTGACCAGCGTGAGACCAGGCGACTGTCCAACTTGGACAAACACAGCGTGTTATTTCTGTCAGTGAGGCTTCTGGGTCGTCTTTTGTTTGCAGTTTCCATGGTAGGTAATTATTTAGCTTCTATTGTATTTCATTCAGAGCTACAGTCCTTTCAGCGGGAAGCTTTGTCTGTGTCTCACTCTTACTATGAAACTCATTAAGCGATAGCAGGCCGAGGGAGAAATGACGTCCGGGAGAAAATATACGAGGACAAAACTGGAAGAGAAAGTCCGAGAAAAACAAACATTTAACAGAAAAGGGGACGAGGAAGGAATGTAAAGTCAAATGTGATGTTACTGATGCTTTTCATTCAAACAGGAAATGAATGGCAGGACTTTTACACACACACACACACGCCGTTGAGCAGCAGACAAGAAAAGGAGACGTATCTAAAGTCAACATGAGACGTCCCACCTGCCGTTAACAAGGAAAAACACGAGCTCAGAGTCTGTTTTCAGTGGGTGGTACAGGAAGAACCACGAGCCAAAGAATAAGTTTGTCTTACAAACGCTGAAAATACGTGATATCTGAGGACAGCTGAGGCTGATGGGAATGTTTTAGGGAAACGAAAATGTCGATGATGCTGGCGAACGGTCAGAGGATCGTCACAGTTCGTTCAGCTCATTCTGAGGGAATCAAATCAAGTCTAAAAATAAAACTCGGAAATCAATTAGTTAATTACTTTACAAAGCACAAAATTCACATGTTGGTGACTGGACGTCCACAATATTCATATGCTGGCGGCACGAGCCAAACGCTTAGGATAAAATAAAGAGGAAAGCGGAAGGGAGGGGGCGGGGCGGGGCGGGGCAGCGGGAATGAGGCGTGAATGGGTAAAATCCAATCTGTGAGCTCGTATGGACATTCAAACATCTCTGTTTCTCCCTGAGAAATGCCTCCAGGTGACATCACTTAGAGGAACCTTCATTTCCGATCATCTCACACTACAGAGTTTGTAATATTAGTCAACCTGCAGAGCTCCCGCAGATGACATCATCTCGATTCCTAGCGATGGAAAAACTCCTCCGGGTGATGTCGTCATCACTAACAATGTCCTCTCTGTTTGTGAGCTGAAAGGAGCCTCCTGAGTCAACACACACACACACGACAGGTGACAATTCGCTGGATCACGACTAAACAAACGCACGTGGCGCCACCGCCGCAGGCAGCGCACACTCGCAAACACACGCACGCACAAGTGCACCTGAAACTTGAGAGTCACCTGCAGCCCGGGTCCGACCCATTCGCAGGGACTGTTGTTACGGAAACGAGTACAGATTGAGTTAAAGATACAGCGTCTGTTCACCACGATGCTTGAGCAACGCGTCGAGAACCTTCCTCTGCGTCCACGCCACCTGGTGACTATCTCATGAAACCAACCGAGTCGTCAGGAAAAACCCGTGTCGTGCTCAGGTTTTGCACGGCAGCCAGCGCTGGGCGGCGCCGTTCGGCTCCATATTCACGCTGCTGTACGCACTGAGCTACCAGGCTGCTACAAGAGCGTGAAGCAGCAGTTTAACGGGGGCACCTGTGGCCTGAGCGACTGCAGTGAACGTGTTAACGGTACGAACGTGTGACTGTGTCAGTGAGAGGGCGGCGGCGCTGCAGAAGAACATCCGAATTCAGCAAACGCCTGCAACAAACACGGATTGAATGAGTGAATATTCACGTGTTTTATGCCTGAAATCTTTCTGCTTCTCTTGCCGCCTCCGGGCTTCTTGTTGGAAAACAAGAAGAAATGTCGTTTGGGATGTTCCCCGTGTGTTCGAGGATCTTTAGCACAGATGCTGCTTGCGTACCTGAAAAAGGCGATAGCAGCCACAGGCAAAAGTCTGTCAGGTGGTGATTTCCCACTCAGAGTGTGTGTGTGTGTGTGTGTGTGTGTGTGTGTGTGTGTGTGTGTGTGACAGCTCATCTGGTCCTTTTATATTTCAGCTTAGAATTAGTTCAGGGTTTCTGTAGCAACTGTGCCGAGGTATTTAGTTGGGATGGTGGAATTTACAGAGCGAGGGGCTAGAGGAAACATTATGTCAATGAATGTTGGACCAAAGAAAGGAGCACAAGAGTGAGTGTGTGTGTGTGTGTGTGTGTGTGTGTGTGTGTGTCAGGGCCTACGATGACGTCAGGAGTCAGAGAATCTGAGCCAATGAAATGAAGTGGATCAATAATACACTAGGTTCGCTCTCACCACAATTATCTTTCAGCTTTTCCTTTTCCCCTTTGGCATTTGATCCTCACTCTCTGTCTCTCTGATAGATGCGACTTCTTTCAGCATTTTAATTTGCCACCCATCCAGTCTCTTTAGCGACAGCAGATGCTGAATTGGGCCATTTACATACAGATTCATTAAACTGATATCATTTCTTTTTTTCCTGATGGCTGGGGTTAGAAGAACAAAAAACGGAACAAAAATCCTCACGTCTGTTAAACGACTTCAGTGAAATCTGGTGCAGGTGTAAAGTCCTTGAGCAAGACACTGAAGTTCAACTGAGTTTCTTTTGGGGAGTGTTGCTCAGCTGCACAGCAGCTCCCATCAGTGTGTGAGTGTGACGCAGTGTAAAGGTAGAAACGCCAGTTATTCTCTGACGGCCTGTTCATTTAATTAATTACTGTGGCTGCAGAGACATTCAAGTTTTGGCTCAAACACTGCCTCTGCTGACGTATCCATATCCACTGAAGCCAGTCTGTAAGTCTGGCTCACAGACGGACAGGTAAAGGAACTGGCAGCCATTAAAGTGTCAGTGAGAAGGAGAAAGAGCGAGAAAGCAGCAGATCCGGGTAGGAAACAGGGAGGCAGTGCTGCATGAAATTACACATTTTATTAACTCACCGTCTGCAGCTCAATAAAAGAGCAGCTCAACACTGGCTGTCACATATTGTTCTTACTCGTGACCCCCCGAAGGAAACGCCGTGGCTCTGCGGAGCCCCTCGCTCACTCTGCGGGCCTGCTCAGCTGTTTGCTCCCTCTCCCGTGTAAACCTACATGTATGACCGCCTTCATTTCCACGGCTCATTAAAGCGAAATGCAAACCACTGATTGAAGGCGTTGGGATTTCATTAAGTTTGATGAAACTGAGTTTCAAACGTGCATCACGATCGAAGGATGGTGCTGCAAAGCACAGGGGATCTCACCTGACCGAGAAGTCGTATGAGCAGGACGCCAGCACCGTCGGACTAAACGGGGAGAACTGCAAGACAAAGAAAATGAGCAATCAGGAAAAGGAGGTTGGATTTCACAGTCCCACAGGCACATACATAAGAGACCGGGTTATTTATCGCAACGTGGGCAACCGTGACCCAGATAATCACCTGCGGAAGGTCACGTTTCTGGACGACAGGATAAGACGCTGCTTCCTGATTTGTGTGTTGGAGCAGACATCAGTAATTGAATAAATACATGGTGGAGACCAGTTTATTCAGGCGTCTGGGTCTGGCTGCCTTTATTCATGTCGTGCACATGTACATGTAATAACAGTCGTGAATAAAATGTTAAACACACAATGCTCTCACACGTCGATGGTAACGTAACCTGACTTATGTTAAATGTGTTACTGCATTTTCTAAAAAGCTTATAATACGGGTCGTGTTCTGGCTTCAAATGTTGTTTCAGGGCACGGAAGCCGGCAGGTTTCAGGGGGATCGTTGCACTGCCGGGCCCTTTTTCACGAGATGTTTATCCCACCTTTTGTGATCCTACACCTGCCGACGACGTGCGAGCGTCATGTGACACCATGTTGTCTCTCTGTGATTTGACTAAACCATCACGTGACGAAGCCCTTTGTACCGCAGATGTTTTATTCTGTCGACTTTGTGTTCGGTTGTGTTAGCCCTTGTGTTCGTGCTGCTCTTACTCCTGCCGTCTCTTTTGTTGTGTGGTTTCTGTAATTTGACGTGACAGGAAATTAAAAAGATAGAGCCTTTTCACAGTCACATGACGGACTCAACATAAGCCTCATTAGTCACAACAATAGGACGACAACATGTTAAGAGTTGCAGACAAACTACGCCGAGGGAAACGTCAAACTGAAAAACAAGGTCAAAGTAAAAGTTCTGCGTTCGTGGCTTCACTTATAGCTTCGGTATTTCGTTTGGTGCACGGCAGACGGTAGAAGAACCCAGTGGAGCAGGCGGAGCCGGTTTTGAGAATAACATACTGAATGTGAGTAAAAAGTATTATCTCAAAAACACCTAAAGATGATTCAAATCAAATAATTCTAATGTGAAATATTTTACATTCTGCTGCCTATAAATTCACTGTATTTTGCTTTATTAACTGGATTCTAAAAAGTAACCGCAGTTAAATAAATGTGATGGAGTAAAACTACAATATTTGGTGAAGTCAAAGAATGACGGAGCTCAAAAAGACTGAGTGACGTCTGACGTTGAGTCGTGTTGCTGCAAAATTAAACGTGTTGTTTACAGTTTGTTCCAGTTGGGTGGGGGGGTGGGGGGGTATATGCTGAGCACCACAGTTTGTTCTGTCCTGAGTTCGTAGCTGCTGGAGCTGGAGCTTGTCCCTCGTCTTATGAAACGGTGTGAACGACAGAAAAAATGTCACTGAAGCGAAAACACGGCTTGAGGCAGGTTTTTTTATTTCTGCTCAGCAGTTAGCGATTCCACCGACTGTCGGCTAAGCACTCTGTAAATTAATTTATTCCTTCATTTGTTCCCCCGCTCTGCCTCACCTTCCTTATCAGGCAGATTCCAACTCGCTCGGCCACGTTTTACGTCTCACTCACTGCTGCTTTTCTCTTAATTTACAGCTGCTGACCCGAAAGAAATTATTGTTACCAAAGCAAAAACACCATGTACAACAAGACTGAGCAGCTTTCATTATTTCCTTCACACGTTCAGCACGTCCTTTCCTTCGGATATTTTCAGTTTGATCGCATCTTCTTTCTCTTCCACCGTTGGGGCCGTAAAATAGAAAAGACCCTCAGCTACAAGTTAATTATTATTAAAACTAATCCAACAGTTTGGAGACGATTTCCCTGTGAGATCCTAGAACATAAATAAAAAAATGACATGACACCACCTCAACACCTGAACATGATCTCCTTTCACAGAGCAGAGGTCCTCAACGAAAGCCTTCATCGTGATGAAGAGGATTTAATTTTTCCTTCCAGTTCTAAAGTTACTGACTTGCAAGAGGTAAATAAAGAATATATGCACACAGAATTTTACATAAGCAGATTTTACAAAACTCTTTATGTCTATTAAACTGATTTCAGAAAGTGATTTGGACGTTTTGCTATGTTTTTTTAACAAATGACGACTGGCGACGTGCACACCCCCCCATCGCCATTGGTTATAACTCGCTTTAAACTCCAGCACTTACATCTGGCGAGCAGCAACATTAGTCATCAACACGACTCGGCAGCCTCAAGGCCGGGACGCCTACAACATAACCACGACAAACGTCACGGTTCTTCTTTTTATGTTTTTCGGACGGGGACGGCACAGTTACCTGCAGGTGTAACACGGTGGATACAAGGCTGTATATCAACCAAGACGTATGTCACGATCAGGACCAGCACAACGAATCAGTGTTTATTTCAGATTCAGTTAGCACTGATGAATACGGAAGGGAATCGAACAGTCCAGTCTTTGTAGTTTCACGTGTGTGAGGCGGGTTGTTGTTTGAGCCTTTTACTGAAAAAGATCAGCAGTTCTTTATCTTTGCCATCTACAGCTTCTGCCTGTTTTGTGTTTAGATCAAATGACAAAGAAAGAATTTTGTTACATGTAGGATGTAGAATTATTGATACGATCTCATTAACAGAGTAACTAAGAAGGATGTAACTGACTCTGACATGACGGAACCTGGTGAAAACTGTGACTGTGGGAGCAGGAGCTGAAAAACAAGCACGACAATCAACGACACATAGTTCGTTTCACCGAACAAACTGTGGATCTGTTTAGAGCGACGCCACAGCCTGAGGTATAAACACATAGTGGATTCACGTGCACGTGTCTCCTGCTGCACATTTCCTGCACTAAAGTCAACAAGCGACACTGTACATTTGTCGTGAACTTGTAGCCAGAACTACTAAAATAAGCCTCAACGTTTGCTTCAAAATCTTGTGAAATCGACTTGCCAGCTGGATGGAAAGTGACTCGTTAAAACGTATTTTTGTCTCTTCGTTTGCTGATCATGAATCCTCTCACCTCTTTTCTGCCCCCTCCAGTAAATCAATGCAGTCCGACAGCTTTGCAAACCCCGACAAACGCACACGCTCGGTTACAGCTCTGCCGATCGATTGGTGACACCTGCCCTGAAAAACTCTGCTTGACTGAACGAACCCACGAGTGTGAACGTGTGTGTGTGTGTGTGTGTGAGACGTGAGCTTAGTCTTTGTGTGTGGGATGTGGTCGGGGGGCTCTCAGCAGCTGTCTGTTCTCACACACACAACCATGAGAGTGAGAGTGTGTGTGGTCTTATTAGGTCCATGTAAGTGGGTGTTTTGATGCTGTCAGGCTCTGCGCTGCATCTCTCCATGAACACACACACAAACACGAACAAACCTCCCGCTCGGTTCTGACAACTACAATGTGTTAGGTGACACTGGTTGGAGCATATGGTCGACCTGTGTGTGTGTGTGTTTGTACCTTAACTCTACGGATGGCGTAGGTGTGGCCCAGCAGTCGACTGACCGGTTGCCGTACGTTCCTCAGGTCCCACACACACACGCTACAGTCTACAGAGCCTGTCGCCAACATATTCTGCAAACAGGACAACACAACAACTCAATTAAGCAGCTAAACACACAGACGCACAAGGGGATGAAACAAAAATAGCCAAAGATAAGAGAAAAGATCTTGACAACATTGCATTTTAATCTAGAATGAGGAAAAATCAACAAGCAGTGATGAAAATGGATTTTTATGCCTATTTGAGAAAGTCGTTTCTTATGGCTAAACTGGAAGCTACAATAAATAAAAAGCTTGAAGCAGAAGTTGTTGAACTTCTCTGGTTGGTTAGAAAGATGCAGAAATGTGAGTATCTCTGCACCGCTGCCAGTGCCGTTCAACGAGTCCACTGAACAGAAGAAGTTTCTAGTAGAAATATATACAAATTATAAATTGTAAATGAAGCAGCTTCAGCGACATTTCCATTCAAACAAAGTCTCATAAACAAACGTTAAATTGAAATCAAGTTGGGCAGTAGGAATCATACGACAAGTAAATCTGGTCTCAACTGTAAAAAAAAAAATAAGAGGAAAGCCAAATGTGCGGCCGAGTGTGGGCGGTTACCTGGTCATATTTGCACCAATCACAGCTAAGAACCTCCGCCTTGTGCGCGGGGACGGCCAGTCGACACGCTGCACCCTTCACATCCCAGACTCTGAGCGTCCCATCACCTGACAAACACATATGACAGAGAGTTCGACCACAGCTGTGACCTCGGCTCCGCTCACTGGCGACAAAGACAGACCAAACGTGGTCGTGTGGAAAGAGATTTACCGGCCGACGCTGGGGCAGAGACTAAACTTTTGCTATGGTGTGACTGATTTCAGATCAGTCGCTGTTTGAAAATGGATTTCTCTGCATCAGGTTCAGCAGCTTTTCCAGCTCGTGTGCAGAATCTCTCACTGTTGGACCCCTGCACTGTGTCACAACCCTGCGAGCAACTGAACCGACGTGGATGTCGGCGGTCGAACGTGGAACTCGTGAACCTTCGTGCACAGATCAAAGTATTTCTGCCCACCGAAACAGTAAAAGATTCATACAGCCGCACAAATGTGGAATATGATAAATCTGTTGGTGTGCACCTACTGCCGACAGTATCTGCTGTTCCTGACGAGTGATTCAGACAGACGGACAAAATGTAACGAAGGCGGATGGAGACAGAGATTAATTGAGGGGAATGCGACTGTGTTTTCACGTCCTTCAGACGTCAGGACTTATTTTACTGTGTGTGTGTTTTACTGGGCCCAGGCCAACACACTGCGACGATCATCACGAGAAACTTTTACTCTCTGCTCTCCTCCCTCATCCGCCTGATTCATTTCACAGCCCGCAGGTTCTGGGAGGTTCACCGAGACTCTGCAGCCGTTCCCGCTCTAAACTGGAACCCGAGCCAAGTGTTCGCTGTGCTTCAATACAAACTGGGGGTGAAAGAGCCGACAAACGGTTTCCATCCAGCAGAAATTAGTGGGAAAAATACGGCTGAAAATTGCAGTTTTAGGTTTTTTTTTCAACGTTCTTATCCAGTTTTTGGTG
Organism: Channa striata; assembly: GCA_033026295.1. Classification (NCBI taxonomy): domain Eukaryota; kingdom Metazoa; phylum Chordata; class Actinopteri; order Anabantiformes; family Channidae; genus Channa; species Channa striata. Next base: position 1,116,348 of record CM065170.1, read on the forward strand.
AAAATGCAGCTACACGTCTTGTGTGGCCATGAAGAAGCTGGTCAAACAGGGAAACAAGCAGAAATTTACGTTATTCTCCTCCAGTTTCTTGCACATGAATTTCTCTGGTCTCTCATTTGTATGTGATAATCAGTTCTGCACCACATTACAAAGACAAACTGCTCGCACGTGAAGACCCACATCTGCATTAAAGCTTTCTGAGTCTTTGAAAGCGGAAACTGACTCATCTCTTATTCAAATAGAAGCGTTTGTGAAGGGGGGATCACACTCTGGACCACCTCAGAGTCAGTCTGGAAGCTGCAAGCTACATAAATGATCCTAACAGGATTACGTGACTGAAAGCCCAAACGGCTCCTCGGAAACAACGCCACCTGAAGTCACTGTGAGGCTGACAGCAGGGGCGAACGGGCCCGAACCGTTTGGATGTGGAGCTCGGCGAGAGAGAGGAAAGAGTGTTTGTCGGAGGGAACAGATTAAAGAGTTGACGGAGGGAACTTCTTCCCGGCTTCTCCTTGTGTTTACTGACCACAAGATTAATCCTCTCCTCCCGTTTCCTCTTCATCTCCCTCACTCTCTCCACCTCCTCTTTAATCCCAACGTTGGTTGGAAAATCCAACGCACCCACCCAACAGCGTCTCCTCCCGCTCTTCATCGATTCTTTCCGTTTTAACCCTTTGCGTCTTCCTTTAATTTATTCCTCCCTCTTTCCCTCCTGCTCTAACAAAATCCAATTCTCAGCAGTGTGTTGGAAGCTCCTCTGGCAGCGGCAAGCAGAAAACTTGCCAGCTAGACGGTGTGTGTGCAGGTTTGTGTGTGTGCAGCAGCAGCACAACAATTTCTTTTGGAAGCATTTTCCTGATGTTAGACATGAAAACTCCAGAGGTGCCAAGAAATAATCCTGACAGGCATTAAAAGAAAACCACCGCAGGCCTCTACAGATGTTTTTGTCTGACATTAAAACTAGAATGTGAACATACAGTTTGTCAGTTACCAACAAACAGTTTAATGTGCTCGAGCTTCACTCATCTCTCACGATGAATTATTGACTCCATCAACAGTGTCGCCTACGGAACCTGCTGCTGAGTTTTTTACCCGGTTATGATGCGTTTTCTTCTGTGATCAGGCAGCGGGTTGGAGAAACCGTTTCACAAGTTCACATGTGCAGAACAAACAAATGCAGACAGGGAAGCAGCGGAGTATGTGGACAAAAGCAAAAATCATTACGTGAAGCGACGCCTCCTGTTTCAGTCGGTTTCCATCACCGACTTTCTGCTCCAACGCACATGCAATAAAGAAGGAAACAGGTTCTTGATGATAAAGGGGTTAAAAGTTTAGGCACTTAGGTTCCAATTTTAGTCCTGACTTGACGTGGACTTTTAGAAGTGCTGCTGAAACCTAAAACAACACCCCCCATCCAGCTAATTATGGGCCCGTTCAGACTAAATATGACCCTTCATTGATTGATCTGATCCAACCAATCAAGTGCTGCAGCCGTCCTCTACAGACCATCACCTCCTATGGCAGCAGCACAATCACTGACACAGTTTCACATCGCAGAAATAACTACTACTACTTCTCTTTGGGCTTTTCCCATCAGGGGTCGCCACAGCAAATCATGCTTTTCCACCTCACTCTATCCTGGGCATCTTCCTCTCTGACACCAGCTAACCTCATGTCCTCTGTTAGGACGTCCATATATCTCCTCCTTGGTCGTCCTCTCACCCTCTTGCCTGGCAGCTCCATCTCCAACATCCTTCTACCAATATAATCACTATCCCTCCTCTGCACATGTCCAAACCATCTCAGTCTGGCCTCTCTGACTTTGTTGCTAACACAGGCAACATGCGCTGTCCCTCTGATGAACTTGTTCCTTATTCTGTCCAACCTCGTCACTCCTAAGGAGAACCTCAACATCTTCATCTCTGCTGCTTCCATCTCTGCCTCTTGTCTCTTTCTCACTGCTACTGTCTCTAACCCATAGAGCAGAGCTGGTCTCACCACTGTCCTGAACACCTTTCCTTTGAGTCTTGCTGACACTCTTCTGTCACACAACACTCCTGACACTTTCCTCCACCCACTCCACACTCCCCACACTGTTGACCCCAAGTACTTAACCTCCTGCACCTTCTTCACCTCTTTTCCACAATGTCACAGAAATAAATGTTTCCTCAAACATTTCGAAGCAGTGCTGCACACTGACACTGAAGGCTGATGAAGATCCCTGGAAATAAGCCGCTGCTTCATGTCGGTCCCAGCATCTCTTCTCTAGTGAGGGGAGGTCTTCCTCTCCCTCTTCAAGCCCTTTAATTAGACTGTTGAATTTTTCTCTTTTCACCCAACACACAGAGTTTAAGGCTGAATGTGATCACAGCGAGTGTGTGGGTGAGTGTAGAAAAAGGGTTGAAATAAGGAGCCAGAGAGCTGCATGCACACAGATTAACGTGATTGTTTTCACTGGCTGATGAAGCAGAGATCAGCCACCTCTGAATCTTATCTATAATCCCACCAACACGGGGACAGTTTCCCGGGTTTGAAGACAAACGGGCGCGCGGCGGCATTTTGTTTCCACGGGGAGCAGTTGGCAGAGCGGCCGTGTCGTGAGCGCAAACAACCAGAGGAATTACACGCAGACTAACGACGCCACGCTTCTTTTATTGTCAGATTACTTTTCATCGCAGGCGTGTGAAAAAATAAAGTACGAGACGCAAGAACAGGTTCCCAGGAGACTCTGAGTAACAGATTAAATAAGATGAAGAAGATACAGGAGATAAGATGAAGGAAGGTGGACGGGAAATGATTGTTATATTAGCTTAACGATTATTTAGAAGGTCAGTACATGAAATAAAGAAAACTCGACGAATAAAAACAATATCTATGTACAATCTATATTTAGAGAATATTTTTAAGATCCGTATGCTGCACAATCCACCACTATTTAAAACGTTCATCGTGGTTGGTGCTGAACTTTGACAGCATCAGAGGCACATGCAGCAGCAGCAGCAGCAGCTCAGAGTGAAGCAGCTGAAGTCAGAAATGTGACCCTGACATGAATTTGCTCATTCCGATTAAATATACGACAACCATCATCATAACTGTCACAGAGGTATTTTTCCCACGTCAAACCTTCTTCTTAAATAACAGACCCTCATAAACACACACAGCGACTTCGAAGCTGAGGGCTGGAAAGGAAAGACTTGTGCTGCAGTTCACCGACGCTCTGATTTGCCGCAGAGCTCAGAGCGACACTGGCTGCAGCACAAATAACACAGCAGGAGACACACATGTGAATTCTCCTCTCCTGTTGATGCTGGAGGTGGGAATCGGCACGGAACTAAACCGAGGGGACAGAGAGCGGGAAGGAGAACGAGGAGAAACACGAGCTCGTGTGAGGAGCACGGGAGAGCCCGATAAGTGTATCAGTGCGAGGCGTCATCTGCTTCTCCTTCATCTCTTTCGGTCTCGCTTTCTCTTCAGAGTCGGCAGTGGCGTCTCGTGTTAACCACTGAATGGCACCGGAGGGGACGCGACGCCTCCGCAGAGACATAGGGCAGCAATTCCCCATCATCATCAATAACACTCGGACAGAATAACAGTTCATGTATGTTTGGGCCAAGTCAGCTTGTATTTGCAGCCACAGTGAAAATGATCCGTGTGTGACGTAATAATTAATCACATTTATAATAAAAATACAAAAACTAGTGGTTTTGAATTTGGTTAATAAAAGCAACACATCCTCACCCAGGACAGGACAAAACCAGACGATGAGTAAAAGACTCAAAGGTTCATTAATGGAACTTAGACACACACTTAGACTCTAATACGCTTCGTTTCTCGAGCTGCAGTCGACGTCTTCCACGCAACGTTCGTGGCCACAGTCTTCACTCTGTAGACTGAAGTAAAACTCCTGCAGGGCGACAAAGGTCCGGGACCACAGTTTCGAGAGACCATCGATGCATCACGAGGAAGAATCGAGCCACGGGACTGCGACGCCAGGGAGATTTATTTCTAACCTGTATTTTTTTTCAGCTTTGCGAGAGAACATTTACAGAGAACCTGGAGAAGGTCACTGAGACCAGCTCTGGTCCCTGATGGAGAATGGAATTCACTGTCACACTTAAGCCGTCAGGCACCATTATATCCAACAATATCTTTACAAAACCAAATATATTTACTACAACATCTACTACAACAAGTGGCATTTCAGTTCCTTGGCCTGTATATTCTGATCAGGGCCCATTTCCGTACTGGTTGTACGGACACGTCTGGCTCCATGATGTTCAGCAAACACAAAGACCAGCTTCAAGCTTAATGGAGAAACTGGTGCACAACCTCCAAACGTCGCATCGGTGTAGGTGCAGCACAGGACTGACACGCGCCTCTCGAAATCTAGTCTCCACCGCACCAGCACGTGACTCAGTGTGGGTGTCGTGTTCCCGACACAAGCCCTTCTTTTTCCACCTCCTTACAAACATGCAAAGACACATATAGGAGTTATTATTTCCTGAAGTTGAGCCGTGACTCTGACCAGGATAAACAGTTTGGAGAATGGACGGAGAATGGACAGTGATTCTGAAGGAAACAGACCGAATTGTTAGAATGGCAACATTTCAAAGAAGCTTAAATGTGACGCTGCAATGTGGAGTGAAATCTAAAATTGAATGAGCCTGTTCTCACTCCGGAAACTGGACTAGACCTTTAATGGAGATTTTCCAGCTCCTTCCACTCACATGTGCTTTTACTGCTTTATTATTTCTACTCAACAGAACAATCCAATCTGAGCATGTCCACTTGTCTTTTGTCACAGCAGGGAATGTCCCGGTGGAACTAATTTACAATCACTGACTTCCACAGTGACAATAAAGCTTCTAAAACGTGCTGTGCTGGGATAACGGTCTACATCATGGACACTGTGCAGAATCCACAGTGCTGGTACTGGGCCTTAAAGACAAATGACACATTTGTTATTATTGCATCATTTTACATTAAAAAAAAAACAAAACATTAACTTAAGTAAATCTGATCCACACTGGTCACTGAGGCAATTTGTGTCAGTTAGTTTGGGTAGAAAAACCGTCCACCAAAAGGAAAAGGCTCTGAACTGTAGTGCACAATAAAAAGAAGTAGACTCTAAAAACCTGGTTGCACTTCTCACCTTCTATCGGACGTGAAACGACTCTGGACAGTGAATGTGCTCAACACTTGGGTGAGGAAATTATCACAGCTCAATGATTCCGAAAAACGCTCTCTCTCTATCGATTGTTGTCGTCTTCTCATTACAGCTCCCATCAGGCCTGCAGCGCGGCGCTCTGAAGCGAGACAGGCGCCCTCTATCAACGCCGGCTCCGCAGAGATAGGCTCCTTCCTCTTCTCGCACGTGTGTGTGTGTGTGATCACAGCTAAAAGCCTTAATGCAGCGTCAGATAGGGTGAAGAGTTTCTGCTCGGTGACACCTCGTTTCCACAAGTTCGCCTTCCTGCTACATCTACATTGTGATGGCTGATCCGTGAGTCGATGCATTTAAATCCTGGTAGCAAAGCGCGTTCTCGTTATCTCGTACCACTTCTGTAGAGCTGCACGACACTCGGAGAAAACTTACAATGCGTTTGATGTTATCCTCCAATATGCAACGCAACGTTACGAAATGCAGAAATGTACGACACACGATGCACGTCCTCTGTGACACAGCAGCCTGCCGTGTGACTAGAAGCTGAAACTATAGAAGGTGCAGTCCTAGGCGAGTCTAGTCACGCATGAAGGTTAGCGGTACTGGTGCTACCCGGTACATGTCAGCAGCCCGTTAGCAGGGTCGACAGTGACTGCTTCACCTCGGTAACAAGTGACTTTTTCCAACTACTGGTGCAGTTTACTTTTTCTAGGTGGGCTCCCGGCTCTCACTCTTCGTCTTTTCCCTTTTACCTCCATCAAATTTAAACAACTTAAATAACTTTTCCCTTTTCAAATCCTAGTTCCCCAGAGGGCTGGTATCACATGCAAGACTTTCACCATCATCAGTCCATTTAAAAATCCTGCAGCGGAACACACTTAGGCCCAACAATGACCTGGTTAGGTTTGAAGAACTTCTCACTACCCAAGTCAGTTAGAGAAGCTCCTACATTGGCCACGTTAACTTTTTCTAACGCACTCACCAAGACAACAGTTGTGCCATTCGGAAAAAAGCAGTAAATCCACAACGTTTGGCTGACGTGATCATCATGTGGTTGGGACATGACAGATTGAATTAATGTGGCTACAAATAAACGAGCAGATCATTTTTTTATGATGTCGCACTGATATGGTCGATCCCATGTGGGACTGCATGACAGACAAACCATAATGCAATAAATAAATAACATTTCTAAAATCCAATCATCAGATACAACACCAAGCACCCACAAAACCATTTTGTCACTGTGTTTCCTCCATGAATCCTGGTGTTTGCAGCTCGTTCTTAAAATCAGAAACAGGAGAGTTCACGTTGTGCTAAAGTTTACCTGAGGCCAGAACACACACCGAGCCAAAGATCAGTGAAGCGAAAACTAACACAAATATGACAACGTGTGTGTGAGAAGAGTGAACCTTTGTCTGTGACGCTTCAATTATTTAAGCAGAAACAAACACACCGACGTAATTAACAGGACTGTGTTTCTCTGTCCTGCAGAAACATCATTTAGCTGGTGAGCCCGTTCTCAACACACACACACACACACACACACACCACTGCCGGGGGGTCGACAGACACGTCGGGCTTGACATTAAATCAGTGTTCTACAAATAAACAGCGGAACGAAAATGTGGTTAAAATGAGCATGGCATTTTTTGTCGGAGGCAGTGTGAAGATTATAAAATGTTAAACTCCCTTCAGCACGCCGGTGACAGTTTCCCGTCATGGCACGTTCGCGTTTTGTAATATTTTGGACGGCACCAGAAATGTTTGGGATCGGCCACCTCAGAACGAAATGTTAACAACTTAAGATCATTTGAGTCGCGTTATTAGTTTATTTTTAATCTTTGAATCCTCCGTATTCATTCTTTTGCAGGCACTTCTCTTTTATGCGTTTAACAGACCTGAATGTACAACGAAAAAAAACCCTTCGAGACGTCCTCAGCCCAAATCATGGATCCTTTCTTTGCTGAACTCTACATTTGTCGAGTGATGCGAAGCTCCCTGTTCTTAACCACCGTGGAGGCATTTTGCTGCATGTGCAGGTGACATTTGGTGTAAAAACCAGCTGTGTGATCCAAGTCTCATCTTGTTCTACATCTCATCACAAAATGTCACTGTAGTGTACGTCTAGATACATTTTTGAAAATGCAGCATCTTTTTTTAAGTGGTCTGATTAAAAATCTGCCCTTATCTGTCCATTAAGTTCTAAGTCGGAGCCTCTGATTTAAGCAGCTGGTGACTTATCAGGTGTGTCCCATGTAAAAGCTGAATCAAAGAGATAAATCAAAACTTCATACTGTATGTCCTGCAGCTTTTTATCCAATTACTTCTCTACAGCAGCGCTGGCACAAACATTTCTACTGCGATGACTTGGTTCTGAGAGTGTGCTGTAGGCAGCTGTGTCATTTCAATAAATAGATTTACTGGAACAGATTCAATACTGGCACACACTCAGAATCAAAACGATTCAAATCAGGATCTGGGCCAAAACAACCTGACTGATTCATGACTAGCTGCTCTGTGTACAGTTTGAACCAAGATGCATTAAAACACACCTGAAGTTAACGGTAGGGCAGATTATTTACGTGTGTTTTAGTGCGTGTTAGCGAGGAACAACCTGAGGTCACCGTCTGTTTCTGGTGCAGCAGCGTGTGCACGAGCCGCTGGCAGGTGGTTTATCAGATCAGATGTTAACATCGAGGAAAAGCAGCTGGAACGGCTCAGCGCGGACAGTCCGTCCACCGTGCTGCTTTTATTATGAACGTCAAAGCTCAGTAAATCACTTAGCTGCAGGGCTCCAGAGCTGCACTTATCTGATCTGAGCCCAGGCTCGGAAAGTCAGTCAGCAGCACTTTACCTCTGAATTTCAAATTAATTTTTACTTACAGGACTGATTGTTTCATGGTGTACGTATGTTTGTTTTTTTAAGTGTGTTGAGTTAATCTCGATTTTATTGTGCATTTCATTTGGCAAAGTTTAGCAAACGTTTGTTGGATTCGAAACTGATTCAACGTGAGTGATGTGTAAAACACACTAAAGGTTGTAAAATGAAAAGGAATAAACAGCTGATTCAAGGTTAAAGCAAAACGTTGGGCTGCCGAATAAGAGCGTCCTCAGTGTCACAGTAAAACCACTGACGGACGCTGCTCACAGCTTGTTCAGATACTTTTACTGAAGCCGATTTAGCTCTGAAGTTGGACCAGCTGTTTTACACTTATGAGATGTGTCATTTTCAGAACAGTAAGCTAATATAACCACCATCCATAAGTCAAACAAGTCTTATTGAACAGCACAGACATGCCAGCACCAGTTTCAGACCCTATGTAAAAAGACTGCTGCTTATTGACGGTTACTGAAAATAGCTTTTATGTTCATTTTAATCGGTTTATTATTTTTCCCTCTGGTTCGTACACGTGCATACAAAGTTACGCAAACTCATACGTCAAGTAAGAGTCAAAGACAGCTCAGGGGTAAAGGTCAGCTGTGTGCTCTGGTCTGAGTGGATATGAAATTAAACCTTAAACCAAAAATAGCCTTCGTGAGCGACAGGAACTTCACGTCTTCCTGGTTGTAAAATCTCATCAGAGATTTCCGCTCGCTCTCACAAACCAATTAACACAAACTCATCAGCCAGCTCGTTTAGGCCCGATCTGACTCCAGCTGGTCTAGGGCCTGATCGGGGAGATGACGAAACGAGCGCGGCTCCACCCACGTAATAAAGTCAAGCCGATAAGATAATCCCGGCTCTCCCTCCGGGTTCTAACTGACTTCACAGTCTTCTGAATGAGGCTAATTCTTAAAACTCACATCCTCGATCAAGAGCAAGACGATGAGCTGCCTCCTAAGTGGCACTGACCGAACTGCTTCCATCCTAACAGCTATATAAAAATGCCTTGACTTTACATAAAATTAAAGCGGATCAATTCTTAGTATTTTATTACCACCTGCAAAAAGCAGCAAGATTAGCAGATGTGAAAATATAGCAACAAGGTCAATGATGTAATCTGTCTCAGATCCACACATCATCTGTGTCTGTGCTCAAACAAAGTATCAAGCCAATAAAGGTGGTTTAATAAAACGCCTGTTAAACAATGATAATCAGTTTGTGTTTGCATGGAAAGCTTGTTTGCTAATCACTGTGAACACACTAAGCCGAGAGCTGACCGCTCCCCGACTCGCACACGGCCCCTCCGTCTGCGAGCTGAACCTGCTCAGCAGTGAATCAAACCGGAGAGAGAGAATCAGGGAGGGATGGTGACTCATTTCTGCACTTACTGTATCACATCTACAATCTAATACAGCAGCTTCTACTTTTACAAGGTTTTCATTTCTCCGTGTTTAGGTTGAAGGTGTCAGAAATGTTATAGGTACGACTTCACCACCCATTATGAGCTCAATATTGTCATATAATATCACTGCGGAAACAGAAACCTTCACAAAGCGATGAGGATAATATTACATGCAATATATATTTAGTCATATTTACTCGGACTGCAAGGGGTCGTCAAACAAAAACCTGTTACTGGAGAACAGTCTCCAACATGCTCTTCAAGATAAAAATAGAGAAATAAGGCAGCCTGAAAATGCTGTTTGTTGAATAAAGAGGGACTGAGAGTCGCCACAGTGAAGTCTGGGAACGACTAGACCCAACACAAGCGCACACAGCAGACGACAGGCTAACAGCACTACGACACTTCCACCTTGTGGTGAGAGCAGATAAACCCAGGAAGACGCAAAACTGCTTTGAGTTAATCTAAATCACACAGGTTAAAGCTATAAATGATGAGGTCACTGTTCAATCTGGGATTAAGATTTACAGCAAGTTGAAATAAAATTAAAAAGTACTTTTAAGTGTTTATTGTTGGACAGATTGTGTCTGTCATGCCGAACCACATTTTATTTTTGACAATAGTTAAAGTTTTGAATGCAGTATTAGTAGTAAACTACTTTTATAGTGTTACAGGGTAAGAAAAATGATCTGATGCTTTGTCCACCACTGCTGAAAACAACTTGAAAAATTTAACGATTCGGGTTAAAGGTCTTATCCTTAAATCCACAGCAGAATCACATGTTTGAATGTTTGCTTTTCTTTTACTGCCCCTTTCGTCGGTTATTCTTCCCTAAATTCCACTTACAGTAATGACAGATCTACAGTCTGTGTTGTGCACATGAGCTCACCTGAGGCTGAAGCAAAGCATCCTGGGATGTGAGGTGACCAAACGGTGCTATAGATGACTCCCTCGTGACCCCTGAGTGTGGTGAGCGAAGGGCTGAGAGCAGAGTCCCACTGGAGGAAAACACACACACACACAGAAAACTGTCAGAGGAAGGAAAAGACGAGGGTGGAAAAAGGAGAAGAAAACAGGAAAACAGAGAAAAGCTCACCACTTTGATCGTTTGATCCCAGGATCCAGAGACAATGAGGTTCTCTCCTCTCGTCTGACTCCAGTCGACAGAATACACCTCCACACACACACACACACACACACACACACACACACACACACACACACACACACACACACACACACACACACACACAGTTCAGCGTCGTGAACACAGACTACAAAACGTTTAGCCTCCTGTTTGTAGACGTGTGTGTGTGTGTGTGTGTGCTACCTCTTGTGTATGTTCTTTGGCCACCCTCAGTGGAGCGCTGTGATTGGCTGTGTCCCACAGCTGCAGGCTACCGTCTCCGCCAGCAGTCGCCAACACGTGTTCGTTGGATTCGCTCCACGTGACGTCGAACAGACCGTCACCCCAGTCCCAGCTGAAACACACAAATACACACACGTCATTACACTGACACACACATACGCAACGATAAAGGAAGAATTTACAAACACTGATTGTGCTACAAGTAAGAAGCTGTTCTGTGACAGATCACATGATCTGATAAATATTAATGACACATTTTACCGTTTTAAAATGCAACTAATGATTATTTCAATTAATCAATTAAGTTTTGGGTTTCACTATGTTGGTGTAAAATGAAAAGCAAAATTACAATGAGTAAAATACAGTAAATGCAAAATTGAAATAAACAGATATGAAACAATGCAATCACTGTTTTTAAAAGAAGTACCTTCTGAATAAAGAAATCCCTGCTTCTGTCTCATCCAGGACCAACAGTGTGCCACAGCCTACAAACATTTTGGAGCTTATTATTATTCATGCACATTTCTCGGATATTAACGTATGAACTTGAATCTACAAGTTGACCGTACTCTACTGACCAGCAATCCCGTAATACTGAGCAGCAGCACAGGCCACTCTGTTGGGGATGAACGGCGACATCTCCACCGCGTAGCCATGACGGGCCGGACTTCGAAACGCCTTCACCATTGTCAGCAGCAGCTGCCCGCAGGCCGGCTGGGCCCGGTACTGCAAGAACCCAGGACTGTGTTAGAGCGGAGGAGAGTTAAAGAAGTCATAACCCAACAACATGTAAAGGAGGCGAAACTAGTTTCCAGAAACAAAAAGCTTCTCTAATCACTGACTGACTACTGGTTTCAAACAAATGGAGGATTTCACTCGTGTATCTGATTCCATAAGAGTATCACGAATAAACTACATTACTTAACACATCTGATCTCAGATTTTAAACATAAAATACATAAAACTGTTTAATAAATATTAATAAAACCACACTGTAGCCTAAAAATGTGCCTGGCCACGTCGTGTTTGTTCATTATTATGTCGCTGTATGACGCACACACGGTTAGATTGAGTTTCACAAACACTTTCCTGGATTAATCAGACTTTAACTTGCGCTTTCTTCCTTATTAAATGTGTCTAAGAACTGTCTATGTAAAGACTAATGGCCACAGATGATAGACATCAGCTGATGTGGTCAAGCTTCTGCTTATTTCTATTTCTAGTTTTTTGATTTATAATTTATCACTAATCCAAACCCTCCGAAGTCTTGAACCGGTTCCTGTTAATTAATCTTGACAAACACTCAGTGTCCAGTTGAAGTTACCTGGTAATTCACCTTTTCACTTTGTTTGCCGTTATTTCATGGAGGTTCTGGTTTCATGGAGGTTCTGTTCTGACACTGGACACTCTCTGTCTGTCAGCGGCATTAAAAACGGGACCGAACCGGGACCGAACCGGACGTGTCGAGCTACACTCGGACTCTGAGCGAACTCACTTTCGTCCTGCCGTCAAATTAAAACGTCCAACGTTCGGCAGCGACACGCGCAGCTCCGCTCGGCGTCCGGCTCCCAACTACTTCCGTGTTTTGATCAGCTGACCCGGAACTAGCCCGTTGTGCACGTCGCGAGACTTCCGCTGTTTCACGTATATTTCAACGTATTAGTTTTAAATGCAGATAAAAGTAAAACTCCGTCAGTTGTATTTATTATAAACGGACCTTCAGTCCGTGTCCAGATGCAGAAACTGACGAACTGAGACTTTGTTTCTTCTTGCGAAGACACATGCACGTGTTTCTTTGTCAGTTATTTTATGTGCATGAAACTCGAACTTGGACAAATTAGAATCAGCGTAGAGTAAATAAATACTGATGCTAATTTGCGGTCAGTAATTATATGTTGCAAATATTCTGTGCAGCATTTCTTCATCACATTAGTCAGAGCCTCAGGCATTCTTCAGCTACATATTTAGAAATATTATTATCATACTTAATTCATTTGGAGCAGCAATTAATATATAAAAACATGATTGTAACAACAAGGTTTTATTAAAAACAGCATAAAAACCGTGGCGAGTAGAAGCTCAGCTAAAGTTTTATAAAGAGGAAAATATGACTTTTTCTGCATATTAATTAAAATTCAAGTCCACTAAATGAGTTCCATACAGTATTTATAAAAAATGTTAAATATAAAAAATTTGGGGAATCACTAGAAATGAGTTGCACCAAACTCTGCCTCGTGTAGAAGCTGCTGTATCTTGGTTCTGACCCACGACTGCTTCTCTGTACAGAGTCTTCTCATGGCAGGAGCCAAGCTGAGCAGAAACAGGGTGACGTCGTCTCTGTGGTCTACGTCCCGGTCCCTGTGAGCGTCCCGGGCCTCCATCCTCCTCAGATACTCCTCCAGCAGAACGTCGCTGGTCTTCACCCGGATTCTAGTCGACCGAGGCGACACGAACTCACAGTCGTCCTCGTCGTCTGTCTGGTCTAGACTTTCCCTCACCACAATATCCTGCTCCTCGGCCTTCAGGGGGTTCAGTCTGGAGGTGGCGCTGGACGGCGGCGGGCTGCAGTGAGCCTGACGGTGTAGGGAGTGGTGCAGATCCGGCTGCAGGACGGCAGGAGGCGTCGGCTGATCGGCGGGCTGTGAGGGAGAGTGTGCAGAAGCTGAGATAAGAACACGGACCGCACCATCACCTCAAACACTTCCTCCATACCAACACGTTGGGCTTGTCGTGTTTGTTGTCTGTGGTCACCTCAGTTTTCGCCTCTTTGAGTCTGACGATGTCGCCGCTGGCAGGAGAGGGTCGCTTCCTCTGTCCGAACTCCGAAAAGGACGAGGACAACGTTGTAGTTGTTGTTCCATCCGCCACAGCAATACCTAAAAAGAGAAATGTGACCCAGTAACTTTTCACCGCACAGCTGGAATCCAGCCGAGCCACACAGACAGACGAAGCCTCTGCTTGCTTTTTATCGTTCCAGTTTGGGGAGTATGTGTGGATGGATACAGATTTGACAAAACAATTCTGATTAGTGGAGCTTAACGTGTGAAGAAATGCTTATTTTCTTTTCTATAATCAGTTGCTGCAAATCTCTTTGCTGTGTGACTGGCTAAAAATAAACTTGATTAGTTTTGATGAAACTTGAAATGATTTGTTTTTCACATTTTACTGTGGTTTGCAGCGAAGAATGAGAGAAGAAAAAAGCATTTTCTCCTTTAATAAAACTTGGTGCAGTATTAAAACCTTTACACGGTACTTGACAACTAGGATAACATGAACCTGAAACTCCATCAACCACCATTTTTAATGGAAATGTTTATGCATGTGACTCAACGTTATCTACAAACCATAGAGCTCGTCGTCATCGCTGCGTGTTTCCGTGGTCGTGCTGCAGCCGACCATCTCAGATGCATGCACGTGGGAGGGCTGCGGGTCCAGAGCCCAACCATTGGTTCCCGCAGCTCTGGCATCAATAAACGGGTTTAAAAAGGACAAAATGGCTGAATATCTCCACGGTCTGTAGTTGAGGAGCCCGATTCCACTCTCCCGTCTCTCCTTCTCCCGCTGTCTCTCCCTCCTGTGTTGGTCCCTCAGAGTCTTCCACTTCCTCCTGCATTCAGGCTCTAATCAGGAAAACAATATGTTCGCTTTACTATGCAACTACAAGTCGACAGAGTCTGTCTGACATGATATCCAGTTCAAATCAATTTCAAGTACAAAATGTTTATCACTTTAACGCAATTTCTTTGGGCTGTTGGAAATTTATCATTAAAACATTATTTAAGAATAAAAATATTTAGCTGCAGCTCTGCAAAGTCATTATATGCAAACTCGTTTGACTCCAGCAGACAAATAAAAATAGCTTTCTCTGTTAACCCAACACTGACTGCATTTACTGGAATCGCTTCATTTGCATCTACGTATTCGGAATTTGACTATTTATAGTGTAACATACTGCACTTTAGCATCTGCTTCATGACTTATTTTATTACAAAATCCACTAACTTGATATTCTTTGTTAAATGTTATTTTTATTGTATTTTAATTAAAAACCTCTTTTACAAAGGGAGTCCTGGCCGAGACACAGTTACACAGTTAACATGTATCATAAAAAATAAGATTGACAAGTAATTCACAAGCAGCTTTATGAAAATCAAGTGCATGTTATACAGTCGTTCTTCGTTTAGATTTCAACGCACATCTTTCGAAGGGCTTTTCAGGAGCAGGAACTATTGTTTTCGTCCGTCTGCGAGTCGGAACGTATTAAGGGACGGACTCGTGTTATTTTGATCCTGACATCAAAGGATTTCTTGAATATGAAAATAACACAGTAGGTTCGATCGAACGTCGCTTCTCGTCCGCGTTAAATCTGCGCCGTGTCAACACGACAAACACTTCCCGCCGCTTCGCTGTCCACAAACGGCCGGAAACTGGGGCGACTCACCGGGAACCCCGACGATCTCCGCGACCTGCCTCCACGCGTCGCTCCGCATGTTCAGGTCCCGGTAGGTGAGAGACGTGGTGTCGTACAAACTGGGGAAGCCGGAAACAGCCATGATCAGTTTGTACTCCATTTTTTAGAAACACACTCCTGAGCCGCTGCGGGGCGACGGAGCCGCAGGAGGCAGGAAAAAAAAAGAAAAACATCCGTCTGATTCCGTTTCCGGTGTGGAGGGACGGTCACACGATTGGTTCCGGCCCCCGCGCGTCACAGCGTGTTTCCAAATGCTTGGAAATAAACAGTAATATTTATTTATGCACCGTTACCTGTCGTTGAGTTTTTGTTTTTGTTTTGATAAAAATTAAATACTAGAAACACAAATACCTGCCCATAAAAACACTAATATTTGTATTTGAAAAAGAATGAATCAATTCTCGTTGTAACACGTTGAAAAAGCCGGACAGGGACGTTTTTACCACGAGGTTTCATCACACTGTCACCGACACGCTGTAAATGTTGGGGAGAAATGGGTTTGTATCACTTCTTTGAATTAAAAATGTAGGTATTGTTCCAGCGTTTGTGGAAATTTGGTTTGTATGTTACAGAAGCTACAGGAGTGTAAAATTGTGCGACATGAATCAGATGTGGTTAAATAAATGAAAATCCCACTGAAAAATATACGAACAACATACAACACTGGTGTAACAATATGTGCTTTAAACAGTGATGCGACTAAGGAAAAGAACAACTGACATGAATTTACTCAAAGTGCAACCGGACAAGTAGCTCAGGTCACAAACATGGGATTTTGTCTTCCAGGTTTGCAGAATCAGCTTTGAAGCTTTGAGACTGTTTCTGTGCTGCAGGACATTTGCATCCACCTGTTCGCGCTTTGAGCTGCAACGTGCTCAGCAGCACCACAAATGTCCCAATTCCGCCTTGAGCTGCAGAGCTCGTCCGAGTCCCACGGAGAAGTTTAAAATCAGGTGTTTCCCACTCGTCCAAATCCAAAACAGCTCCGTCTTCCTACTGATGGCCGCAAGTCTCTCAAAGAGCCCGTAGGAGGTGATGTCGCTCCAGCAGCTGGAAAATGTGTTTCCATTCAGGGACGTCCTCATAACCAATATTTATCGAGAGGGTTCCTGCAGACAGAGGTAGTTTGTTTGTAGTGCTGCTTGTTCTTAGTCATTTTAAGTCTGTTTTTGGTCATTTTGAGTCTCTGTGTTGGTGGTTTTATGTCTGTTTTTTGGTCCTTTCATATCTCCCTTTGAGATATGTCGTTTTATTTGTTTTAACTGATGGTTGGTTGTTTGGTCCTATTGGTTTGAGAGTAGCAGCAGTTGGCGTTTGAAGCCGCTATCGCTCTGGACTAAAAACTGACTTTAGTTTTGCCTGAGCCTTACAAATCCTGCATGTTCAGAAAGGTGTTTCCAAAAGGTCAGATGCCATGACGTCTGCAATACGTTTTTAGACGTAGACAGGTTCCCTGATTCACGTGGAACCTCCACGGGGTCTTTGGGAAGCACAGGGCCTCGCTACGGTGAAAAGACAAGTGCAGTGGTCAAGATCGGAGGAAACGAACGCTCGAATAATAACCTCAGACTTAGGCTGGTGAGAAATGAATTAATTCATAGTTTATAGTCTGGGAGGGGTTTTCAAATTTAAAACAGACAGCAATGTTGGATTTCAACAATATTTTCTTCACGAGACCCTTGACAGGAGCCACACGCTGGATTCGAGTTTCGATGTTTGTACTGTGTGTGTGTTACACTGCCGTGGTTTCTCATAAGAAGCTCACACCATGTTCTGCTCTGGTCCAGACTGAAGTACTGCAGCAAACTGGGGAAATCCCTCCTAGTTTCCCAGACTGTTTATAAGCTGAAATAAATAAAGCAGCACAGGTCAAAGGTCAGCGAAGCCTAAAAATAGAGGTCCAAGAATTGAACAGGGCAGCAGCAGGAAATCCTAAAAACACACAAGCCGCAGACTGAAGACTAAGATGGAAGCAGAGTTCCTGACGTCACCAAAATCCCGATTTGTGCACAGAAGCTGGAAGTCGTAGAAAAACAGAAGCAATAAAACGCTGAGACTCAGCCAAGCAGAAAATGTATGAACCTGAAGCTGCACTGATCAACGTTTAATAAGAGAATCGGGTCACATGGTTCCTTCTAAAGAATTATCACCAACGCTGCACATTTCCTGCACCCTGCACAGATTTCCACCATCTTTTGGCTGATTGTTTTGCTGCTGCATCACATTTCCTTTGTGCTCAGCAGCTGTTTTCATCAGATAAGCCGGAGCCGACGTCCCGACACAGTCAGAGAGCAGCTGCTCTGGTGGAGACCAAACCGGAGCTAAAAGGAGCGGGAACATTGGACTTTCAGGGGAACAGCAGAGATGCTCGGTCTCGCTGGTGTCCTTTTTCTCTTCTCTCCTCTGATGCAACAGTGAGGCGGAGGGGGGACGCTCACCGTCTCACTGTCCTCGTCAGTGCTCCGGCTTTGCAGAAAACCAACACAGACGTGTAGAAACTTATTGCAGAGAAACAAATATGAAATGACCCCAAACGACACAAACAGCCAGAGAGTGACGCACAACGAGCACCGGCAGACACAAAGAAATGCAAAGAAACGCAAAATACCCAGAGACACAAAACAACCTCGACAACACAACACACACACAAAATGAAACTACAAAGATGGAAAATGACCAAAAACCCACAAGACGACACAGTGATGGCGAAGCGTGAAGGATCGCAGACAGACTATAAAGTGACACGCACCCACGTGACACGTCTTTTTATTCCACAAGCTACAAACACGCAGCGCTGACGAGGGGACGCTGGGCAGCCATGTCTTCCCCAGTTTGGACAAAGTGCTTTTGTCTTCACACAGACATTAGAGAGACGCAGTGGACACGTCCCGCTTTGATTTTCTACCAAGTCAGAACTAAACCTGATCCTGTGACCCGTGTTACGTAACAGCGGCCTCTGAAATCATCCATATAATGAGCACACACACACACACACACACACACACACACACACAGTCTACGGCTGCACGACTGTCCCATAAAGATTAAGGACAAGGAACGACAGAAATGTGCAGAATGTGGCAGGTGACACTTCACAGCCCACGTGTGTGTGTGTGTGTTTTCTGTTCGGATCGAGGCTCTGAGCCTGAGAATCCGACTTCAGGGACTGGAACCAAACAATCGCCGCCGTGCTGCTCGTCGCCTGAGTCAATAACGCACCGATGCCAACACACACACTCTCGGGCCACCGTGCACTGCTTCCTTCCCTCACAGCTCTCCTGTCTCTCCGACTGCCACTAACTCACGAGCGCTCACAAAATGACGGCGGCCTTTTTCGTTCTAACGCTCTTTCACTCTCTTCCTCCTTTTCTCCGACTTCCCTCCTTCTTCTGTGGTATTTCAGATGGTCCTCCTCCTCCTCTCATTGTTCTGGAGTTTGCTCATTCGCTGGCGAGCCGCTTGTTTTTCTCCAGGTTTTATTTGTGCAGGCAAGGAAAGAAAGAAAGGCCTTCGTCACACTGGTGCTGTTCCCGTCACAGTCCCCGCCGTGGTTTTCTAACTAAACAAAGACGACACGACACACGCAGATAAAAATAACAAAAGGTTCAGGCTGCGTCCTTCAAAGGTCGACGGCTCCTCCAAACATGGCCGACAAACGGCAGGAAACAGCTCTATCAATTAAACACACGCTCCTTGCTCCATTTTGTCATTTTTCATGTGTTTTTATCTGTTTGTATTTTCCTTTTTATATGGAAATGTATTTTATCGTGTTGTTACGCGTGTTTGACTACAAATTTTTAGTTCTAACTTTAACGTTGTATTCGTGTGCATTGCTCTCACATGTGAATACATCGGATGCTGAGGGGGGAGCCGCCAGGCAGGACGACTAGAGGAAGACCACAGAGGACGTTTATGGATGTCCTGGGAGAGGACATGGAGGACATGGTTAGTTGGTGTGAGAGAAGAGGACGCAGAGGACAGCGTTAGAGTGGGTGATTCACCGAAAGGCCCGAAGGAAAGAAGAAGAAGAAGAAGAAGATCTCACATGGTCTCAAACTTTCATGTGACTTCCTTATTATTATCATTATTATTATTATTCGTGGACATGATGGTCACTGTCTTTAACTTGTTTTGTTTTTGTGGACGTGTGTGAGATGGAGCTTCCTGATGTTGATGGTCTTACCAAGAGTGTGTGTGTGTGTGTGCAGGGTCTCTATCGCTTCCAACACCGCAGGAAGTGGTTCAGAGCGAAGGCCATTGTAGTTGTAAGCTTGTGTGTGTCCTTCATATAAAATCTGAGGGATGTGTTACAAGATTTAACACGTGAAATTATTCTGTAAATCAATATACTTTTGATTCATTTGGCTGAAAATTATATATTTTTTTCTCATAATTATTATTTCCCAGAAATGTACTTGTATTTTTTGTTATTTAAAATAATTATTCATTAAAAAATTGCAATTGGACAAGTTATTAATTACAACAATTACTGTGAGTTTTATGTTGGGATCATCACTGAAAGAACCCAGGTTGTGAACCCAGGCAAAGTTTCAGCATCAGCTCATTGTGTGTATGATATTTTAGGAAGAAACTATGATGTAGCAGGTGGTAATAATTAATTCAGTATTTATGAGAAGAACAAAAGTTCTGCAGGTGAAGGTTTGGAGCACGACACGGGCTTCTGTTGTTCACATCCTGGTGGTTAGAAGTTCCCGAGAAATTCTCTGGAAAGGTGGTAGCTGTAAAATAAAGTGTTACCCAGAAATGAACATGAACACAAAAGTTCCTTGGTGTCACAGTGTTAAAGGTCTGGTCACTGCAATGCTGCACGGAACCTTCGGTCCTGACCCCGCAGGTACACACTCGAACATCCGCTGGAGTCACCTGCAATTATCTCTGCGACTTTTTCACCCGCCCAGTTTTTAGCTGTAGTTTTACCGATGACGTTCCACCATCAAACTTCAAAACTCACATGAGCAGAAACTGCAGAGTTTAGTGGTTTTAGTTCCTTTGAAAGATGTGGCAGGTTTGGAGAACGGGATTTGTAGGTTTAGCAAAACAGAAAAACTGTAATAAGTCACTCAGTCGAGATTGAATTTCTCATGGGTTGTAAAACTACGTCTTACTGGGTTTTAGTTTCCTGCATCCAGGGGCAGATCCAGAACTTTTTACTGTCGTGGTCAGATGCCGAAGGTTTTCTACAGCAGATACCTGCCACCTTCTCACTGCGGCAGGGGGACAGAACCATAATATTCCTAATAATAATCGGCATCACTCATCAGCTGCGTGTTGCGTTTCCACTCATACACACGTTGTTGTCTTGACGTTGTAATGATTGTGTGTGAGTGAGAGAGAGACGGGCAGTGACGGGCGTAGGCTCGGCTACAATAAGAGCCTGTGTAGCTGCAGCGGGGGGCAGGCAGCACCAAGAGGGGCTGAACGGGGCAGAGAGGGGCATGAAGTCAGGTCAAACACCCTGGGAGAGCCGGCCTGGGAAAACCAGGGGAACCGAGGGGAGGGGGGCTGGAGAAAAGTGAAAGCAGCGAAGAAGTTTACAGCAGCCAACTGACGGCCGCACGTTCCCACCTGACTTACGAACCGCTCCTCTTCCTCTACGGCCTGATACGGCCGCTGAACTTTGACCTTTCCTTAACCTTCGCTGGAACAGTGTGTCGGCAGTTAGATTTTCGTACGGTTTGGGAAGGACTGAAGAAGACGATCAGACTTCGACAGAGCTCAGTATGAAACGAAACCTTGAGCTGAGCCGCGTTTAATGAAACGTGGCTCCACGTGATTTTCATCACCTCCCTCTGGCTGTTACATCTTCTAAAAACAGCTGATGTGACTCAAAGCTTTGTTGAATTGTGTCAAAGTAAAGAAAATCACATTCCTAGCTACAAAATCACACACACACTTGTACCATCCGGGATCAGTGTTTCTCCTCCATTACAGACGTGTCATATGTTTCCTTTGCAGCACAGAGCAGCGGCTCGAGCCCGAGCCCCCAGCTGCTGTCCACCCCATACTGGATCTCAAAGCTGGAGTTGGCTTCTACTTGTGATCTCATTGTTTTGGTCACTACCCAAAGCTCATGATCACAGGACGAGTCCATTCTGTCCCCAAAGGTGCAGTCCACACCTCCTAGGACAAATCACTGGACCTCAGGTGCAACTTCTGAAGGCCAAAAAGGTTTGTGTATGTTTTCCCACACACAGATGCAGCGTTTGCTCAGTACGGGACAGATCAGGTGAACAGCTGCTGTCTGAAGCTGATCCCTGCTTCTCTGGAACAACAAACGAGCAATCAGATGGGACCGGCCGACGGTTTCGGGCACTTTGGTGTGGAATCGGGGAGATGATCTTGGGTAAGCCTCCTCCGGCAGCTGGTGGAGACCAGGTCTGAGGGCGACTATCAGGACATGTGATCTCGGATGACCGGTCCCACTGGTAAACTGCACTCAACAATGATGGCTCTCAGCAGCACTAAAGAATAACACTCTTTCACTGCAGAAACCCACAATTCTCCTTTTCTCTCCTCGTCCACGGCCCTCTCTCCTTCCAGCTCTCTCTGCGTCCTCCGTCCTTTCTTTCGCCGGTCAAGATGTTAATTCACTTAAAGCACGACTGCACTCATGAAGACGTCCCTTCATTCCCTTCACGAGATCCGAACGCCATCAAAGCTCTTCTCGTGCTCGGACTCTTCTGCTGCTTCATGCGTCATGGCAGGAACTGAACGATTCCTAATTTTCCATCAAAAACGTGTTTGTTCCGTGACCCAAAGTCCAGCACATTTCGTTGGAGTCTCCTTATTTTTCTTTTAGAGCATTTATTTGTACGTTTATTTTACATTTTACGTTCACGGTTTTATAATTTTCCCCAAAAGCGGCAAAATAAAGATATTTTTGTGAACACAGAGTGTCACTCCCCATCACTGTGTGTGTCCTTCTGATTTTGTGTATTTTACTTTGGTGTCATTTTATGTGCTGTGGGTCCACATGATGCTGGATGTCACCAGAACCAGTTTCAGAACGCTAAGATCGCAGGAGTCACCTACCCGGTGGTCCTAATGTTTTGATGGAAGTGGTAGAAATGAGTCCACGGGTTCTAGCTTCCTGGTTCAGGAGCCCTTTAGGAAGATGCACCACCTTTTTAAGGTGGGTTATCTCCAACCTTTCTCTCGTTTTGTCATATTCTTCAACATGTTCAACATTCATCTTTATTCATCGTTATCACACATAATTCACAATCAACTAAATTTAGCTTTTATTTACTTCAGACTCGGAACGCCGCTGTGATAACTTTCAGTCTGTGCAGGATTACAGTGCCGAGGGGACTTTCCCATCAGCTCTGCTCGGAGACAACACACACACACAAAGTGCTGGGAGAGTTGGGGGAGTTGGATATCAGCTGACCGTGTGTGAGAGTGTGTGTTGTGGAGAGTCTGAGATGGGCGAGCAGGTCTTTCCCACACCTACTCTCTCTCTTTAGAATGTGCCACAAATGTCAACACACACACACACAGCCAACCCCCCCGCCATCAGCGGAACGTGTGGGGTCAGGAGGCCACAATGAGCTGGGTCACGGTCCTGAAGAGAGTCTGCAGGCCGCAGAAGCAGGAGGCTGCGCTGACGTCTGCAGTTGACTTGGAGCTGAGTCTGTGATTCCGCTCCTGCTGTTTAAAACGATCTTACTCACCGTAACGTCTGTCCACCCTGAACCAGATTTAGCCTTTTGTCTTTGCTGCAGAGCTCCGTCGTGAAAACACTTCAGTCATGAATATCAGTGAAATATTTCTTTTCGAAAGCACCTCCGTTCGTGCGCCTCTGAGGGGAACGCAAGCGGAGCCTCGGTTCGGCGCCCTCATCCTTCGACGGCGGCATTTTAGCAACCATTTGCATCACAGCAACATGGTCCCGATCCTCCTTCAACCTCCCGCGTCAGCGAAGGCTGCAGAGGGCCGACCCCTTCTGGCCGAAGCTTCCCCAACATCCTTTGCTCAGAGCCAAAGGGGGGTCGGGACCACAACGCGTCACGTCTTGGTTCAGTTCTGTGCGATCAACGCGTTGTCATCCCACAGCGTCAGATGTTGATGCTTCCTAAGGGTCAAACTGCGGCACTTTTATGTATCGTATTGACGGCACACGTAGACTTTGACGTTCCTAATGGACGCTCCAAAGGGTCACTATCCCTCGCCACGGGAACGACTTTATAGACACATGAAAACCGTGTTAGAGAAAAAACCTTCGGGGTCACAGTGAAGTTACAAGATAAATCACAAATCACTACAAAGACGAACGTCCTTATTGTAGCAGCAACACGTGTCGCATCGTTAAACCATGTCCGCCTCCCCGTGAGACTGAAGCGTCAGGGACATCGTTCGTTGTCCACCGTCCATCTTGACACCTCGGCTATGAGAACAGGCTGACATGTTGAACATCTGTTGGCCGGAGTCGGACACCGAGTCGGCAGATATGAAACCTACAGAGTCAACGCTGCTTCCATGCTTGTCTCTGTCGGTTTGCTGCAGGCTGCCACTGTGCATTGACGTGATTCACTCTACAAAACCGACGTTTAGCTCGTTGTTCGTACTAAACAACAGGAGGGTTTCGTGTTCATCACTGAAAGAACGAAGCCGTTCTTCAGCTGCAAACGCCGCGTGTGGACACAGGACAGGTGCCGGCATAGAACAAAGTGATGTCACGGTTGGACGCTGTTGTGTGTGAGCAGCTCCGCCGTGAATAAATAAATGAAGCTCTTCACTGTGCGTGAATTTCCACACTGGGCATCGGCCCTGATAAGTGGAACCAGACCAGACGTATCAGCACGGGAGGACGACTCTGGGCCGCAGAGATAAGAAAAGACTGGAAGAAATGATCTGAAAGCTATTCTTGACTGTGAGGGGGATTTTTTATTTGATGGCAGCAATGTGTTTCAAAAAAGTTGGGACGGGAGCATGTTTAGCTCTTCATATCACTTAGGGGAACAGCTGCTAAGTCGATGTTATGTGTGTGTGTGTGAAAGTCCAGATTGTGGAACATACCTGTCATCGACACCACCACGTCTGCTCCTGTTCACACACACACACACACACACACACACACACCGACGACAGATCCCTGAGGGTTCCCGCTCGCTGTGGAGTGTGTGTTGACGTGTTGGGAGGTTCAGGACTCCGGCTCTCCTCCGTCTGCACTGATAGGACAAAAGGCTTCTTGAGGATCCTTCTCTGAGGTTGGGGGTCAACAACTCAAAATAACCCAGTGACTGGCTCAAATTAGAAGCAGCGCTGCAAGAAAGTGGTTCTGCTCAGGTCCACTACAGAGCACAGCATGTGGTCCTGCTTCTAATCCTTCTGTCTTCAGTATCTGACACCTGCTTTTCAACTTAACCTTTATGAGGAGAAGTGCAGGAAAGGTCAGAGGTCAAGTGAGCGGTGAGAAGATGATCGTCCTTCCTTGGACAAAGGTTCCTGTGAATTACAAACCCTATTTCCAGAAAAGCTGGGACTCTGTGTAGACTGAGAATAATAAGAGACGCGGTGATGACGGGGGTCTGTGTGTCTGTGTGTCTGTGTGTCTGTCTTCATTTCAAAGACAAAACTGCTGCGTCAGTGATTCTTTATGGAATTCATTGTCGTAACCAGGTGACATCAATCATTTAACCGCTATCTGTGTGAAGCGTCCGGATTCCTGCTAAACACACGCTGTGGCCTGATGGAATACAGGGGTCATGTGACAGGAAGGAAGTGGAGTAGCGCTGCACCTGCAGGTTGGTGGTGCAGCTGTCCCAGAGGACGTGTCTGCAGGTTTCCTTCAGCACAACAATGGACCATCATAACCTCACACAACACACACTCATAGAGTGTGTGGGAGTGCATTAAATCCTCGTCGCCCCCACAGACGCCCACAAACTCAACGTTTACAGGCGCCGACACGGAACCTTTGAACAGTTTAATAATCATTTTCACGTCACCTTCAGCGCGACCGTGTTCCCCGGTCACACTCGCCTGTTTGCTTCTTCCTCCCTGGATGTGGCTGCAAGAAGAAACACACACACGTCATCATCGTACGCTGGATGTTGTTCCACACCTTGAAAACACGTGGTGCAAAGCTAAAACCATCGGGGCCTGATGGTTTGAGTTTCAAATGTGTGTGTGTTTTTAAACAATTCTTTATTATCGTGTTATGTGCTCGTGGTTTTTATGAGGTTATGTGCAGTTCTTACGTTCAGGCCTTAGCTGCTGTTTGTGAATCACCTACTCGGCGAGAACTGAGAGGTTTCTTACGTGTAACCCTTCAAACCTACCAAGCTACCGTCTCTCCATGAACCAGGACGACTGAGGCTCCGTCTGCAACGCAGGGAAGCGGAGCAGAGCCGGTCGGTTCGGGCCTGAATGTGAATAGTTGCCGTTGTGGTTCAGGTGAGCTCTGCAGGTGCACGCTCCTCTGATTGGACAGCTGATGACAAAGTGTGATGTCACAGCACACGAACATCTGCGCACAGCAGCTTCTTCTGATTTGTGGACCTCGTGTGTGTGTGTGTGTGTGTATGTGTGTGTTAGCCGTCCTGTGGGAGCGAGGGCCTGGGTGTGAGGTCTGAGGCGTCGTGGTGACGGACGGGCGGCGAGCACCGTCTAACAGAGAATAATACACCACTTCCTCCCATTCTCTCTTTCTCCCCGCACACACTCGGACACACACACACACACACAGAGCTCCCAGTCATGTTCCCTTGTTCCAAAAGGATTTCCGACTCACGGCACGGCGCTCTGAGCAGCGTCCCCCCGCCCTCCCCCCGCACACACGCACACACAGATATTCGTCTCTCGACACTCCGGCTTCCTGTTATAGGATGGCCCGGCCTGCCCTCCCTGACCCCTGACACCAATAAACCTTTGATATCAGAAACACACACTCTCTTTTTACCACGTGTCGGGCTCACGGGCCTCATGTCGACGGCACAGGTGCAGCAGTGAGACACACGCTGCAAAACGCCACAACACAACGGAGCAACTAAAAATGCATTTACAAATCTAACCGTGTCCCTTGGAAACGCGTTAGGACAGCTGTGACCCTGTGTCAAATTTATGACGCTTTGCTGTTTTAACTGGCTTGTGTTTTGGCCACTGTACACGGAGGCTTTACGATGAGATGAACAGCGTCGTCCTCTGTCCTCAGACCCTCAAATCCGAGGTGGAACATGTGGAAACGCGAAGGTAAGAGGGTAACTTCAAGGTGGCAGCTGAGAGAGACAGATGGGGAAGTGTGCAGACGTCCCGCTGGGTTTGTGAGCCAGCGTTGGACGTGGAGCAGGAGTCCAGATTTGAGGCCGAGGGACGAGCGAGGCCAAAAGTCCCACTCAGTCTCTCCAAAGTGGGTTTGTGCGATTTTCACTTCCACAGGACGTGAGATTCTTGCATTCAGGACGTCACTGACGTCCCCCATTAGCAGCGAGGTAAACACACACGTTCAATTATGTATTTACACTCGTGTCTCACGCGTCCATCATTCCGATCTTTCATTTATGCAGATTTTACTCACAAACGAGCATGTGAGTGTTTGGAGCCTTAACGTGGAATAATGAGGGACAAAGGGACACGTGTGTCTTTGGTGGCTCAGACAGAACGAGGAGGGGGCGGTGGGGGGTCGACCAATGAGAGGGTGTGTGAACTTACAGCTGGAAGAAGGAACCGCAGGTTAACGGAGGGAAGGTGTGTGTGTGTGTGTGTGTGTGTGTGTGTGTGTGTGTGTGTGTGTGTGTGTGTGTGTGTGTCCTCGTCACATGATGATTGGGTTTCAGTGTGTGTGTGTCATGAACTTGCAAACTGTCAGTCACAGCTCGGACTTTGTGGTTCCCCGTCCGGATTTTCCAACAATGTGCAGGCGGCTGCTCTGTGGACACACGTTCCTCTGGAGCTGTGTCTCAGCTTCAGTCTTTGTGTCTCAGCTTCAGTCTTTGTGTCTTTGTGTCTCCAGCTTCAGTCTTTGTGTCTCCGTGTCTCCAGCTTCAGTCTTTGTGTCTCCGTGTCTCCAGCTTCAGTCTTGGTGTCTCCGTGTCTCCAGCTTCAGTCTTTTTGTCTCAGCTTCAGTCTTTGTGTCTCTGTGTCTCCAGCTTCAGTCTTTGTGTCTCCAGCTTCAGTCTTTGTGTCTCCGTGTCTCCAGCTTCAGTCTTTGTGTCTCAGCTTCAGTCTTTGTGTCTCCAGCTTCAGTCTTTGTGTCTCTGCGTCTCCAGCTTCAGTCTTTGTGTCTCCGTGTCTCCAGCTTCAGTCTTTGTGTCTCAGCTTCAGTCTTTGTGTCTCTGCGTCTCCAGCTTCAGTCTTTGTGTCTCCGTGTCTCCAGCTTCAGTCTTTGTGTCTCCGTGTCTCCAGCTTCAGTCTTTGTGTCTCAGCTTCAGTCTTTGTGTCTCTCTGCGTCTCCAGCTTCAGTCTTTGTGTCTCCTTGTCTCCAGCTTCAGTCTTTGTGTCTCTGCGTCTCCAGCTTCAGTCTTTGTGTCTCAGCTTCAGTCTTTGTGTCTCAGCTTCAGTCTTTGTGTCTCCAGCTTCAGTCTTTGTGTCTCTGCAGCTTCAGTCTTTGTGTCTCCGTGTCTCCAGCTTCAGTCTTTGTGTCTCAGCTTCAGTCTTTGTGTCTCTCGTCTCCAGCTTCAGTCTTTGTGTCTCCGTGTCTCCAGCTTCAGTCTTTGTGTCTCCGTGTCTCCAGCTTCAGTCTTTGTGTCTCAGCTTCAGTCTTTGTGTCTCTGCGTCTCCAGCTTCAGTCTTTGTGTCTCCTTGTCTCCAGCTTCAGTCTTTGTGTCTCTGCGTCTCCAGCTTCAGTCTTTGTGTCTCCGCGTCTCCAGCTTCAGTCTTTGTGTCTCAGCTTCAGTCTTTGTGTCTCCGTGTCTCCAGCTTCAGTCTTTGTGTCTCTGCGTCTCCAGCTTCAGTCTTTGTGTCTCCGTGTCTCCAGCTTCAGGCTTTGTGTCTCAGCTTCAGTCTTTGTGTCTCTGCGTCTCCAGCTTCAGTCTTTGTGTCTCCGTGTCTCCAGCTTCACTCTTTGTGTCTCAGCTTCAGTCTTTGTGTCTCTGCGTCTCCAGCTTCAGTCTTTGTGTCTCCGTGTCTCCAGCTTCAGTCTTTGTGTCTCAGCTTCAGTCTTTGTGTCTCTGCGTCTCCAGCTTCAGTCTTTGTGTCTCAGCTTCAGTCTTTTTGTCTCAGCTTCAGTCTTTGTGTCTCAGCTTCAGTCTTTTTGTCTCAGCTTCAGTCTTTGTGTCTCCGTGTCTCCAGCTTCAGTCTTTGTGTCTCCAGCTTTAGTCTTTGTGTCTCAGCTTCAGTCTTTGTGTCTTTGTGTCTCCAGCTTCAGTCTTTGTGTCTCCGTGTCTCCAGCTTCAGTCTTTGTGTCTCAGCTTCAGTCTTTTTGTCTCAGCTTCAGTCTTTGTGTCTCCAGCTTCAGTCTTTGTGTCTCCGTGTCTCCAGTTTCAGTCTTTGTGTCTCCAGCTTCAGTCTTTGTGTCTCCGTGTCTCCAGCTTCAGTCTTTGTGTCCAGCTTCAGTCTTTGTGTCTCCAGCTTCAGTCTTTGTGTCCTTCAGTCTTTGTGTCCCTTGTCTCAGCTTCAGTCTTTGTGTCTCCGTGTCTCCAGCTTCAGTCTTTGTGTCTCAGCTTCAGTCTTTGTGTCTCTGCGTCTCCAGCTTCAGTCTTTGTGTCTCCGTGTCTCCAGCTTCAGTCTTTGTGTCTCAGCTTCAGTCTTTGTGTCTCCGTGTCTCCAGCTTCAGTTTTTGACCAGCCTCCTCTACGTTTGGGGGATAAGACGTTGTTGGTCAAGTTTGGGCCCGTCCGAACTCTTTCAAGCAATAAGGAGAGACGTCGACCCGACCGGACCGGACCGGCCCGACCCCCCCTCACAGCGGTGACTCAGACAGATGCAGTGGACGTGGCCTAACTCACACACACTCA
This sequence comes from Channa striata, assembly GCA_033026295.1. NCBI lineage: Eukaryota > Metazoa > Chordata > Actinopteri > Anabantiformes > Channidae > Channa > Channa striata. Next base: position 1,145,557 of record CM065170.1, read on the forward strand.
AACCTCCCGTCTTAACATTGGGAACGTGGGCGGTTCCTGTGTGTGTGTGTGTGTGTGTGTGTGTCAGCCTCCGTGGGAAAAGTCCAGCAGCAGCAGCGGGACGAGCAGGACCCTCCGGACCCGCCGGACCCTCCGGACCCGCCGCCGCCTTCACTTCACCTGCCTCGGACTGTGGGGGGCGTCACGAGCCGCAGCTGCTTCGTTCGGCGGAAAAGCCCGAAAGTTCGGGATCGGGTCTCCCGGTCTGTGTCCGTGTGTCCGTGTGTCCGGCTCCATGAAGCGGCCGTGTGAGGACAGCAGCTCGGCGGACAGCGACGAGCCCATAGACGTGGGCAGCGAGAGCGTCCGTCCGGGGTGAGTCCGGTTTTACCGGGACACTTTGACTTTGACCCAAAGTGGAACCTCCGAATATTTCTGAGTCTGTCCCAGCCCGGACCCGGACCCGCGTCCTCCAGCGTCTCAGCAGGTCCGGACTCTGTGGCTCGGAGTCGATCCTCTTAAACCTGATCCTGTGTTTGAACAGATTCCAGATCTTTCACCACAAACTGATTTCGGTCAACGAACCTTATTATTCACATTCAGCAACTAACGGGACGTTTCACGTCTGACCCAGAGTCTCATGTCTTCGTCTGTGTTCACATCGTCTCCTTCCCTGGAGGTTTAAGCATATTTGCTACAATATTATGCTATTAAATTATATTACTACACTACTGAGGGAAATCACCCCCCCCCCCCCTCCTCTCTCTCTCTGCTGTGCACCACTAAAAGTGCTTCGTGTGTCAATGAGCTGGACCGAGCCAGAGCTCAGATCCGGGTCAGACCCGGCGTGAAACGTGTAGTTCTTGCAGCAGTGCCAGCGGAGGACGTTTGAAGGATCCCCGGTCCCGGTTGATCAGCTTTGGGCCTGTTAATACTCACCTGCAAGTTTTTCCCACAGACCGTGAAGTGTTTTGAGAATCGCTGGTTCGGGCTGTAACTGCCCGGTTTGTTCGCCAGCAGTTGGACCAACCGGTTTCGAACTAGGAGAACGTGCATGTTGCTGGTAACGGAATGAGCATGTAGAACTGTTGGACAGCTGATGGGTTTTACAGTGTATGATTCAAAAGTTCTGGGACAGGATGGTCAATATGTTATTTCGGAGCCAGGAACATTCTGTCCCGTCAGATTTTACTCCAGTTCGTCCGGTGTGATGATCGAAGCAGTTCAGCTGTGCACAGATGTGGTTGTTTAAAAGATCAACTGGATCGTGATTTTCTTTTCCAGACACACGAAAGCCTCCTTCATCCGAGGTGGATCGCCGACCACAACCACGCAAGTGATGGCGAGGAAAAAACGCAGAGGGGTAAAGTTGACGAAGCGTCGGTGATTGCGGTGAGGTGTCGTAGGATTTGCACTTTGGAGATTTACCCTGTTTGTCTTTGTGCCAGATCATCGAGAAGCGACGCAGAGACAGAATCAACAACAGCCTGTCGGAGCTGCGGAGACTCGTCCCCACAGCGTTCGAGAAGCAGGTGAGAGTCGGTATCTGCTGAAAGTCCACAGGATCCCTACAGGGTCCGTTCAGTCTGTGGTTCTCCTCCAGAGGTGCATGATGCTGTCAAACCCTTCTGGGCTTTGATCCTTCGATGCAACACATAAACTCCATTTACCACTTGGTGGATTCATTGGGTTTGACTGAACGTTTGGTCTCTTTTCATCAGGGTTCAGCTAAACTGGAGAAGGCTGAAATCCTGCAAATGACTGTGGACCATCTGAAGATGCTGCAGGCCACAGGAAGCAAAGGTAAAGACACTGTAACACTAACATGTGGCAGAAGACTGGATCTCTTTGGGTTTTGGACTCTTGGTCAAACAGCAAGTCCAGATTATTAGATTTACTCTACAGTGACGTCATTTTGGGTTTAAGCTCCCAGATGAGATCAGATGGAAGTTTGGACTTTCGCTTTTACTTGATGGTATTTACAGCCCAATACGTTCGGCAGTACAAAAGAAGTGTTACAGTAGTAAACCTCGTGTGACAGAAGGGGTTTCGGGTTTCGGGTTCCGTCGATGACGGTGTTGAATGACTGAAGGAATAAAGCAGCACGTTGTCTTTCTGCTCCGTTTCGTTCTGTTTTTTACTTTTTTTAATCGTTGGGTTCCTGTTTTTGTTCCTTCTCTCTCTGCATCTGTATTTGACCGTTTTGCAGCTTTCGGTGAGATGTTGTCACATGACACGGACACGCTGATCGAACCCACAGTCTCCAACTGTCCCTCTGTCTGCAGGTTTTGTTAACGCCCACGCTCTGGCCCTGGACTTCCTGTCCCTGGGTTTCAGGGAGTGTCTGACAGAGGTCTCCCGCTACCTGAGTGCCGTGGAGGGCCTGGACTCCGGCGACCCGCTGCGCTCCCGCCTCCTGTCCCACCTGACGTCCTGTGCCTCCCAGCGTGATGCCGCCGCCCTCGCAGCGGCCTCCCCGCATCACCACCAGCACCCTCACCCCTTCCTCCCCCATCGTTGGGCCGCGTTTCAGCCTCTGCCTGCCGCTTCTACCGCCTCTGCGTACGGACTGAACATGCTTCCGGTGTCTGTGGACACTGGAGGAGGTGGAGCCCCCCAGAGGCTGGCCGAGCTATCGCAGCACAGTGTGGCCTCCTCCTTTTCCTCCCCCACAGACTCCTCCGCCGCTTCCTCCTCCTCGTCTCTCCTGCTCCCCTGCACCCCCGCCCCTCTGTCCGCCTCCCTCCTGTCCCTCTCAGCCTCATTTCCCATTGCACTCCACGCAGGTTTCCCCATCGTTCCTCCCTCCTCCTTCACCGCCACCAGTCCTCCCATCTCCTCCTCATCCTCCTCCTCCTCTTCTGCCTCCCAGACTCCTCACAGCAGCAGCAGTAAACCCTACAGACCGTGGGGAACTGAGGTCGGGGCTTTCTAACCGCTGACTAACCTCAACAGACAAACGACAGTCCACAAAACACTTTAACCGGTTTTAGCCCAAATTTGTGGTTGTTAAATTAACTCGTTAACTTTTCACCTGTTGATTGGAAAAAATATCCTCTTGTTCTGAAACTTCAGCCCAAACAGCAGGAGGTTTTTACTCCCCAAAGCATTTAACACATTAAAACCAAGCACCTTTGGTCCCCATCGACTGAAGTAACTTATTATAAAATGCTTATGAAGTTGGTTTATTAAAATGTGTAAAATACTGCAGTAGTAATGTGTTACCAAAGCTTCTGTCATTTAGCTGTCATTTTCTGTCACGTAGGCTGCTCAAAAACCCGGAGCTGGTAGAAGCACGAGTGTGTACGAGTCAAAGCAGCAGGTGCAGTGATGAATAAAAAAGGACAAAGGTCAGTGTCTCTGCAGAGACTCTGTGTGGAACAAAGACAGCAGCAGCTTCTTCCGCAATAACACAAACCACATCTGGGAAGAGTCAAATGAAAACAGTGAAAGCAAATGTAAAAGTATTTCCTCCGGCTGAAACTGTACTTCAATACAGTCCGTAATAACAAGTAAATGTATTTAGTTACTTAGCAGATTTTTAAACGGAAGTCGTGTGTCCTCCTCGGAAAAGCTTCGGCTAAAAGCCAGGAGTCCACAGCTGGTACCGGCCCAACATCCTCCACCACACACTGAGCTACACAGACCCGCTTCAGCCTCAGCCTCAGCTTCACGCTGCACAGAGACGCTCAGAGGTTGATCGGAGGGGATCCGCACATCATTCAGTTCAGCTGATAAAAAACACGACAAAAGCAGAGTATGGGTAGAATTTCCAGCAGGGACTGAGAGGAGTTCAGGGTGGAGGCGGGTCTGCGTCAAGGGTCGGCTCTGAGCCCCTTCTTGTTTGCTCTGGTGATGGAAAGGCTGACAGACGGGCTCAGACAGGAACCTCCGTGGACTGTGATGTTTGCAGAACATTGTGATGTGTAGTGAGAGCAGGAAACAGGTGGAGGAACATCTAGAGAGGTGGACGTCAGAGGACAGCAAGACAGTATGTGTGTGTGTGAATGAGAAGGACCCAAGTGGAAGGGTGAGGTTAGAGGGAGCAGAGGGACAAAAGGTGCAGGACATTGAGGACTTAGGGTCAAAGGATCAGGAGGAGAGGCGACTGTGAGCAGGTCGGAGCAGGTGGAGAAGTCAGCGAGAATGACACGAAGGTGGTGAGACCAGCGAGGATGTGGGACGTAGAGACTGTCCCCGAAGAAAAGACAGGAGGCAGAGGTGGACAGGTGCAGGAATGAGGACGTCAGAGACATTTCACAAACGAAACACGAACCACTGATAGAACAGCAGGGACGCAGAGAAACTCGTGAGGCGGCCACAAGTTGAGCTGCTTTATTTCATAGCAGATGAGTGAACATCACTGATTTAATCCCCGTGTCTGGAGAGAAAGTCAGCGGTTTATCAGCGGCTCCGACACGTCGTGTTGTCTACAGATTTAGGGTTCAGGGTCTTCTTCAGAGGCTCTTCAGAGCTCAACGAATGATCCAAAAACCTGGAACTGACACAGATTAACTTGTTCAACAAACTAAACACCTAAAAAGATGGAATCTAATCGTGTGAGACAAACATAAAATGAAATTATTTTGTGGACATAAAATGTCCAACCTGCTGCCGCAGACTCTCACCACAGACCGAAGGTGGACGCGTCCTCAGCTGGGAGCTAACAGCGTCCACCAGAAAGGATCTGATGACACCGTTCAAAGAGAACGAACAAGTTTCTGTGTCCTGTTGTGTTTGAGCTCCACCTTTTTCTGTCGCATGTCTCTGAATTGTCCATGTGCCTCAGGACAAATAAAGATGCTGCTGTGATGAAATGTGCTCTTGTGGTAATTCACCTTTTCCATCCAACGTGTCGGATGTTTAGTGCAGTAATCGATCCATGATTAAAGCGTTTTGAGCTCAGATGTCAAAGACACACACGTGTAACACACAAAAGTGGCTTCACCTTCATCCCGCCACAGTTGGAAATGACAAATGTCTCTTTAAACAGGAAGAAGTTCAACAAAGCTTCTCGTAGCTTTCCTTCCTTCCAGCGTGGCTGGTCTGTCACCAGCTTCACCACTGAGAGAAAGTACCGACGTACATTTTTCACACATCTGCACTTGATTGAAGAAAATTTATTCACGGCTACTTTTTACTGCACTTTACTGAATCTAAGATGTCTCACACGTTACAGTCACATGACTCCACATATTTAACCATTTTTAGTAAGACGTGAATCTCTTCACTAAACCAGGATCAGAGAGAGTCACTTCCTCCTTCCACGTCTTATTTAAAGACGTATTTGAAATATATCAAAGTGTCATTCTACACCACACAATCAAGCCGTTGAATTCATGGTCAAATCACCGACTGCGGTGTCAAATTCACTCTGTCACGTCAAACGTCGTCTCCTGAACTCGTACCTGCCGCTGCCTCCCTCTCCTACACACAGCGGGACATGTAAAGCAGAGCGAAGCCAGTTAGCGTGTGACTGTACTGAGAACTGGGACAGACCTGGTCCCTGCCGATTCTGTGACTGATGGACTGAGGACACGTTTGTCCTCTTCTTCTTCTTAAGGCAGCAGCCACATGCACTAGTGCTCAGTGGGGTTACGACCCTCCACTGTGTCCCCCTGGATTAAATAAGGTGCAAAGAACAAAATGCAGAGAAGCTCAGACTTTACATTCACCTTTCTGCATATTAAGGGATTTATTTCTGGGCCCATTACCTAAGGGCGTCCTCACCTTATGTCCAGCTGTCTGGACATTTCTCTGCGGTGTCATCAGTTATATTCTTGAAATGACAGAGCTGTTTTATAGTCTTAGTATCAACTATAAAACATGTTGGTTTGTCAGGTATCGGGATTCTAACGGGACCAAAGGGACAGGAACTGAGCATTTCGAGTTTCATGGGCCGGTGGGACTGAAGCGGACCAAACTCGACATGTGTTCAATGACACACGAGGGAATCGGGTTATGTTGAGTTTATTCTACAGGTGCAATTTGCTGCGATTTGATTTGACGTCACACTCAGATCACAGTCCAACAGTCCGTTTCTTTTGACCCGAGTGAGGAGACAGCAAGGGGAGGAGTTATAGGAACAAGGGGACATTGACAAATGGGAAAGTCCCTCCAAAGGTGGAACTCCAACACGACTACAGACGGAAAAAGACACTCAGATCAATAATTAGCACAAATGGACTGAACGTGACCAAAAGCCTGTTAATCCGCCCGTGAGTATTTGTGCGTTTCATCAGCACTCTGTGCATATGATATTTGACAGTTCCACTCTCACAGTGTCCTCTGTGCCGTCTGCATGGACACAGTCTGTCATCAATAGTGCACATATAGTGCATCTTTGTCCTCGTGTAGCTTTGGCTCTGTTCTGCATCTATGTTCATCACTTTCCTGTTGAAAACCTGTTCAAGGTTTGTGTCTCTGTGGATCACTTGGACTGTTTCTGAAGGTTTGACAGTGAACTACAGAGTGTTACGTCTCCAAAGTCCAACAACCGCAACCATTTTGTTAATGCTCAGCCATCAACAGCAGGGTGTTCATCAGGGTTAGTGTCTGTAAAAGAAAAGGTAGCAACTTCCTGTTTCCTGTCGGTGGCAAACGTGCAGCTTGTGGACTAATGGAGACGAGTCACCGAGCAGCAGCTGGATGTAGACAGAAACATCCCGCTGGTTGCGTCCTGAGGAGCTTGCAGAGACATCGCTGAGACCATGTTGTCCGGACTTAAAATCTCGATGTAGTAGCCGTCGGGGTCCTGAATGAAGGCCCGGTCCTTCGCACCTGTGAGGAGGAAACAAGCGAGGACATTTAAGATGAACCCTGTAAGGAAGTCCCACGTTTGGTGGAGCTGCTCTGATTCAAACCAGGACACAGCCCACAATGAGTCTTCAGAGTGGACACAAGTGTCGGAGCACATGAGACAAACTGATCACTCAGCTGCCTGGGAGCTCCGTCTCCGTCTCCTGGTGGAGCTTTACACAGTCACACGTTGGTGTTTTCACTGGTGTGAACGTGTCGGCGTCTCCTCACCTGAAGCTGGTTTCTTCAGGAACTTCACGCCTTCCTTTTCAAATAACTTACAGGCTGCAGTAACGTCAGGGACGGCGATGCCGATGTGTCCTGCAACAATAACATGCGCTGTGAGCTGAAGAAACACAACTAGAACCAGTTCCCCACAGTGTGTCAGGTAAAAGCGAAATCTGAACTTCTCACCAAATCCTTGAAGTTTGTCGTTTCCGTGGTGATAGAACAGGCTGTCATCCACCTCTGAACCCCAGTTACTGACACACAGAGAAACAAAAGTCAGCACAACACTCACTGGGAGACAGACTGAAGGACATCAGTCGGACACTGTGTGAGAAGCAGGGTGTGTCGTGTGGTGCGGGACGCACTGCGTGAGGTCTATGGTGCCTCTGCGAGAGAAAGTCCACGCCGTCCTCTCTCTGACGTCGGCCGGGATGTCGCGCTTGTCCTCGTAGCCCAGGAAGTAGTTGGTGAAATGCATCGAAGGGTAGTCGATTTTCTGCAGCAGCCTGGAAACAGCAGAGCAGTTTTCTCACATCAGTGTCTAACATTTGTGCACAAACGCTCCTTCAGCAGGAAGTAGTTCCACTGAAGGCCTGCGGACCATCGCGGAGTCAAAGATCTGATTGAGCTTCGCGTTATAAACGTGGACGGAGGCAGTGAAAACCTAAAGCAGCAGACTGAGGAGAGACGTGTGACGACCACTCACGTCAAGCCCAGGATTCGGGTGTAGAAGTCCAGAGAGCGAACCGGATCTTTGACCCTCAGCATGGTCTGCTGCATCATGAAGTCCTGCAGAGACGCAAAGACAACTCTTCACGTTAGACCTTGACTTTGACTTCCTAAAACCCTGTTTGATGTGTCACTTTTCTTAGTGACGTTTGTATGTATCTGTTGCACTTTCTTCACGTTTCGATCAGACTGGTGAATCTTCCCATGACCACATTCATTTTGCGTCTGTGTGTCGTGTGCATTTGGACTTTGGAACTGGGCTGAAGTGTGAAGGATTGTCTTTGTCAAGCGGTTTTCGGTGCAAATTAACGTCATTATTGTTGAGCTGCTGTGGTGACGAGCGGAGACACTTTTCCTTCTGGTAACTTTACAGTGACACATCTGCACACAGCAGCTTAACAAAACACAGGAAGTATGACAGGAAGTGAGCCCGAGACCCACAGACCCAAAGTCTGCTACTTTCTTTTTTTGACATTTAAGTCAAATTTTCAAACACTAGGAATTCACGTGGACGGGTTATTTTAATGAAACCCAACTGGGTGAATGAACTGGGTCTTAAAGGAGCTGAGAGCGTTTCCAGGAGAAATTCACTCAAAAAGGAGCTGAATGCCAGCTTCTCCGGCTCGACAAACATCCAGGGTTAAAGGTTGGAGTATGTAGAGTCAGGTCCGACAGGTCAGACTGGATTAGAACTAGAACAGATCCTGTGAATAAAACTGTTGAAAATGAACGTGGTTTGGTTTCAGAATAAAGTGTCACCTTGGTGATGGCGTCTCCTTCCTTACAGGCAGCAGACACGGCCTCGTCCGACAGTCCCTTGTCCTCCATGGCTCTCAGATCAGCCTGAATGAACACAGACCGGCGTCTCCGCACACTCACCTGTCCTACTGCTGTGCTGCTTTCAGGTGCTGCTCGTACACTTGTGCTTCATGTGTGTTAAATGACAAATCAGTGCAAAGACAAACATTCACATTTAATATAACAACATTTGATTTGTGATACATTCAGGCACTTTTTTTGGACACTTTATAGAATATTTCATTAAGGAGAATCATTTCTGTTACTAGATTAGTGATATGGACAGTCAGGTTATAAGCTGCAATTTAAAGTAAAACTTTCAAAAAAATCACTAGTTAAAGTAGATCAGTTTTTTCCTTTTTACTCCTCTGGGATGTTGAATCAGAGACAAGCGATTTCGAATAAAAGTCAAATCCATATTGTTATTCGCTGAGCTCCTCGTCATCATCATCATCGCTCCGGTTTTTTTTATCAGAGCAGTGAACAAACAACTTGTTTTTTACTCTTCAGTTACCTGATGAGGCTCGTTAGAAAAACTCCCAGCATGAACACTCAGCATAAACTGTCCTCAGTCACGTAGTTTCAGCGTTAAAGCTGCATATTTGAATTCAACACACACACACACACACACCCTCTGTTATCGGTTTCAGTGCACTGGTCTTCACACTCTCTCGCTGATTTGTCTGTCATTGCACTTCTGTGCCTCTACACGTCAGTTTTCGGCCTTCAGACATTTCTGACACACCCTGAACACACCGTGATTTCAGGGTTTTTGTTCAGGGAGGGGCCAACGGCTGCGTCCAGGTTCTGTTCAACCTGTTGCAAAAGAAACAAGCACAGCACTGTCGAAAAGGAAGTGAAGTTCCAGTGAACATCACTTCCTCGTTACGCTTACATGGCGTCACGGAAGCTGGACAAAGACAATGTGAGTGTGACAAGTCAGAGAGTCTGGCTGTTTACCTGCTCCTGGTTTGACATTCCACATCGACATTTGGGGCCTTTGCAGGAACCTTCGAAGAGGCTGAGACCATCAGGGTACCTGAAGAACTGTGTCAGTGTCTGGACACACACATGCAGAAAAAACCTGCAGCTGCAGGTCTGAGCAGGCCAAGACGTCAGTCACACGTTAAACAGCTGGTTTATAGTGAGTAAAGCACCACGAGACTGCAGACACACACAGACATTAGGTCAGTCCGAAGACTTTGTCTTTGCACAGAAAGATTAGAGCCGTCTGCACACACAGCAGCAAAGATTAAATATGCAGCATGTCCACGAGCAGGACAAACTGCAGCTGAAGGCTGACGGGAGCTTATTTGTACATAAGCACATTATTCAGTTTTTACTGTTGAAAAATAAGATTACTATGCTTTTTAAAATTTAGCTTCTTTTATTACATTGTCTGGCATGTGTGTGCTAATGCATCTGCAATAAACTGTAACAAAGGACAGAGAACAGTTTCCTATTTGAAGAAGTGCAAAACATCTTAGGAATCGGAGGATTTTTGCATCTGAATGTCTTTAATGGCCACAAACACCAAACACACTTTTCTTAAAAAGACGCATGACTTCAGATAAAAACTACATAGAACTGTTGAGTGTGACTCAGTCCGACAACTGAGTGAAAGAAGGAAAGGAAGGGCAGGTAATCTCCCAAGTTACGACACTTCAGCAGTTTATTCTTTATTAAAAACAAGTACTGAACTGTGAAAGATCATGTAATAACATTTTTATATGTACAAAAGTAGTTTAACAAAATCCTATCTTCTTCTCTACCTATCGACTCTGACATTAAATCGCTATCAGTTTCTGCTTTGAACTTGTTTTCTTCAAAAGAACTGCTTTAAAGGGAGAAAATAATAGCGGGGAGAAGGAGACTTCAGGTGAAGATCTGTGAGGCTTTCGTGGCGGCGTCATCTCCGAGCTGCCCTGCGGCTCTCCAGCAGCAGGACCACCAGGCGGCTCTTGAGCGTGGACAGTTTGCTGCTGTAGTTCTGCTGCAGGACCGACGTCAGTTTGGAGCGGAGGCTCCGCAGGATGGTCGGGGAGCTGCAGTCCGGCACGTTGAGCAGCGTGTGGAAGAACTCCAGCCACAAGTCGCTGTGGGGGTTTCTGCAGGACGGAGGCGTTCGTTAGAGACTCGGCGCGTGCAGAGAGCTGTCAGAGCCTGATGCTACCGCCGTTCTCAATCCGCGTGACATTTTGCTCTTTAAGACATTTACAGCCATGTGTAAAATTCTGTAAAAACTAAGAAGTTTTCTGTTTAGAATTATTGGCTGCTGAGGGACGATTAATGATAACAAATATTTGGTATCGGGCTGCATCGTAACACAATCGGAAAAACGCGTTTAACACCCCTCTGGCTTCCATATATTCAAATATTTCTCTGCTTCTAGCAAAAAAAACAAAAAAACAACAACAACTTGTGACATCACTGATGACAACACCCAGAGGAGTTTGTCATCATTAGTTCAGATGAGGTCATCTGGGGAAGCTCTGGAAAAGCAGGTTGACCATGATTACAAACTTCAAAGTGTGAGCAACAAGATGACAAAATCTGAACTGAGCGTTCCTCCAAGTGATGTCATCTGGAGTCATGTTTCATCTAGAAACAGACAGATACTTTAATGTAGGGAAGCCAGAGGGAACTTTAATGGCATTCATTTACATGTACTTGTCTCAAACCTAAAGCACCAAGTTCAATTGCAGTGAAGGCGTCAACAACAGCTGAATCTGTTTGATGAACACACTGGAAGATTGTAGGATTACTACCAGTTTCCACAGGCTGCAGTATTTTTTTAACAGCACAACATTTTATGGTGAGTAGACTTTTCAGTGCCCAAACACGTACTTTTCAAACTGGCGTCAAACCAACCTTTGACACGTCGTGCCATCACGGCTCAGTCTGCAGTGATCTTAATAGTGTTTTTGTGTCGACCCAGGACGTACCTTCTGAACACAGCATTCGTCTTCCAAACGCCACCTTCATCCCTGACTTGCATGTACGTCCCGAACAGCATACAGTGGACGGTCCCGGCTATTCCAAAGTAGTCCGTCTGACAGCACACAGGGAGAAGATACAAGGGACGAAACACAGTAAGAATTAGTCAAATCGAAATATGATTTATAGAACTGCAAGTGATCAACAACGTGCCGCGTGCTTTATTGGATTAAGAAAAAATGTCCCTGTAAACCAAAAATAGAAAAAATCTCAGGAACAACAACAACAACAACCTTTATTCGTCACTCCGAGCACATACATGTTACAGTGAAACGGGTAGGCGGGGATTTGATCCCACATTGTCCGTTTTACCATCCATCTGCCTGACCCACTGATCTACCAGGCCGGAAGAAGACATCACTAAAGTAACTGCAAAATAAAATGCCAGCTGTCCGCACCTGATAGTTCCAGGGTTTCCCACTGAGCATCTCGGTACACTGGAAGCCTGACGTCAAGCACTTAGCGGTGAAAGCAGTGCCTTGTGGGAAAAGCTCCATGTCTATGCTCTGTCCGAGGTCGATAAGGACGAGGCCGTGGTCCACGCTCTCAGAGTCAAAACCCTTGTTGTCCATGAACCTGAAACACAACAGTGATGACGGTGACCGTGTGACTCAGTTGTTGCTTCACATCCTGTAGAGACTGAAAGGCTTCTGATCGTTTTTTCTGAAACACTAAAAGCATGTTGACGGATGTTTTGCTTTCGTATTCATTCCGTGTAACAGCCTGTAAAACTAAATAATTTCTACAGAGAATTTGGCGTTAGGTGGACTTTAACAGTAACGTGGAACACGGAGAAAGACATCGAAGGAGTGACCGTTACCTCTCCCCCAGTAGGAAGTTGTCCGGTTTGACGTCAGCGTGGATGATGTGGACACTGTGCAGCTGCTCCACCATGTGCAGGATACAGATGGTGAAGTACATGACCAGAGGCTGAGGCATCACCTTATCAGCCAGAGTTTTATAGCTGTTCACTGCGTTCTGAACACAGAGTCATAGTTTCAGGATTAAAGGAATTTCATATTACGCAGGAATCCATCCGAGGAGAGGAACGACGAGCACATACCAGCAGGGTGCCGTAGTTGTGCAGCTCAGCGAGCAGCACGCTTCCGTTGTTGAAAAGGTGAGCTGAGCGGACGCTGCTGTACAGGTGACGGACGTCGGGCTGCAGCCGAGCGTCCAGCTGAATGTTGATGTAAAACTCCCAGGGATTGGCCGGCTTCTGGACCTGTGACCCGTCAGAAAGTTTAGAGCTCAGATTTTCTGTTTGCTGCTCACTAACTTAAACTTTATCTGCAGAGATGCTTCAGTAGAAATTTGCTCCAAGACATGCTGTGCAGTGTGGCAGCAGTGCAGGGATGTTTCTTTGCAAAGGTCTATGTACAAGCCTGAAGGCCTCCTGCTACTAGTAACACACACACACCTCATGGACAATATGCTGCAGACATAATTCAGCAAACAACAATGTGGAATTCACTAATCGGTCAATGATCTACGCTCATACTGTGCTGGTCTAGCTCACTGGAATCCAGAACGCTTATTCACACACACACGTTTGTCTTTCTATACTTGTGAGGAGACTCGTTGACGTAATGCAGTCCCTCGCCCCGTACCCTAACTCTAACCCAAACCTAATTCCTAATTCTTTGAAGTTGTGTGGACCAGTGGTATTAACACACAATCTGTCCACAGACAGCTGTTCTCCTCTTATGGTCGAAGCTGGTATAGACATGATAACATGCAGCTGCACTGCACTCACCACAGCCAATTCATTTGGGTTTTACAGTCTTGCTCAAGGACACTTTACAGTGGGAGCTGGGAACTGAATTGGGAGACTACTGCTCTACCACCTGAACCACAGTTGCCCCTAATCAACCAACGCTGGGATTTTTAAGTTTGGTTAACTAGCTCGATTAGTCAAATTAAAGGAAGGTATCCATTAAGGGTCTGTGCAGTTTAAACAAGTCACATGTAAGATGTTATAAAACCACTTTAGGCCATGAGCAGTTCCTGACGCTCCGGATGTTAACACAGAACAGTGGTGTTTAAAGGTAGGTGTTTTCTGCAGCATTAGCTTACCTTTAAAACCACCTTCTCGGAGGTTGTGGGGTCAGTGGCCTGATACACTGTGGCAAAAGCCCCCTCACCAAGGATGCAGTCAACTCGCAAAGACGCTCTTCCTGTCAGAGGACAAACACACGGCTGATTCACTCCGGGCTCTTAGCCTTTCAATACATCTGCTCTGTTTGGAATCTGACCCAAGACTTCCTGGCTGTGCTTACTGAACAAAGGAAAACTCATTTATTAAAACAAATGTCATATTTCCTGGTATCAATATTTTCATTATTTATAATGCTAGTTTTTATGCATTTTTAAAAATTATTTATTATTTCTGAGCACTGGATAGATTGAGGCTAGCTGTTTGTCTTTGCCCTTAGTCTCCATTCTAAGCCAGGCTGATATCTGGATCCTCCTTTAAACTCTCAGAACAGTGGGCTCTACTCAACACGTATCACTACTTTTTTGTCAAATCATTTCATTTCAACATATTGGGCATCAACAATCCCAACTCGGCAAAATTCTGCAGGCTAAAAAAGCCTCCTGGCTGTAGAGCCACAGTCACAAATAATAACTTGCCAAAACGACTAACCTTTCCATGAAGAAAATCTGATGAATCTCTCCTTACCCATGCTGAGAGTCATCTTTGGGGTGATGCTGGGTACGTCGCACTGCCAGGTGAAGCAGCGTGGGTGAGAGGACACAGGCACAGTTAGCGTGGACAGTAGATGAGAAATCAGGTCACTATCCCAGGGATCAGGGACCAGCTGGACGGTTCCTATCCTGGCTGCCCTGGGTGGTGTCATGTTCATGGACCTCAGCCCTTTGTCTGGACTCAACATGGGTTCATCCTGTGATGCCTGCACTGGGCTCATAGGGATGTCAGCAAAGAGCTGTGGCTGCGCTGGACTCATGGGAACGTCCACGTTCCCGGGTCGACGGGGACTCAGAAAGGCATCCAGGTCTGGCTTGATTGTGACTTCAGGGCTTCTGATGGCCAGCCAGTCCGGTTTGACGGCACATTCTGGACTCATGGGAACGTCCATGGTCCCAGGTCGACGGGGACTCAGAAAGGCATCCATGTCTGGCTTGACTGTGACTTCAGGGCTTCTGATGGCCAGCCAGTCCGGTTTGACGGCACATTCTGGGCTCATGGGGACATCGTCGGCAGGTTTCTGGACTTCGCTTCCAAGTTTATCCTCCATGATAATAAAAGGTTCCATTCTGGGTCTGAGTGAACTCCCAGGCTGCTCTAAGAGCAGAGAGGCCTGTTTGTAAGGCTGCCCTGGGCTCCTGTACACCTCCCAGTCAGGTTCTGTGGTGCTGGAGGCAGACGTCGGACAAAGCGTCTGGTCTCTGAAGGACAGCACAGCAGGAGGAGGAGGCTGCACCATGGTGATGGAGGAGGTGGTGAGGCAGTGCTGCGCTGAGGCGAGACCTTCACCGACGATGGTGCCTTGTTTGGCTGAAGAATGAACAAGCTGACTGACAGCGGTTTCCGAGAGCTTCTCCTCGCACGGACTCTGCTCCATGATGGGGCTGAGGTGAGTGTGTGGATACAAATCAGACTCTGGAAGGCTTTTATCAGTTTACATTATTGTAGCGTGCATGGCCTTAATATCTGCACACACTTGAAGGAAAAAGGGATGGTCTTTGTGTGGCAGAGCAAACGTACTGAAGGCTACTGTAACGATATGGATTATAATTCAAATGCATCTCTCACTTTTAACAGTAGACTTAAACCATTCAGATTTTGAAGACAATAAAAGCAGATCTGTGCACTGCACACTGGAACTAATAAATGTGATTGTCACAATTCAAAGCCTTTTAAAAACTCAACTGAGTGAAAAACCTTAATAACTTGACAATAACTTGGTTACCTGAGTTTTTTGGGCTGACGTCTGATAAAAGCGTCATCATCAGCATCTCCACCATCACAGTTGTTCTCTGTAGAGTAGAGAATACATGTATTCTGAATGGACTGCTTCCTCATAACCACACTGAGAACCAAGGCTGAACATCTTTGGCAAAACCTATGAACCTCTTGTTGTCTCACAGAAATACAGGAACTGCAGGTAGCAGGTGGGTGTGTGGGTCCAGTTACCTCGGTCATGGAAGAAGTTGCTGCTCACAGGAGTTTTGTGTGTAAACGGGGTGGAGACAAACTGGGCTGACATTGCAAAGTCAGTGGTGCTGTTGGGACAAGCAGCCAGAGAGTTGAGGGAGTTGTAGCGAGCTCCCCACATGGTGCTCTCGTCCGGGATCAGGTCTGGAGGAGTCGCCTGATTAGGAAACACACACACAGGTATCGACCCATTAACCAAAGCACCCAGCATGGTGTTGACATAGTACTGGTACTGCTCTTGATGACAAAGAAAGGCAGCAATCATTTCTATGATGTAATTTCTCCCACAGTACACAGCACCTTACTCGATGCCACACACTGTGCTCCACTAATGCTCCACATTTAGTACAAATGAGCTCTTCACATAAAAATCCTTCATCTCTGTACGTACCAGGTTGCACAGTGAACATCATGGTTGCATAATAAAGACACAAATGCAAACTTTTACGTGTTATTTTTCTAAAATGATGGTGAGTTTATGACCTTCACAGTTTTCATCACTACTCACATTCGTTTTGTCTGGTTTAGACACTGGAAGTTCAGCCAGGGCTCTGATTGATTTAGACTTCTCAAACGCAGAAGGAGCAGCAGCACTTAACAGAATGCAAGAGAGAGACAAAGCACCATCAAACGTTCATTCAGTCACTGCAAACAACAAGCCAATAAATATGTATTATTACTTTATGTATGACCACGTCATACACTGACACTTGAATCATTTAGTGGAAGCTAAACTAAAAACTGACAGAATGAAGACGCATTTCTTATTATGTCCAATTCATGTGTACTGTACCTGCCATTTTCCTTGTCAGTGTCGTCCTGGAAGATGGTGAACGGGGTTGTTTTGGGAGGCTCTGTGAATGAGGAGGTGCTGATTTAAAATCACTAAAAGAAAGGTTTACTGGACAGACACTGTGTCCAACCCTACATTGGTGAGCACAACAGAAATGCAATTCATGTCATTTCTCTTTTGCTCAAAGT
Organism: Channa striata; assembly: GCA_033026295.1. NCBI lineage: Eukaryota > Metazoa > Chordata > Actinopteri > Anabantiformes > Channidae > Channa > Channa striata. The sequence goes on from CM065170.1 coordinate 1,162,247, forward strand.
AAAAGTAATAAAGATCATAATAAAGATCATTGTTACTGCTGTGTCAAAGGTATTTTACCATTTCTTGGTAACTCCTCCTCAGCAGCGTGGAGCATTGATGTGTTGTTGAACGGGTCTTCTAAGAGCGTTGGGGCCTTGAACATGTCCATGATCACATCTGGATAAAAAAAAAAAAAAAAAAACACACACACACAAAATTGAAGGTGCAACAGAACTGGTGGATTTCAATCAAAAACTAGTGGTGAGGGACACTGATAGACCTGTGAAACAACATTAGTAAAGATGAAATTGTTATGAACAACAGATGCAAGAGAAAAGTATTGGAATTTAGTAACACTATCTGACACTGACATTTGTTCATTTCAACCGCCCACCCGCATTTACGTTTACATTTAGTCATTTGTCAGACGCTTTTATCCAACGGGACTTACAAGTGAGGTCGAAGGCAGACAAAAAATCTAAGTCAAGGAGAAAACATCAAAGCAAAGTGCTATTATAGAAGTGGGTTTCTTGAGATGCAAGTACAAGAGCGAGCAGAAAAGTTGGAAGTTAAAAAGATGCGGAAGAGTTTCATTTTCAGCAACATTTTCTGAAGAGCTGTCCTCTGTGTGGTGCTGGGACCAGCAGATGTCGTTCGCTGGCCGAGCACAGGGGACGGGAGGGATTGTAGACCTCAATGACTGAGTTTAAGTAAGTCGGAGCTGTGGAGTTGACCTACAGCTTTGAACTTAAGCCTTGCAGCCACAGGAAGCAAGTGCAGAGATCCTATTTGGCTGATTAAAAATGAGGCGTGCTGCCGCAGGGGTTTGGTCGTGCATGCTGGCAACCCCATCAACAGTGCGTTGCAGTAATCTAGATGAGATATGATCAATGTGTGCACGAAGAGTTGGGTCGTGTAAGCTGAAAAGTAGTGTCTGATCTTTGTGATGTTGTGGAGAGCAAATCTACACGACTGGGAGACTGAGACGATTTGTTCCTTGAAGCTCAGCAGGTCATCGATGATGACCCCCAGATTTCTGGCCGACTTAGCAGGGACAATCACTACAGATCCAATGTTGATGCTGATGCTGTGTTGTGTCGAAGATCTGGTTGGGAAGACTAGAACTTCAGTCTTTGAGATGTTGAGCTGAAGATGTTTTTGTCTCATCCATGCAGAGATGTCAGAGAGACAGTGCAGTCATCCGGTGAAAAAGATAGGCAGAGCTGCGTGTCGTCCACATAGTAGTGACAGGAAAAGCCACTGGATGATGGAGGCCAGGAAAGAAGTATACATGGAAAAAAAGAAGAGGACTGAGGACAGCACCCTGCGGTACACCGGTGGAGAGGTTATGAGAGTTAGAGTCACGCCCCTCACACAGCAAGACCGAAGCCAGGCTAGAGCTGGGCCAGAGATGCCCAAGTAAGAGACTGCAGTCAAGGATCTGATGTTCACAGTGTCAAGGACTGCAGACAGGTCTAGCAGAATTACTGTAGGTGCAACAGCTTAAAGAAGGGTGGAGGGGATTAGATCCAGAGAGCAGGTGGTCGGGCGATTCAAGAGGAGGAGGGTGGATATGCGTCCTCTGACAGAGTTGAAAATGTGAAGTGTGATGTGTTGTTCCATGTAGTTAGCAGGATGTCATCATCTGAAGAAGAGAACTGGGAGCTGATGGCTGCCACCTTGTTAGTCAAAAAGGAGGCAAAGTCGTCAGCTGTGAGACACGTGGGTGGTGGAGGTGGAGGTGGATAGAGCAGTGATTTGAAAGTAGAGAACAGCTTTCTGGTGTCTGTGATGTTGCTGAGCTTGTCTTGAAGTATCACCCCCCACTCCCACACACACAAATCCTGCAGCATTAAGGAACAATCTCAGACATACTGCAACACCAAAACTGTGCTCACCTAGTGCTTCCTGTGTGTTGACAGTGGGTGAGGGCAGCACCCGTGATGGCGTGGCCTGAACAAAGCCCAGTGAATTGTTAGGTGTGATGTGAGACAGGTTAGCCGTGGCTCCCTGTGACACTGAGACAGACAGAAAGAGACTTTACATTTGAAAACATTCTCAGAAAGAAACTACACAAGTGACAGCTGTGAACATCTTGTGTACTTACCGTCAAGTTTCTCCTCTGGCTCTGGTAGCTGACTGACATTTCTGAATCAATAAATCAAGAGGAGGATTAATTCATTGGAGAAGTGGTCTGGACAGACAGTCAGTCAACAGTAAAAAGACCCTTCAGCACAAAGTCTCACAACAGAACTATGCGGCTTGTGGAGTTCTCCTCATACATTGAACATTAAACATCCACGGTCAACACAACAAGTTCAATGATGTCTGTGGTTTAATGAGCATCAATAAACTTAAATTTACACAAAAGAGAAACCAAACAATCAAAACGAAAGTTAATAATTATCAAAAATGGTTTGTTTACTAAGCCAGTCCATTAAATTAGATGTACATTAAACATGCTGCTGTGTTAAAAAAAAAAGTAGGAAAATTGACACGTCTTCACAAAACCAATGTTCATGGTTCTTTCATAAATTTACACAAAGTCCTTTTAACAGATCTTTAATCAGTGCTGCTTTGGACTGGCAATGATTTGACTGATCATCACATTGTTTTAAAGGAGTACCTCAGCAATACATCTGCTAATTTTGCATAAGCTATAAAAACAGTCCATTTCCTTTCAGGCTTGACGTTGCCTCAGCTACTCACCTTTGCGTAGTGTTGTGCTCCTGGGTTTGACAGTATCCCCAGCTGCTGGGCTGATGTTGATCGTCCTGGTGTTCTGGAAGGTCTAGGTTACCACCAGGGATGCAGGCAGGTCTATGGAGGGACTGGTTGGTCTGCCCCACTGTCGTTTGGAGAGGGAACACTGAGGCCAGTGCAGATTTTGGTAAATGAATAGCACTGTCAGGCCAGACAGAGGGATGTTGGACACTCAGAGGATGTGTGTCAACAGGCCTGGCGTGTTTCGGCTGCTGAGGAAGGTCAGAGGCTGTCGAGGTCTCTTGGGTGTGTAATCTCAAGCTTAGAGAGCACCTGCTGTTCAGATGGTCGGAGGGTCCAGGACGCCCAAAGGTCTGCTGGGTAGGATTGAAATTCAGACTGGCAGCTGGCTCTACCACAGACAGATGCTACAAAAAGAACAGTGCAGATTTGTGTAAATGTTGTTTTCACGATTGTTGCACAATTCAAAATAACTCATGATATTACACGTATGTACTGTAATTAGACCAGCAGGTAGAGGGTTATTGATAAAGATGGATGGTTCCTTTTTTACTGAATTCATAGCACAAATCAGCAAATTATATCACAATTGAATTGCGTTTATGACTCTTGTAGCTTAGCTGAAAATGCTCTTATCATGAGATAAGAGGCCGCGTATTGTTCTGCTGATACTGTCCAAATATGATTAATTCGTTACTCGAATAAATGGCTGGAGTAAAAATGCAAGAGGTGACATTGTGCTATGGTATTCCATGTACTTCTGTCTTACTCTCTGTGATGAAGGCTGGCTAGTTGAGGTTCCAGATGTTCCCAGGTCCTGGTCAGCTTCCTCAAACACTGATTTAAGGCTCAGGAATTTCTCCTGTACCTCACTTATCTTCTCTTCTTTAAGCAAGTTAAAACAGGGGTTATAAAAAAGTGAGTCACTCAAGCTATAAAACACAGTATTGGACTTGATATGTTACATTTCCTCCACGTCTGAATTGAAAAACCACTTACTAATCTCTCTGTGCATGTTTTCCTGCTTCTCCCGGAAGTACTTCTTCGCCCGGACCTCCTCAAAGCACAATTCAGACCCTTCACAAACAAGTTCATCCTTAATATACTCTGACACAATCTGAACGCTGGAGCCTTGAGTGGAGGAAATCATCCCTGAGGTCTCAGAGCGGGAGACACTGTAAAGGACATTAAAACAAAGAGTTATGGGTAATTTTACTTCACCAGGGAAAAAGCTTCCATCATCTACCACAGTGTTTTTTTTTTACAGTTATACTAATAAAAGTATCCGGCAGGGAAAGCTCTTTGGGCTTTATTTTCACAGAGGGACATGTGACTAGGAATCATAACATCAGGCACCTAAAGCAGATGGTGGTATGTACTGCAAATAATCAATCAAATCAAATTCATCAGTGTTCCGCCCCCTTCTTACACAAAAGGATTATTTCAGAATAAGTTGTAAATTAAGCACTGCGCCGCTACTGTCGTGCTTGATGAACCAGCGGCGAGCGGTTCTGTCAACTCAGCCACGTTGCTGCTATATTTAGTGGACCCTTAGAATTCGGACCCGCTATCGACCCTTTTGCAGATCCATCGCCTTTTTTTCTGGTTTTATTGGAGACTTTTGGCGACGCTGACGTAAAAGCACGTGTCGCTCTCAGTCTTGTCAATGAGCAGCGGGTGCGTACCAAAACAGTCAGGGGCGGCCAGTTTTGTCTCCAATGAAAAGAAATGCAAGCTGACACACTACATACATAAACATATACCAAAATATATTTTCTGATGTTTTAATGCAAAATGTGATTTGTGGACACCGACGTTGTGTTCAGCAAAACACCTTATCAGTTTGTTCGGGTTGAAACAAGCTATTAGAGTAAATTTAAAAAACATAAGTAGCTTGTGGTGATTTTCATTTTGTAAAAGTAGCTCTTGGGTGAAAAAAGGTTGGAGACCACCTGTCTGAAGGAATAAAAAGCAGGGTGATTGTGGGGGGGTTATTAAAAAAACAAACAAAAAACAAAACACTCACAAGACGATGGTATTATGTGGTTTGGAGAGACAATCCACAGAGGCCTGTAACAGAGACCAAAGAGTATTAGTGTGTTTGAAAAGCGAACACGAAATCAGGATTATTCTAAAGATGTATAGGCACACCTTCATCTGAGCTACTGGCTCTCTGTGGGACGACATCTGATTGGTTAAATGCGAGTTCTGCAAAGGGGTTCGACCTCCTGCTTTAAAACATAAACAAATAGAAATATATAAAAGATCAGAATTTAACAATACACAGAAAGCCTTAAGCATACTAAACTAATCTAACAAATATATAAGGCAGTCAATACACTCCTACCTGACCCTGAAGTCTGGCTTCCGGTTCGTGTTTGAAACTGTCTGTAAAGAAGATTGAAGATTGTTGCATGTTAGTAACACATCATCATCATCATGTGAACTGTACTCAAATAGCCCGATGATAAATGTACTGTGAGCAGAAACTCTGCCCCGTCCCTGTTTGTTGTTACCTGTATTCATGGAGAACAGTGTCGGCAGGCTGTGCTTGGTTCTCCATGGCTTTTTGGTACACAGCATCAGCCTGTTCATTCAGGCCTCTGCGCTCGAACTGTTGTGCCCAGGCAACGTAAAGAGCAGCGGTCCTGCTGCCGACGCCTTTACTGTAGATGTAACTATACAGCACAATAGGGTCGGAAGAATAACTCGCCTATCAGAAAGTTGAAATGGAGAAATGTCCGAGTGAGATTTAATCACTATTTTAATCTGTGACTGTTCCACTCTTATAATGTATTGATATCTGCCACACTTACCCATTTGATGCAGTAGTTGACATATCTGATGTCATTTGAGTATCGGTCGACATTCAAAAATGTCTCTACTAGTCTGTCCAACACCACTGACATCCCATCGCTGCCTCCTGCAGGTAACGTTTGCTGCACGTACTGCACAAACCTGCAAAACAGTCAAGGAAAATGAAATTATATTTTGCACATTTACTTGGGAAAAGACAATGTAATCCATAGATAATAATATGATCCAAAGATATTCAATAGACGTGGCCGTACATAGTTTCAGGTTTGCTACATGACCGTAAGCATGTTTAGTGTAGTATTCAGAATTTGTCATAACTGCTTGTTTCAGTGATGTGTGAACTACACTAACTAAACGTTAGGCATATTGGACTTTGGGTTTGACTTTCAGAATCCACCTAAAATGCAAAAAAATGATCAACGGGATTCCTGGATTATGTCTGATCCGTGAGCTGACCACTGAACGTCCTGGTTCAGTGACATGTTCTATTTAAACGGTCCTGTCTCAGTCGACAAGTTACTGGGACACGGACATTTTAGTCGTCGTAGAGCCGCCACTGTCCTTATCTTTTGCATGAATAAATTGATTGCGATGAAGAAATTACATGATATAATGTCACTGCAGCATGAACATGAATTTCACCTGAAAGTGGAATGCGCCTAACTTTTTGTGAGTAGTTTCCATCAGTTCAACCTGACACCGAACGCTGCTGGACATGTACTCACTTGTCCCATGCATCCAGTGGGTCTTCTCCTGTGTATGAACTTAACGTGCTTTCAAAACACCTACGAGACAGATTCAGGAAACAATGATGTATTTCACAACTGGAATATAATACTGCGTTGGGTTCAAGCTAACAGCTAACGTTAGCAGTAACGTACACCGACGGCCCGTGACGTCAATGCTTTCTTATTACTTACTGTAAATATGTGGCGATAGCCATGTCGCTTTTCGTTCGAGCGAGCTTTTAATGTCACAAACAATACATTAACATGCAGATTTAATGCGTGTTTGTTCTCTGTACTAAGAATCTCCGTTAGATAAGATCCATCGTTCGCTGTGTCTCGGTTCCGAAGAATTACTCTTCCTGTTACATTTGAAATCTCGCGCTCAACCAACGCGGTCGTCTCGTGAGACCACGCCCATTTGATGCGTGAAAAACGTCATTTCCTGGATTTTCAAAATAATATTAAGCGATTCAGCGGTGAAACGTGAAAGTACTCTGCAGGAGATGTTTATCGTTATGGTTACTATAACAATTATAATTATTTTTATTTCTGCGTTACTGTTGTGGGTTTGGATTCTAGTAGATGGCCCATAAATCTTGGGTTTGCAGCCCACTGAAAGATGGGTAGGAATGGGGTGAACATGCATCACAAAGAGGCTATGGTTTTTAGTCAGAGTAAGAGTTTGCTTGCTTGCATAAAATGAAACATACATCTGAGAATTGACAGGGTTCTATTTTAACTGTGTGTACTTTTAGTCCACATTATGAATCAGGTACCTGTCCTTTTTGAAGTTTAACTTTTATTGATCAATCTTTTCTGCTGATGTTCAGTTTAAGAGGACAGAAAGACAACTTTACCATGTGCAGATATAATACAACACATACTGTTTTTACTGACTGGAAAAACCGTAACAAAAGCGTTTTCTTAATTTCTTTAGAAAATAAAAGTGTTGTTCCACCCTGCAAACAGCATATCAAGTGTAGCGATGCAATATGTTTAATATCTTTCCCAGGTTTTAACAGAAAATAATTAGCCGTGAAAAGAAAAGAAGAATCTGATGTATGAAAAAAATGTTGAAGCCACCACAATTAAAGCAATTAAGATAAAAAGTTCAAAACAAAGACGGTATAAACAAACTAAAATGAAAAACAAATGTTTTTTTTTTCAAGCAGTAATTAAGTTTAATAAAGTTAGGATGTCTCGCCTAGCACGAAATTTCAAGGTACAATTCATCAACTAAATATTCAAATGTAAGAAAAAAACACAGTAATAGGCGATATTATTCTAAAAATACTTGTTTTTGTTCAAAGGCCAGAAACAGACTGTCGTCGGTCAGTTCAGTGACTAAAACAACGTTGCTATTGTGTCACAAGTGACGCTTTGTTATCGTGAAACACGCGTCACATTGATTAATGACCGCGACAATGTTCGTCCGTCTCTACACAATCAATTAGCGAACCCCAAGAACGGCCGGATGTCGGGAAACTGAGCCGCCCCTGAGAAGCAGTTTAAGAAACCCTGTATACGGAGACAAGAAGCAGAGATCGCGACGTTACGTCGCCGCCATTTTGTTTCACCGAGAGTAAAGAAACCAACCTGAAAGCCACCGGCGTGAATAATTTCTTTTTTTTGAAGCAACATCAACACGGGGGTTTCACATCGTGCTCCCAGGTTTAAAATCACATGGTATGTACGCAGCGATGACACGGTTCTCATGTGAAAAGCATGTTGTGGTTTGTTGTTCTGTGTGATTTCTGTGCACGCTGATGTTCAATGCGTTGCATCACCGGCCAGTGTTAGCAACATAGCAGCAGCTCGTTGTAACAGCTAGTCGGCATTTTGAGAAAAAGGCCCACGGTGGTAAGCGGGCAGGCAGTGTGGTGTCGTATACAGAGCTCGGGTGTACCGAGGCTAAAGGGGCGAGTTGCTCGGAGATGGTTGAAATCCGGGCGCTTATTCCCAGTCAGTTGCATCTCCACGCGTGTGGAAGAAACTGGGCCCTGTGATCTGCATGAGCTAGCGACGCTAACGTAACTGAGATCAGCCAACAGAGGCGAGGTGGATGTGTCCGAAAAGCAGGCAGCGTCAGCAGGAGGCGATCGTTCATGTAGATTGTAGATTGTGATCAGAAAACGTGAAGTGTTTCTTGTTTTCGGTCGGTACCGGCTGCTGCAGCGGGTCAGACGCGCCATCCAAACGCTGTTTCGGTTTCATTTGTAGGGTGTAACGTTAGCGAGCGGAGCAGATAACGTTCCCCTGAGTGAACCGTGTCCAGGCTTAAATGATGGCGCCAAACCCCACAAATGTTCTGTTGTCTCAGCCCTGACTTGGACCAGTACCGCGTCAGGAGTCCCGCTTATAGGTCTTGTAGATTTCGTGTGCTCTTGTTTGATTAGTTTCACCATTTCTTCAGGTTCCTACAAACCAAACGTAACTAAAGATTCACTAGAGCCTGCTTCTGTGAATGTAGTTACTGCCATTGAAGTTGTATTGTTCGTTCTGTTTTCATCTGCATAGATGTCTGGAGAAATGGCCACAGAACATGTGAACGGGAACGGGACGGAGGAACCAATGGACACTACAGCTGCTGTGACCCACTCTGAACATTTCCAGGCTCTACTGGAAGCCGGTTTACCTCAGAAAGTCGCTGAGAAGCTAGATGAGCTTTATGTAGCAGGTAATGTTCACCTCATGCTGCGTTTTGTCTTAGTTATGCAGGGAACTAACACAACGACGTTATTGCTGTGTTTATATTTCACACGGTTTCAGTTGGGCTTTTTTGTAGCGTTAATGTCACCTTCCTTCATTGACGGCATTTACATACGTGTAATAAACCAGGGTACTGCAGCTTTCTTGGGCAGGTGGAGAACAGCGTTTACGTGCACTTAAGAAACATGGTTACTAGACATCGGCCTTTTGTTACACACATGCACAGTTGGAGAAAGCTGTTTAGAAACCTGGCAAAGAAATCTGCATCCTCTTAGGGAAATCTACCTAGGTAGTTCAGGTTTCTGTAACACCTGACCCTGATTTCGAAAACCAGCTCTCCAAGTTTAAGTGACACTTAAGAAATCAGCTATCCCAGGAAAGCCAACTCTAACCTGGTCACTTAACTCCACGTAAAACGGCATGATGTTGATGATCCTTACACTTTGAAAGATACATCTGTATTGTAGGGTTACAAATGTTTTGGTTGGTCTTTCTTGTACGTTGAATGTTGCCTTCCTTAATCCTTGTCTCTTGTATTGTCTAACAAGAGTTTAATATGTAAAGCTTCACCTAGATCAGGCCTTGCACCCCGGAGCTCCATTACTTTCTGATATTTTGATACTGATGTCTAATTTACACAGACTGTATTTAAAGTCAGTTCCACACTCAGACCACTGCCACAGCTACATAGTTACTTTATGATTTTTCTTTCTTCTGTTGGTGCTGCATTGTTGCTCTTTGTTTTAAGTAAGGGTGTCATTCTGTAAGCATAAAAATTGAATGGCTAAGACATTGGCTGTAGCTGTAAAGGATTTAAGGAAAGTAGATTGAAGCCAGCTGGTACTGTGGCACACACTCAAACAATGGAGCAGCTGTTTGGCTCCTGGGGATGTGCTCAAGGAGCTGCAGGGATGTTAAAAACCCAGAGCACGGTTGCAACAAACATCAATTTAACATTTAAACTGTTGTGGTTAATAGAAAAAGATGTCTTTTATTTTTTGTGTAATGCTGACACAAAGAATAAACAGAGATGCTTAAGAAAAAAAAAGACCCTTTGGAGAAGCATCGGTTACTTTCTCGAGTGGAGTGAGACTTGGTACTGCATGGGATGATAAATAGTCGGCATACATATTATGAAATGACTATTGTTCAGCTGCCCCCTGTTTGAATGCTCGGATAAAAAAGGAGTAGTTTTTAGATTGCCTTTTTAAAAAATACAGATGTTTTGTTGTACTTCTCAGGCCTGGTAGCACACAGTGACCTAGATGAAAGGGCCCTTGAAGCTTTAAAAGAATTCAATGAGGAGGGAGCCCTGCAAGTGTTGGTCCAGTTCAAAGAAAGTGATTTGTCACATGTGCAAGTAAGTTTCACACTCTGGAATCTTTTTTAATTCCTGCTGAGGAAGGTAAAGGTCTCAGTTGTAACTCAGCTCTTGTCTTTTTTAGAACAAAAGTGCCTTTCTCTGTGGGGTAATGAAGACTTACAGGCAGAGGGAGAAACAAGGGACTAAAGTTTCAGATTCCACTAAAGGACCGGACGAAGCGAAGATCAAAGAACTATTGGACAGAACCGACTACACACTTGACGTAACGACAGGTCAGCGAAAGTATGGCGGCCCACCACCTGAGTCGGTGTACTCAGGTCCCCAACCCACAGTCGGAACAGAGGTGCGCCCTATGTTTCCAAATATTACTCACTCTGTTTCAACTTTGACCCTGATTCTCTCAACTCTGCATTGTCATCTAAAACTATTTTATACTCTTTTAATGTGAGACAGTTTTTCTTTTTTTTTAATAAACATGATTGTAATAACGTGATTCTTGTCTTCAACATGATCCTTCTGAACTAGTCTTTTTTTTTCTTTGCTTTGGACAAACATGTTTTGTGTATTTATATGAGCAGAAGCATTTTGCAATATAGATTTTACTATCAAAATGATTGCTAATATTCTTTTTACTAATTGCAGCAAATTAAATATGTGTTGGTACTTTTACACATTCTTTCAGCTTCCTTTTTTCTCCAGGTCTCTTGCAAAGTACAACAAAATAAATTAAGATATAGAAGAGTAGTAGTAGTAGTAGTAGTAGTAGTAAGCAAAAATTATAGTGCATCATCCCTAATGCTTGTTGTATTTTCATATTTCTCCATAATATGGCTAATATTGCATTCATGTGATTTTAACAAGCTCTTAAATCTAACAGAAAAAGCCCTGGAGGAACCTCTGCAAGGGACCACACAATATTTCATATTGGTTAAAGATACAGAATGGTTTATGAAGTTCTTTCTGTCCATTTTTCTCTACATTATAGGTGCAGATTGGTGAATTTGTGTATCTGTTCATATTGATTTATTCTTTGTTCTTGTAGATATTTGTCGGGAAGATTCCCCGTGACTTGTTTGAAGACGAGCTGGTTCCTCTCTTCGAAAAGGCTGGTCCTATCTGGGACCTCAGGCTAATGATGGATCCACTGAGTGGACTGAACAGGGGCTATGCCTTCGTCACGTTCTGCACTAAAGAAGCGGCCCAGGAGGCAGTAAAGCTGGTGAGTAATTCACAAAGTGCCGTCCACCAGAACATCTCCTGTCTAGGAAATTCAATCTGAACAAGAATAGAATTGGGACAGTAGCACTTGCCCTTATAGTTTTCTTATCGAACAATTGGAGGCAGTTGAACTCATTCGTCAGCTGCTATCGTTTTATACATGCTTGACATTTTCTTTGTTTCCACAGTGTAATAATCATGAGATTCGTCCTGGCAAGCACATCGGGGTGTGTATATCTGTCGCCAACAACAGGTTATTTGTTGGCTCTATACCCAAGAGTAAAACGAAGGAGCAAATTGTTGAAGAGTTTTCTAAAGTCACAGGTACAAACGTCTAACCCGTCCTTAGACATTCAGTGAACCAGTTTTTCTACTCCTTCAGCTCCAAAGTGCTTAAACTGAACTGTTGAATGTCCTCACAGAGGGCCTCAGTGATGTCATACTGTACCATCAACCTGATGACAAAAAGAAGAACCGAGGCTTCTGCTTCCTGGAGTACGAAGACCACAAAACAGCTGCTCAGGCCCGGCGTCGGCTAATGAGCGGCAAAGTGAAGGTGTGGGGCAACGTGGTGACGGTGGAGTGGGCAGATCCCATTGAAGACCCCGACCCAGAGGTCATGGCCAAGGTTAGCTTCAGAAATAGTGATTTGGATACTTGGAAAGTCTTCAGAATCCGTTTTTATATGCCATTTATGTTTTATGTATTTACTTGCACATTGTAAAAATAAATGAAAATTCCCATTGAGCAGGGCGAGACGGTGATGCGTATTTGTCCATTTTACAGGTGAAGGTTTTATTCGTAAGAAATCTTGCCAATGGGGTGACAGAGGAGATCCTGGAGAAATCGTTTAGTGAGTTTGGGAAACTGGAGCGAGTTAAGAAGCTCAAAGACTATGCCTTCATTCACTTTGAGGAGAGGGATGGTGCAGTGAAGGTATGAACTCTCTGATTCTGTCCGGCAGCTGTTTAAAACTGTTGATTAAAAAACTGAAATTTGTGTTTTCAGTAAGAGGCACTTGGTAAAATTTCTCTTTGATTATAATATTTTTATATATATTTTTTAGGCATTAGAAGAAATGAATGGAAAGGAGCTGGAGGGAGAACCCATTGAGATAGTGTTTGCCAAGCCACCAGATCAAAAGAGGAAGGAGCGTAAAGCCCAGAGACAAGCAGCTAAAACACAAATGTAAGAAACGTCTCTTCCTGTCTGTATTTTTTTTTTCCAAGCAAGCTAGTGTCTTATTTTCAATAGCTGCGTTAATGTTATAAAGCGTTTGATTGTCTGTGAATTTCGTGATTGTAAACAATCCCATTTACAACATCTCTGAATCCAGAAGCTGGTTAGGCTTATCTGAACCTGCTGTAGTCACATGTACATGTGTAAACATAGTGGAGGGGCTTGTTGCCACGGCGGGCCGCCAAAGTCCTCTCAGGGGACTTTACTTAATAAAGTCCAGACTATACAGACATTTAGAGAAAACCCAACGAACAGCAACAGTGGAGAGGGAAAAACTCCCTTTACCGGAAGAAACTTACAGTAGAACCAGGCTCAGGGTGGGTGGACATCTGCCTGGACCCGCTGAGGGGAAAACATTGGGTGGGTTGGTAGGACCAGTAGCTGGCACTGGAAGACGCACAGCTCCAAAGTCGGGGACACCTGAGGACAGGGACAGAGAGATGGAAAAGCACAACTACGGGACAAAGAAGACACAGAGTTAATGTCCTACAGTGGTGACACATAAACGTGGGCTGAGAGGAGAGAGAGAAATGTAGGGGAACCACTGTTCATTGTGTTGGGCTTGTTTCTTATTTGCTGCTTCTTTGCTCTCATCAGGTATGATGACTATTACTACTACCCTCCCCCTCCCCACATGCCCCCTCCTGTCAGAGGTCGGGGCAGAGGAGGCAACCGGGGCGGCTACTCGTACCCTCCTGACTACTACGGTTACGAAGACTACTATGACTACTATGGTTATGACTATCACAACTACCGTGGCGGCTACGACGACCCCTACTACGGGTACGATGACTTCCAGGCCCCAGGCCGAGGACGGGGTGGAACCAGGGGCGCCCGGGGCGGGAGCTCTCCAGCCAGAGGACGAGGCGGGGCTGGTGCACCCAGGGGCAGGGCCAACTTCTCCCAGCGTGGCGGGCCCGGACCAGGCCGCGGCGGGCGGGGCGCAAGAGGAGGCGTGCAGCCGAGAGGGCGAGGAGGGGTACGTGGTGCACGGGGTGGCCGCGGTGGAAATGTAGGAGGAAAGCGCAAAGCTGATGGGTACAACCAGCCAGATTCCAAGCGTCGCCAGACCAATAATCAGAACTGGGGCTCTCAACCCATTGCTCAGCAACCGCTCCAAGGTGGTGATCATTCTGGTAACTATTCCGGTTACAAATCTGACAACCAGGAATTTTATCAGGATTCTTTTGGGCAACAGTGGAAGTAAACCCGTAGGGCTTTGATAACAAAATCCGTGTTTTCTTTTTTTTGGGTTTTGTTTTTTTAATTTTTTTAGTTTGTTTTTGGTCTTTTTATTTAGAGACTTGATTTAGAGACTCTGATTGGCCCTCAATCCCATACGGTTGCCTGCATTTTTTTTCCTCCAAAATTGGTGACATCTGGCAAGATATGTTTTTTGTACATATTTTAATAATCCGCTTGGACTCAAACAGTAGTCACACTCCCACCTGTTTCTGGCGAACTGGTTTTCATTTTTTCCCCTTTGTTTTTTTTTTTTAAGATGGTCGTTTTCCATAACAAAGTTTGAAAAAATTTTTAGATGCAAATATGTGCTTGAGCTGTCTATTTGGCTATAGCTTTATGTATGTTTTTAGAAATTCTGGTTTCCATGTTTTAAGTAGCTAACAGCATCAAAGCATATGTCTCCTAAATATGTATTTAAAACAAATGAAAATACAATTTGTACTGTCACAAAGTAATGCGTGTCTTGTTATTGAAAAGAGGAAAAAAAGGACCGTTCTAGTCCTACTTTTTGGCTTTACATTTTGGCTTGTATTCTTTGCTGTTTGTCTGCTTTAATAAACATACACGCACACGTGTACAAAACTTCAAATTGTGTTGCAAATTCATGTTTCGGCAAATTTTCTCTTCAAATTGCCTTCAAAATTTAAGGCTCCTTGTGGAAGAAAATGGATTAAAGGTTTGCCAATGTTGGCCACATGTTACAGTGTCACCTTGCATGCCATCAAATTCAAATCACCTACTTCTATAGCTGGCATTTCTCAAGTGCTCTGTATGTGTAGTGACATACTTCATCCTTACGAATTTGTTTTCATGTCCAAAACATAAATGTTTCACAAATTGGTGTGTGAAATTCACTGTCAGTGCAGCATCAGGGGTAAACCCCACTCCCTCACAAGTCTGTCAGACAAGTCCCGTTGATTTTGGAAGGGGGGGGGGCGGGGGCGTGAAAGGACAGTTTGATTGACTTTCAAAGTAAAGCTTTTTCTTGACCCAGAAGGATCTACTTAGTTGTTGAAGGCCTGGATACTAATCTTGCATGTTTATCCAGAGTTTTGAGAGCGTGCTGTTGTGGGAGAGAACTGCCCTGCATGACTTGCTTGTAGTGTTTTTGTTCCCTTTGCTTTTAAAGATGAGACTGGCTGCTCTTTGACAACCCCCCCCCCCCCCTTCTGCGCGCACCCTCTTTTTAATTTTCTTCTCTGCCCGTCTGAACCACGTTTCACTTGCTGCACCTCACACTCTTTTTCAGTTTTAGGCCCCAAACCAGGCCACTTATTTGCTTGTCGTCCACCTTAAGGCATCGATGTGCATGTTGCGTCCTAGTCTGTGTGAATGCATTGTCTTTAACGTTTGCAGAATCATGTGTTACACAGTTCTCCCTCTGCATTTATACTCTGTGTGTGTACATGTAATATGATGCTGTTTCCATTCTCTAATTGCTTCCTTTTGTTACCTGACTAGCAGGGAAAAGGGGTCGAGGCTGGTCCTGACGTGTTGCTATGAAGACTCACCAGTGTTTGGCGCTGCAGGCTGCGAGTGGATGCAATGGTAAGGTCAACTAATTCAGTGGTCCAAAGGTACCCTACTGAAACTGCCATGTTCGAAGATAATCACCACAGCAAAACTTGAGACTTTTAAGTTAACCAGACTTTCCACTTGAGACGTACTGGGTCTCAGTTCATAAGGGACTTTATTCTGGAAAAGTCTGCACTTTTTTTTTTTTTTTTTTTTTTTTTTAAGTTTTGGAGCAATTTCATGGAATTTAATGCAAGTTTTTTGTGTCCTTGAGTTCTTAACTGCATCTTCATGATGGACTAAACGTGGTAATCTGTGATTATCAGAGATAGTGTTGAGGTGTTATCACCCAGCCTTAAAGATGGGCATTTTCTGAAAGAAATGGTTCTTTGAGAACTGAAGTCGACAAGGGTTTGTTAACTACCTCAGTTTCGAGGACCCGTCTCCCCTGTTGCACTTGGTGGGTGTCTACTGCAGGAGCTTAACCTGAACCAGAGGTCTGGAAGAGTTTTCTCTCTTCTCCTGTGTTTAGTTGCTGTTTACACATATTTTCACACCATACTTGTTATGCTAATACTTGAGAAGAGACAGCTCTTAAGTTTAACCAGTCACATGTGATAGTCCCACCGCCTCCCTGCAAGTTCCCAGAACTTGTTATAGTACTAACTACTGAGGCATGCAAAAACTTAGGTTCCAGACCTTTTCTCAATGTCTGGAGGGGCAGAGCAGGAACCAAGGGGGTAAAGTTCAGTTCCTGCTGTAGAAATCCACTCAGTTTCTCTTCAAGGTAACTGAAGCTGGTTGCAGTCCCATCCTCCACCTCAGAGATACAAGCAGCCACACAACACGATGAGTTCTGTTGAGACTCGGCGGTCCTCCTAAAATGAGCCCGAACAAGCCTTGCTGTCTAGACAATTGACCTGAGTGAAAGTGTAGTTGGTAGAAGCTGCAGTTATCATCTGTCTTTGTGTTTGTTGACCCACTGATGTAAGGATGTTTCTGCTGTACACAAATTTGTCAGAACACTGACATCTGACTAAGCTGTCTTTCATTCAGTAACTCTGCAAGAAAATGAATCAATTCAAACCCGAATGGCATTGAAAAGGTTTTAATTCTAATTGCTATATATGTACGTCACACATTTCTGTAACTAGTGTTGTTCATGTATTTTCACTGTCTACTCATTATACTGAATGTCAAAATATTAAGAATTTCAAGGAGCAAATCCATCCTAAGACCCTGACACTGATAGGGTGAAAATAATGAACTTTATTATATTTGAATATTGGGCATGTTGTAAAATATATATTTAATCTAAAAAGAGAATATAGACTTTGGTAACGAGACTCCTAGGGTGCAGATGAATATAAAGTTTGTGACCAGTTTTGGGGGTTTACATTGTGCAATTGAGGAGTAAATTGAATTGAATAAATTCTTAGTAAGTGTCAAATACACAACGTAAATATCCTTTCAAACTTAAAACGGTAAGGCCAGGACACCAAATCAATGAAAAGCCCAAAACTCCACCGTGAGTTTGACTCGTGCAGTCTGTCAAAGTGCACGTTCGAGGTGTGTGTCTCCCATCACTTCCATTAAAATGAATGGATTGATTCAGTGCTTCTGTGAGCGGGAGAAATACTGGCTGCAATATTCATTTAGGCACACTTGGAAATCTGTGCGTGCAGTTTAGTTCTTAACCAGCGTTGAATTCAATTTAGTGGGAGTGACGCTGTGTGCGCCATTGTTATTTTCACTACTTGAGCGACAATTGAGCCAAATGGTCTTAAGATCTGTCAGGCTGTAGTTCTATTGACATACTTGTAGTGGGATACAGTCAGCTTTACGTTTGGCCTTTTCATGGGAATTGCTGAAAAAATACATATATGTAGTATTTACACACGTACAAGTTGTTTCCCTCAAATCATACTTATAATGGAGCGACTTTTATAACCTTTCACTGTCTAATTAATAGCACAGATTAATTTATACACTCATGTAATACTTCCATGTCGGAATTTTAATTACAGGGCATGGAATGATAATGCTACATAATATTTCTATCACCAAGCTTTTTTTTTAATAACCCGACTCTTTGTTGGTAGTCCCTGAGAAAGTAATTTATTCCTTTAGGAAAAAAATCCACATTAAATATTTTTATGAAACAGTTTCTGCGGCTGGATTTCTCCTTTAAACACAAATGTCATGAAAGTGTTTGCAGGCTTTTTGACTTTTTATGACATTTGCCATAAACACAATGTCTTGAATCTGAGTCATGGAGTTTTTGCTTTTTTGGCGGTTTGTGAAAAAAAGCCAAAAAGACAGTTTTTATTTCTAATACTGATTCTATTACATTACCAATTCTAGGGGTTACAAAATGTTTGCTTTTTTGTGTTGTCTTTATTTTTTCTTTTTTTTGGCTAACAAATGTTTTTGCATTTTTGCAAATGAATTGTTTTATACTGTACAGTGAAGTGAATTAAAGCTATTTTTCTAATAAAGTGAATGAGTCTGATCTGGGCTTGTATTTTTTATTTGGATTAAGTTATGCATGTTAGATCATGAAATAGCCAAAGATGATCTATAAACGACTGACACTGGTCCAACAGTAGGAAGTTCATGCAGTTCATTCTTTTTAATCATTAAGTTTCAGGAAAGGTTTAGTTTTTTAATTTAGTCCTGCTCGAAATGTCTTATTTTTTAAATCTGTACAAACCTCAAAACCCTCTGTGGAAACTTAAATATCTAAGATTGTGATCATTGAAAACCGGAAAGGCTGAGCAGTGGGTCACCAGCGGGAGACGGATCATCAACTCAAACGGCGTTGGTTGGATTCAAGGTTGCCATATCTGCTCTGGGAAAAATACACGTTTGGTGCGTTGAAGCGAGTAGTCTCCACAGGTTTTCACGTGCAATATCATATTTATTTAAACTACATTTAGATGTAATGTTAAAGAAATAGTGATTTTTAATCTAGTTCTACACCGTCAAGAAAACACCCCACAGATGGATAAGTGTTTTCAATTTCCATTAGAATATTTTGTCTTGATGTTAGTTATTTTTTGTCTTTAGCGTTCAGAAATGAAAAGAAACCTTCTAGTGTGTAATATATAACATGGAGATATATACAAAATCTTTTAAGATAGGTCTGAAAACTTCCAGTTTAGTTTTGCGTTGTAGTAAAACAATACACACACAAATTCATATTTTAAAAAATGAAAATTACAATTATTAAAGCTCAAACCTAACGTATTATAATGTTTCCTGTATAATCCCATTAAACTGTGGTTCAAGGAGACGACAGAAGCCGGGTTCTTGGTTCTGGGTTCTTGGTCTTAATCTGTCGTATTTAGTATTTTGCGGACGTTCCTCCGTTTTTAACAGATCTGGCAACCCCGGGATTGGATTAGACTGTACTGCGTGTGTCCCGGAAGTCGCCGTGGACTTTCAGACATGGAAAACTTTGGAGATGGGAGAAAGTGACGTGACTTGTGGATTCTTTTGGACAGGATGTGTTTAATTTATGAGGACGTGTTTTGACGGAAGTCGACGCGCCGGCCGCGGACTTTAGAATCGGAGCCGTTCGGCTAACGCAGCTACGAGCTCTCGTCCAGTTAGCTTAGCGCTAGCCGCCCGCTACATGGAGGACGGCGGACCGTCTGACGCGGCGTCTGCGCAAAGGTCCAACTAAGCGGATCCGCCGGGTTTGTGGTCGGGGTCCGTCCGCGGCTCCACCGACACGATGGCTCGTCTCTTGAAGCACTTGCGGGATTTGAAGCGCGGGCTGAAGTTCGACGTCCTGAGGGAAGCGGGCCGCCAGTACCCGGTTCTGTGCGGTGTGCTGCTGTCCATGCTGTCCCTGACGGTTCTGCTCAACAGGTGAGCGCGTCCCGTTCAGCCGGACCCAGAACTGTCCACACCGGGACAGTCACGTGACGACACCGGCTGCCGCTCAGCTGTGTGACGTGTGTCCTCATGATGCTCTGTCCCTATAGTTTTGTCCTTGTCCTCGTGTCTTTCATAGTTCTCCGTTGTCTCTGCCTGGTCGTTTTACCCCTGGTCCTGTCTCATCCTGGGTTCACTTTTCCTGTCTGTCTGTCTGTCTGTGGTATTTGTTTCTCCTTGTCATTTGTTCATGTCTCTGTTTTGATGTCTTCATGTCCAGATGATCCCGTGTCTTTTCTGTGTCTTTATCTGTTGTTTAAAACTTACCAACGTTTTTCTTTGAACTGATGCATAATCAGTTTTTAATAACTTGGCCTAGAAACATGTGGAACGACAACAACATTCTTGTCCTGCCACATGTGCGTCAGTGTTTTTTTTCTTTGGTGATTCAACCTGTTAAATTCTCTAATGTTTTAGTCTTTGCCAAGTTATTAAAAACAGATTATGCATCAGTTGAAAAAGAAATGTTAATGCAGACGACAGTGAAAGGGTTTTTAATTTTTCTTTGGGTTACATTCACATTTAGTCATTTGACAGACGCTTTAAACTCTGCATGATTTGACTCTCTGCTTTGGAATTGTCAGTTCATTATTGCTCCGTGAACAGAACGAGGAGGTCCACGTTCGTGCTCCTCATATTTGAAGTGAAACCTTGGTCATGTTCTGTGATACTCTGCTGCCAGGTACATCCACATCCTCATGATCTTCTGGTCCTTCCTGGCTGGTGTTGTCACTTTCTATTGCTCACTTGGACCAGAGTCTCTTCTTCCGAACATTCTGTTCCCAATAAAGCCGAGAAACAAAGTAAGTGTTTGGAGGAGCTGGCTTTGCTCACACAGAGCAGAACGCTGATCTGTCGGATTCAAACTAATGAAGGGAACTCGCTTTTTCCTCGGCAGCGTCAGGAGCCGGAGCTGTTTCCTTTGGGTCACAGCTGTGCCGTGTGTGGGAACGTCAAATGTAAACGTCATCGGTGAGTTCACAAGAGTCACACGCTGAGGATGGATCTGATCCTACTCTCATCTCCTTTATACTTGGGTTTATGTTATTCCTTTTTTAGTACATTATCTTGATGTTTGCAGCGTGATGTCACTTATTAAACAGTGTTTAATAAGACCCGTCCACGTCCTCAGTGCAGGTCTGTGCATTTTCTAGCAATAGAAATGGTATGGTATTCATTGCCAGTAGCTACTTTATGAATAAAGATAGATTCAACTTGTGTTGGTAACCTTCATACCCATGAACACTTGACTTTAGCATCTTGCAGTTTATGATAAAACAGCGTGTTTGCGTTTAGAGATATTGATAAGTGGCTGAAAAGATAAAGCCAAATTAGAGCGTCACCTTTTCCTTTAATTGCCCGATGGTGAAAAAGCGGGTTTGCCAAATGACCCAGCAGCCATTGGTCCCGGTGGGACTCGTTTCTCCTCCTGAGTCTGTGATTCTTGTTTTTGGTCACTGTGCATTTGCGAGTGAAGCAGAGCAGCTTTATTTTTAAAGCACATGTTAAACCGAGGCTGTCCACAGAGTTTCAGGGTTTGACTGAAAAGTTATTGTTTTATATCAAGCAAGCATTGAAGTATTTATTGAAATATTTCTTCCTTGATGGACTATAAACTTCATCCTTAATAAAAGTAGATGACCAGCCTGTTGAGATATTTGCTTTGTGAAACGTTGTAACATGTTACACTAATCATATTTGCATTTAAACGAGGATTAGTTTGTGTAAATATTACAACTTGCTATCATGCAGCAAAGCCTTGGCTCCTCAGGAACCACCACAAATGCTGCACATTCGTCTTGCGCTCAGCTCGCTACGTGTCTGCCATCCGGTGGCTGTTGTGGAGAACTACTGAGAAACTACAACCACGCTGACGCATGATTAGAGGTGTAGTTTCCTGTAGCTGTGTCCACGCACAGATGCGCAGGCGCGTTCCATTCCAGCACACGCTGATGATACGCGGTTCTTTTTCCTGTAGGGCCACTCTGCTCCTGGAAAACTATCAGCCATGGTTGGACCTGAAGGTTCATTCAAAAGTGGATGCTTCAGTAGCAGAGGTTTTATTTTTTTTTATTATTTTTATTACCTTTTAAAATGATTTTTTTCTGTATCTAAATGTATATCAATGATAACCTCTGATCTTTTGCTGTCGCCGGTCTGTAGGTGTTCGAGTTAGTTCTGGAGAACTTTGTGTACCCCTGGTACAGGTAAGGAAAGGAAAATTCAATTCCTGTTAACTGAGACGCGTGGAGAAGACAAAATAAACACGGTCCTCTGGTTTCAGGGACATCACAGATGACGAGGCATGCGTAGATGAAATGAGGATGACCTTTCGCTTCTTTGCATCCGTGCTTGTTCGTCGAGCTCATAAGGTGACGCTCAGAAAATCTTCAGCGAAACGGAGCGTCTGAAAAGCTAGAAGAATGTTTGTCATATAGAAAGCCAGATAGAGAAGATTCCTTTTTTCATTTTTGAAGTGTTCTCTTACCGTGACCCTGGTATATCTGGTTTCTGCTATCATGCAGTTTTATGGTCCCAGTATTTTAAGTGTAGTGCAGCATTTGCTTCCATTGAAAATGAGCAGATTCCCATTTCAACTAACTGTGTTACAGATGCATCATAATCTTTTCCGTGCCTCTCACTAATTTTGGACACTGTTTTGCCAGGTTGATATTCCTGCTGTGTTGGCAGACAAAGTGATGAAAGCTGCTTTGAAGCACATTGAAATCATTGCAAAGGCTCGTGAAAAAGGTACGAGCTTTTTAACTTCTGACCTATTTATTTTCTCTTAAACCATTTGTATCCTGCTCCTTAGGGTTAGATGGTTTTGGTGAAACAATAAAACTGGTTTCAGTGAATTCAGGGGCAAGAGTGATTTTCTTGTGTCTGTCTTCAGTAAAGAGCCTGGACGGTTTGCAGCAGGTAGCTCTGGATGAATACGGCGCGGATCTCCACATTGCTTTGCACAGCAGAAGAAAAGAGCTCCTCTACCTGAGGAAGCTCACAGAGATGCTGTTTCCCTACGTTATGCCTCCGAAGTCAACAGACTGCAGGTGAGCAGGCTCCCTGGGCGACTTCCAGGACGGCATTTTCAATTCAGCAACACTCGATTTCAAGTGTGCGAGGGAAGGAAGCCGCATTTAACGGTGCGAGTTGTCTTTGTTCAGGTCTCTGGCTCTGTTGTTGCGGGAGGTGATGGCTGGCTCTGTCATTCTACCAACCATGGACTTCATGGCCGATCCTGTGAGTAGAAGCGCTGTAACGTTGTTCTGCTGGTGGCAGGCAGAGTAATAAGTGAGCAGGACATATTTTATTAAATCTGCGGCTTCACTATGACGTCAGACATGGGGCCAAGCCACTAGCAAGTAGTAGAAGGAGCTTCACGTCATCAGACCCATACGGCGGCGATGGTGCCACACTCACTTACACTCTGCGTATTCTGTTTTTTCAAATGTTTTTGTGTTCAGTGCATCTCCACTATCGTTCCACTATTGTTTGCTTTTGACAGTTTATTTTTCTTGCTTCAGGAATTAGCTAAGTGATGACTAGATGAAGTGATAAAGTAATAGAGCAGAACCTTATATCAGTGTCTTTTCCTTTTTTTTTTTTTTTAATACTTGACTTTGACTTTGAAATAACGCGCCTCCTGTCGTTTTTCAGGATACTGTGAATCTCATGGTGCTCATTTTTGTTGATGACACTCCAGTAAGTAAAATGAACATCACCATTACTGTATATGTGAAAAAACAAAAGTCCTAATAATGTGTGTCCCGTTGGAAAAAATTAATCAGCGCGTTTGTCATTCACTAAAATTAGGAATAATTCATTCCTGATGACAAGTTGCAGACAGCCAAATGCTCTCCAGCTGACATGTATAATGTTTGTTTAGGGGTTTAAAACATATGTTTTGTCATGATCCTGAAAGTATGTTTTATTGAGCATTTTTCCACTTAACAGTGTTTTTTAAGATCAAATAAAAAAAAATAACTTCAATGACCTTTTAGTTTAACACAACGATTACATTTTTTTGACGGGGCATGTTTACATTGATTCACCCTTTAAAAAAATTAAATTTATCTGTGTTTATACTTTGCATTGCTGGCATCAGATTATTAGACTCCGATTATCTTGCTCATTTCAATCTAACTTATGTCTCCAGCCAGAACCAGCTACAGAACCTCCATCTTCCCTGGTTCCATTCTTACAGAAATACGCTGATGTTGGCAACAAGAAGCCGTCTGTAAGTATCTCGCTGAACCCAAGAGCCAGAAAGACGGCTCTGTATGTGTCCGTCTGTCTCTGGCTGTCGCTCTCCCTCTGTGTTTGATTGATTGATTTTATTTATTTGCAAAGTTGTGCTAAATTCATGGGGATTAATTGAATTAATCACAGTTGTTGTTGAACTCACCACATTGTGATTTCTCATGTAGTGGTAATGGCCCTTGAATGCTGTTGTTCCTCGTTCTCACTTTCAGCAGGTGCTGAAGTTGGAGTTGAAGCAGATCCGGGAGCAGCAGGATCTCCTCTTTCGTTTCATGAACTTTCTGAAGCAGGAAGGAGCCGTGCACGTGCTGCAGTTCTGCCTCACTGTGGGTGAGAAAAGTCAGAAATTAAATTGGCATTTCACGGTCTCTCGGATCAAATGTTAGTGGCACGTTGTGGCAGTACTATTAACTTTTTACATTAGCTTTAAGTTATGATCTTATAAACCGGTTCCATTAATGGAGTGGAACATGAACACAGGAACACGCCTGTTTAGTATGTAATGTATGTGTTAGTCCGACTGGATAAAATCTGTTGTCGTTTCCTTCAGAGGAGTTTAACGATAAGATCCTGAGTCCTGAGCTAAGTGACTCTGAGCTGCAGCATTTACATGGAGAGGTGCTGAAAATCTACGAGACGTACTGCCTGGACGAGAGCATCGACAAGCTCAGCTTCGACCCGCTCATCGTGGAGGAGATAAGGAACAGTAAGATGCTGAATCATTTATCGTAGACCTGCGTTTCCACAAAGAACGCACTAAGCGTCTGAAAGCATTTGTGTTTTTTCATTCGTGTGATCATCATTTCTTAAACCCATGTAATATGGTAACGCTGCTGTTAATGAAGCCTTTTATTTATGTCCAGCCATTCTCTGGACTTGGAGGACAGTTGATCCTTTTACCTTAGAAAGACCAGGGATCTGTCGCGCTTTAGTCTGTTTCCACGGTGACCTCAGACACGGCGTTCCCTCTCAGTTGCTACAGGTCCGTACGCTGGTGTGGTGAAGCTGCAGACTGTGCCCTGCCTGTTCGAAGCGTATGAACACGTCCTGTCTCTGCTGGAGAGGGTCTTCACCCCCATGTTCTGTCACAGCGACGAAGTAAGAGATGAAAAAAAAGATCAGCGACGTTAAATGCAGGCACTTGAGATGGCTTCCAAAATATAACAACGACGTTCTTCTACTTTACAAACGCCTGCCACTCGAATGAAAGTCTCTAAGTGATTGACTTTTATTACATTAGTTTAACATTTCCATTTTATGCTTCTGTATCACTGTACGATTTGTCCTTCAGAGTTAAGTTTTATCTTAGCGATACAATGAGTCTGTTGGCCAATAGTTAACAGGAAATGTTAATTAGGTTTGGGCTGCTTCAAAATATTTCTCTCTGTTACTAAATGTATTCATCCGAGAGTGCTGGCAAGTGTTTTTTCAGACATTTTGTGAAATACTTTTTCAGTATGTATGTAGCCGAGAAAAACTTTCATCTCAAAAATTTATCTCAAGAATTATGTGTTTGAAAATGGTTTAAAGATGTTTCACCTCAATGTCTATTTTATTTGGCATTGTGAATGCTAAACGTTTCCGATTGATTTTACATTGTGCTGTTGCTACTTTTTGTTGAGCACACGATGTACTTCATCCGCCGCAGGTTTATACTGTGAATATAAATATACGTATGTGTGTACATATTTTCTCAGGAGTACGATAGTTTCAGTTTAAATCCTCTGCGTTTGTGTCCTCTGTGTTCAGTACTTCCGATACCTGCTGAGGGGAGCGGAGTCTCCGGCAAGGAACTCAAGGATCAGCAGGTGTGTTCTGAGTTTTTGAATTAGTTTCACGTGGCAGTGATCAGTTTCGATGATGATGATGATTCAGTTGGCTCATAATAGACATTGATCCCACTGATGCACGTGTGCTTTGATCAGAACAGTATCACGGTGGCGTGATATTTTATTGTCTTTTGGGTTAATGGAAGAATGTGTCTCAGAATAAACGGTTCAGTCCAAAGATTAATATCTTCAATAACAATAAATATCCACGTAAACCGTAGAAATACACAAGTCCGTTTTGCTTATGTCTTTCTCAGATGTAGCTGACATTAGCTGCTTTGTGCATTTTATTTTAGAAATAGCTTCAGTTTGGAAGAAAACAGGTAAGTAGGTGTTTAGCATGGCGCCCGTCGGCTACACGGACGATAAACGCATGTCGTAACTTCATCCGCTGTTTGCTGCTGCGCTTCTGTGTTTAACCCGTTCCTCTAAGGCCCGTCTGTGGAGCGCACGCAACACCGCAAGGAGATTGTGGGTGAATGGGGTTATATTATAGTAACTGTAATTATTTTTATAATAATTAATTTTTAAAATAATACACAACATCTGCACATGACACCTACCTAAGGATGGAGATTTCATCCTGAACCAAAAATTATGAGGTACAGCTTCAAAAAAAAAAAAGCCGAGGTAAATCACAGGGTGATAATAAATCCTATGTGTTGTCACTTTTAAAAGCACAAATGTAGCACATGAAATTTAAAGATACATTGCACTACTGCTATAAATAATAATTCATATATCATTTATAGAGTACAGAAAATCAGCTCAAACTATCAATAGTTTCACTAGTAACAATTTTTAATATCCTTAATGCTACATTAAATTGAATGTATTCTCATTTTAAACCCTAGTTTTTATATTTTAAACGCTAGCTTATTGGTTTGGGTTTCTTATATATTGTGAACATAAAGCAGTGTTTTTTGCTGAAATGAGCACAGTAAAAAAATATTGTCTTGTAAGAGCAAATTTTAGTGGTAAATGTTGTTACATTATCGTCGGTTATGATCAGCCAGAAATACAAATCTAAAGTATTGCTCTTTTAAAATAAAGGTTTTCATAGCTCAAAATCTTCTGGACTTTGCCAAAAACTTAAACTTTGTTTAAATTGTTCGTTTCCAATTTCAGAATCAAACTTTCTGGCTAAACATAATTAATTAGCCTTCATATCTTTGTGCTGCTGTGTCCTGTGGGGGAAAAGGCATGGAGCCGTCAGTCATCCTCTTTTTGCTGCATGTTTGCTGCATGACGGATTTTATTGACAGATCTGAAAAAATGAGATTATAGGTTTGTATAGTAATGCTGCAGATAACACGGACACATCTCAAGTATAAGCATAATTCTGTGTTCACCAACAGAAACCCGTCTAAACGAGGCGAGTCATTTGGGATCAGCAGAATCGGCAGCAAAATCAAAGGGGTGTTCAAGAGCACGACGATGGAGGGGGCCATGCTGCCGCCCAGCGCCATGAACGACATGGACGAGGACTTGGTGAGGTTCTTTCACTGTTAGTGACTGGATCTTTAGCGCAGCAGTTCGTATTCAGCTTGACTTTTATGACTTTGTAAAGCTCGTCTGGATTGGCGTTCAGTTACAGTTCCACAAGGGAAGCATTGGACCAAATGTCTGATACTGGCGTCAACATCAGGACGTTCCTAGAGAAAACTGAGCTATGTGGTAGAGATGGAGGAACTGGTCCGTGTGGAGTTACACACTTCACTCCACTGACACACGAGCTTTATAGATTTTCAGATCCCACTTACATTCTCTGTGTGTTATCAATGTTTAGGTGGAGGAGGCAACCGTTGTGATGGAGGATGATTCCCCCGCAGAGCCAGTCAGCGCGCCGGGCACCCAGAGGAACCTGTCGGCCTGGAGCATCGTCATTCCCTACGTTGACTTCTACGATGACGACGTCAAGAGGGAGAAGACCCCTGTGTTCCGCATCGACGTGGAGCGCAACGACAGGAAGGAAGGTGAGTCGAGGGGCCGTTTGATCAGGAAACATATTCCTAATAATCACGTGACCACGTTGTGATTTGCCTTTTGTTTTTCTCTTCTCGTAGTTGGTCACGAGCCCGAGACGTGGTCAGTGTTCAGAAGATACCTGGAGTTCTATGTTTTAGAATCCAAACTCACTGAATTCCATGGTAAAGCTGTGCTCCCACCGAGCTAACGTCGTGAAATGACGTCTCAGCTCAACTCCGTAATGAGCCTTGTTTGATTTGCTTCTACAGGCACATTTGCAGACGCACAACTTCCATCCAAAAGAATCATCGGACCAAAGAACTACGAGTTCCTCGTATCCAAAAGGGAAGAATTTGAAGAATATTTGCAGGTATTCAAGCAGTATGGACATAAGAATAGCTCTGGTACTAAACAGATGCAAAGGTTCTGCCAGTGCCAACCCCACCATACAATCCATAATCTTTTTGGTTAAATGAAATAAACAAATGTTGTCCAGTATTAAAAGGAGGACGATTGTGTTATTTGAGCTTCATATAAAAATATGGGTGTTGCTATGCACAACATGTGCAGATGGATGTTCACATTCGTTCTTTGCCTGTGTAATCAAAGCTTGTTCTCTGAAGATCAATGTTAAACCCCTGGTGTGTTTGTGTTCAGAGGCTTCTGCGGCATCCGGAGCTCAGTAACAGTCAGCTGCTCGCAGACTTCCTGTCTCCTCACAGCATGGAGTCTCAGTTCCTGGAGCGGATGCTGCCTGATGTCAACCTCGGTACGTACCGTCCTTTGGTAAAGCAGGTTTCTCAGGTGAGAGCGTCCTGTTCTTTTACCCTCACAGGGAACCGGTCAAAGAGTGTCTAAAAACGTGGTACAGACATATTCAAATGATAT
This sequence comes from Channa striata, assembly GCA_033026295.1. Classification (NCBI taxonomy): domain Eukaryota; kingdom Metazoa; phylum Chordata; class Actinopteri; order Anabantiformes; family Channidae; genus Channa; species Channa striata. The sequence continues at coordinate 1,190,636 of CM065170.1, forward strand.
TGTTTGGAACATCACATACTTTTACATGCGTTTCCAGGCAATTTTTCCTATAAAAATGAATGGGGGAATCCTTCAGCTCTTCTTAAACTTTGTCTTCTTTCAGCCTACACCATTCAGGCATACTTCAGCCTAGAGAAACCATTTAAACTTTAAACAAGTCACAAGACCTTCAGCTACATTTCATCCATTCAGCTTTTATTAATATCTCTTGTGGTTTTTGAGCTATGGCAGTTTTAGTTTTAGGCAATTTTTGGAGATCTTTCCTCTTCCCCATTAGTGTGTGTTGCGTCTGTTAGAACTGGTGACGTCACACACGCTCCCACGATTGATATTTTCAGCTTTTCCACTAATTATCCTGATTTCCTTCAGCCACCTTTCATCCTTCTTCAACAAATTATACATCAAAACGTAGGTATTTTTGTCCTCTTTCAGGAAATGTAACTCTCACGGCGACAGGTCTTACGGTTCTCTCTCCACGCGGCCAGAAGCGGAGAGAGTGCCCTCTCAAACTCCCATTAGGGCCCATTGTAAAGCAGCTCCACAAATGTCGAGGGCCGTTTTAAAATCGCCGCCACGCCTTCATTTTATTGACTATCTTCATATAAATTACATCAGCGTGTGCGGTGAAGCCTCCTGACGCTCACAGTTCTTTCCGTTTGTTTCTAGGACTAATACTTTTTCACTTATTGCACATTTTGCGAGGCTAACTTTTAGCTTTTGCTGTTAGCACCAGAATGAGTAGGCAGGTCATTATCATGTTGAAAGGCACTTCTGGTCATGTGATCAGCCTCACAGCTGCGTCCAATCACCTTCACTGACACTTCTTATTACTGCTCATACACAGAGTAGAGATGCACGAACACACACACACACACACACATTCACTTTCATTATAAAAAGCTTTTTGATGCTTTTGTCACATTTTAAGCATCTACATACTAAAATGAGATTGTGGCCAAGTCCAACTACAGTGGACACACAGACAGGAAACGCACTTTCAAAATAAGAGCCTACAGGATTCCTTTTTCACATTTTTAGCCTTTAAATGCCAAAATGAGTGTGTGCTTTCAGTCTGTCTGCAGCATTAAGTCCACGTTGCTAATTTTAAGCAGTTCAACTTCTATTCAGCTTACTTTCTACTTGTTTTTTTTACATTTTAATTGTAATTTTCAGCTGTTTCAGCAAAAACATTTCAGCTTTCTTTAGCATTGCTGGGAAAAATTTTCAGCTATTTCAGCTATTGTTAAGCAGTTCAGCTTCTATTCAGCTCATGTTCTACTTCAGCAAAAACACTTCAGCTTTCTTTAGCATTGCTGGGAATATTTTTCAGCTATTTTTAAGCTGTTCAGCTTTTGTTCAGCTCATGTTGTACTTGTTTTACATTTTAATTGTAATTTTCAGCTATTTCAGCAAAAACACTTCAGCTTTTTTCAGCATTGCTGGGACACTTTTTCAGCTCTAAAGCATTCACAGTGCATTTTCTTCTGGGAAATGCTTTTTTTAGTTATATTATATTAGTCTAACCGCTGATGCTTCTAAACAGGTAGGATGTAAGCTGGATATTGATATTGTTTCTGGAAACATTGATTGGCCTCTCGCTACCTCACGTCTATTGTTAAATATTCAAAAGTTCTCAACTCATGCAGGGAGACATGCAAGTACTTTAAACTTTTGTATCTCGTTTTTAGATACTTTTAAACGTCATAAATTTCAGCTAGTTGTGACCTGTTTTAAAACACGGCCACACCTCCAGTAGTTCATTACTAAAGATCGTCCACAATGGCAGAGAGCTCTCTGTTTCTCTTTTTGTAATTTCTGTTTTTATAAACTGATTCCTTGTTTTACAGGGAAAATATTCAAGTCCGTACCGGGGAAGCTGATAAAGGAGGTGAGTCCCTCCTGAATGATGAATCATATTTGTCTTATGTTAACATGCACCTCTTCAAAAAGTTTCCAGTGTTTTTACTGTTCTCGGCAAGAAAGCAATAGAAGGATGTTTCCAACGAAGTCAAACTGTATAAGCGATTTCATTTTATTGCAAACGAACCGCCCCCACCAAAAAAAATGTTCCACATTCTTACATGTTGATCAGAACAATACTGATCGACGACTGTATAAAAAAGTTCCCCCAAATAAATATAAAAATGTTTGTAATTGATTTTCTGATGAAGAAACTCAACGTGCATAAAATGTTAAGGGGAAAAAAATTCCTTAGTTTTTCCTTTTACATCTTAAAGTCGGGGGATGCAACCTTTGATTGAAGCTTGAAGATGCAGCTCGTTCCTGCTTCACAAGGGTTTGGGAAAGTGTTTCTGAAGTCTGAGGGTCGTATAGATTGTTCTATTTAACTAGTTACAGCAGGTCGATCAGTGGCTTTTACAATTTGTTTTCCAGAGAGGACAGAACCTGGAGCCTTTCATCCAGTCTTTCTTCAACTCCTGCGAGTCGCCCAAAGCCAAACCCAGCCGACCCGAGCTGACCATCCTCAGCCCGTCCGCAGAGAACGACAAGAAGGTAAAGCCGGATCTTTGCTTTCTCTCTCTCACTGCTGGAACATTTTCTGGCTCCTTATCGTCCTGTTTTGAAGGGCGGAGAAATTACCAGGCTGCACTTTCCTCTGGGAATAGAGAGAATTGGAAAAGGCTCGTTTTATCAGGATCTTGAGGGAATGAATTTCCTCTCTTTCCGATAAGATCAGTAATACTGTAATGGCAAACTTCAGAGGGCGTGTGGGCAGGAGAAAGGACTGTTGAAATGTTACAGCCAAACTTGTGTTCCCAGTTTTGGTGGATGGTTCCCATAAAATCATTTTCCTGGGGGTGGGGGGTAATTGCGCTGCTATTTCACAACTGGATGTTTCCGCTGTTGAATCCCTGGCCAGCTGTGGCCAGCTGTGGAGTTGCATGTTCTCTCGGTGCTTCGGTGGGTTTCTCACTTGAAATTAGACGTGACGTTGAGTCAACACATCAAACCCATTCGTTTTGCCGACCCTACTTTTTCACTTTGACCTGCAGCTTTTCAACAGCCTGTTCAAGAACAATGCCGACCTGTCAGAGAGTCCACAGAGGAGACACAGCTACTACATGGACGTGCTCCCTGTCGACGGCATGTACGACTTCATGATGTACATTGGTAAGTGCTGCTGACGAAGCTCAACAATGGGGGGCAGAAGTGTGTACGATGACCTGACCTGCTGTTTCACTGTCAAACGGAAGGAAATGAAACCACAAAACGGATTTACGAAGATTATTTAAAATTAATTGTATCACACTACGATTAAAACTTCTTGTTTTGTTGGAGTCACGTCGCAGTACTAACTTAGAAACTGTGAAAGCAGTAAAACACCGAGCAGAGAAGGTGAGATTTAATGGGGCTAATGTCAAAGTAGACCCTGGTTTGGCCCTGTTTAACTCGGACATTCGAAAAGAAATGTCAGAAAGAAACGAACTGAAATGCGTTTGGCCGCGTTCATACGGTTATAAAGTCACTAACTAACTAAAGCTGCCGCTCAGATCTGCATCTGCTCCCTCGCTCGTCAAATCATGACGATTTCTGGCATCGGTCTTAAAGCACTAATAAAAACATCCAATCTTCCCATCAGTTGGTTTAGTGTTGATGGGAAACACACTTGGCCTTTAAAAGTCCTTTGAGCCGTGTCGATGAACATTCCGGTCTGTGAAACGGTCCTCTTCGGTCTCTCTGGTGGTTTATAGGTCGAGCTGTGTTTCGCATGCCAGACTTCCTGCATCATATCCTGTCCGCTGGAAGAATCCTGTTCAAGAACACGTTGGAGGCCTACATGGACCACTACATGCAGTCCAAACTGGAGCACATCCTGCAGGAGCACCGCTTGGTGTCCCTCATCACGCAGCTCAGAGGTGGGGAAACTCTCTGTGCCACCTGGAATCCAATGAAAACATGGGGACTGAGACAAGTAAATGTTACGGACACGTCAGCACGTAGTAAAATGATTAATGTTTAGCTGTTTATGGTTTGGGTTCCTCTGTAAGAGGAGTTTCCTGGTTAAAAAACAGTAAAATAAAAAACAGTAAAAATGACTGTTCACTAAATTACTCGATAGTATTAATAAGTTTACGGATGCAGTCAGTTATCAAACTCGCCTGCTGTCATTGACTGTGGGGTTGATGTTTGTCGTGTCGGTCCAGTCATCTGCTTTAATCTGAGGCTGGATGGAACGTGAGCGCTGAGAGAAGGAAGGATGCCTGGGATCCGGGGGGGGGGGTTGCTCCAGTACGTTAAATTGTGTTTTCCTGCAGATGCTGTGTTTCATGAAGACAGCATGGAGCGAACCTCAGAGGACAAACAAATCCGAGCCAAGCAGACGTTTGAGGAGATGATGAAGTATTTACCAGGTCAGATTCCTAATTAACAGACGTATTCGAACTGCAGATGCACAATTTGGCAACTTGGCAGCTGCTACAGTGATTCATGAACGTCATTAAGGTCTGTCGGATACTTCTAACGTGCCACCAATTAAAATCACAGTACGTTTGGAGCGAGTTACAAATCCAGGCCCACGATTGTCTTGGATGTTGCACAGACAGTTTATATTTGTTACCACGGCGAAAAGAATGAAGCAAATGATATATTTCAGCATCGAGGCTGCGATGGAGCCTTCAAATAATCAAACTGCATTCCTGCTGGTGCAGGTCTTGTACATTTCCTCTGCCTCTGAACAGCTTGGTTGGCTCAGTCAAACCAGCCGGTCCTGTTCAGCATCCTCCTCCTCACGTTGATGCAGTGAAAACAAGGAGAAAATCTAAATTGATCAGACACAATGTTCTGACATTAAGCAATCCACCCCCCACCCACACACACACACACACACAGCACTGCAGTGTAACTCAGCATGAAAGCATGTTTGGTGACCTTTACCGTTTAACAGTTAAAGCATCACCTTTGTTCTTCTTGTCGTTGACTTTAAGGTTGGGCTGCAAAAAAAAAGTCAACGTTCTGCTGCTTGGGGCCAAAAAGAAAGAAACCAAATCAGATTCTCCAGCACCTACAACAGCTGCCACTTTGAGTAGCGTTCGGTACTCACACCGCCACACACCGCTGTCCGTGTGGCAGACAGGAAACGTGCTGGAAAACACAACTAGGCTCTAAAAGTTTCAGAACTATCAAAGCAGCGAATAGACGACAGAAAAACTCGCAGCGAAGAGTTCCTCCAACCTCCAAACTGACCAACAACTGCGTGTTTATCAGAACGTACACAGCTAGTTTCCCCGCGCGCTCTTTCAGAAACTCTCCTTGTTCCGTACGTCTACGTGTAAGCAGCAGCCCGTGGAGCTGTCTGAGGGCCACGCCTGTTTAACGGAATAAAGAAACAAGTTTTTTAAAATAGGTCAAACGTAACGTAACGAGCATTGCGACGTTAATACGTGTGTTTTTCTTTGACTTCAGACTTTGTTGGAAAGTGCATCGGCGAGGAGGCCAAATACGAAGGAATCCGGCTCCTCTTTGACGGCATCCAGCAGCCGCTCCTCAACAAGCAGGTGAACGGAGAAATATATACATGTATAATGTGAGGGGGGGGGGCGCTGTACGGACTGAGCTGTATGGACAGCAGCTGCTGGCGTGAAAATCCAGCGGGGTTTCACTTCCTGACCACCCGAAGAGAGGCGAGAAATTACACTTATGTTGTTGCCAACACTGCTCAGGCCCATTTTCCCTCATTTGTTCTGGTGGATCCACGGATACTTTAGGCACGTGAGTAGGAAGGTGAAAGGTCCCCGACTTCCTCATGTAATTAGACGTTAAGACTGTGAGACGTTTTAGTTCAAACGAAGCCGGGATGAGCAGCAGTGAGTGGCTCTTCGGGGGAGTTGACTCGTGCGTTTCTCTGCTGTGTCTCCTCAGATGACGTACGTCCTGCTGGACATCGCCGTGCAGGAGCTGTTTCCCGAACTCACCAAGGTAAACAACGGAATGTACGTGTTGTTATCTTTGTGTAGCTTTGGCAGCACAGTCAAGTGAGGGGAAACTTGTGTTTACCCTGGAGGTCCCGGTCTGGGGCCCACATGCAGGCAGAGGTGGGAGACTTGATGCATCAGGCCTCAAATACAGTTTGCGTTTGCTCAAAGTTTACAAGTTGTACTACGTCGACTTCGTTTAAGAGCAGGTTAAAGCACCAGCTTGACTCTTGTTTGCACAACCTCTGTGGGGCTGAAGAATGAGGGAGTGAACCACATGTTCCATGTTAATGTTTCCTTCTCAGCAGGGAGCGAAGCAGACGGTCATCGTGTGACTCCACACCGCGGATGATGGACGTGCAAAACCCTGTTTCCTCAAACCTCTGGCACCATCTGTACAGTCCAGATTCTATCATTGCACTAATAAAAACTATTTATTGATGGCGCTGCACTTCCCCGTGTCTTCTTCCAGTTCTCCACACGTTTCCTTCTCGTTTTCCCACTGTAAAAACAAACTTCCAGCCGTTTCAGATTACCGTCTTCCTGCGAACACTGACGCCAAACAATTCAGTCCACGTGTTTCTGACTTCAGTTCCACTCGTTGGAAACATCTGCGCCGTTATCATAATGAAACCAAATTCAATGTAGATGACGGTTAAACCTAACGTAGAATTTACTCAATTAACATCAGCATTCTTAGACACTGTAGGCATGTGCACTCCCTGGCCACTTTATTAGGTACAGCAGGTCTGAATTCAGCTTTTACAAGGTCACAGTGTCTCCGGTTTTAAGTCAAAACTGTCGGGTGATATTTCTACGTGTCCCTGAGACGCATTCCAGTAGGACTCTGCCATCCACTGTGAGCTTAGTAGTAATAAACACGGGAACAATCACCGGGGAAACTCCACAAACAGCAGCGCGGATGTCAAGTTCTGTTTGTGGTTGACAAAGGCAAAGCACAAAGAGCCACTTCAGTTTGCTAACGGAGGATCAGCTTTTGTAGATGCTGTTGTCTCCTCAGTGACACTTACAGGAACAGTTTGACATCTATAAAATGGAGCAGTGAGGAGCTTTGACCCGCAGAAGCACAGAGTTCTACAGTAACCTCAGCCTGTTAACATGTTTGACATCTGTTCCATAAAATGGAGCAGGGCTGTGAGGAGCCCTTTGACCTCCCTCTTCACCCACGACTGCAAGCCCATGCATGGATCTAACACCATCATTAAGTTTGCAGATGATACAGTGATCGGGGATCAACAGTGTTGGCTGGTTTGGTGCAGGGATAATAATCTGCTCCTTAACACCAACAAGACCAAGGAGCTTCATTGTGGACTTCAGGAAGGAGAAAAGAGGCTCACACGATCCCATCCATGTTAACGGGATGGAGAATCCTTCAAGTTCCTGACTGACCTGTCCTGGACCACCAACACCTGCCTAATCAAGAAGGCTCACCAGGGATCTTTGTTTAAACACTGAACTGTGTCAAGTCTGGTAAAAGAAAGATGAAAACTGCCCAAAAAGCCATTGAGGACATTCAAAAGAAACACTGTCTGCGCCGAGCACGCAGTATTCTTAAGGACTTCTCACCCCGCCCACAGACTGTTTTCTCTCCTGCCTTCAGGCAGGCGCTTTAGATATCCCCGGACACGCCACCAGACTGAGGAACAGCTTTTTCCTAGACTGTCTCAGGAACTCTGCCCCCACTGATTTCACTGACCTCTTTGCCACAACCATACACCCCGGATTCTCCCCAAACCATTGCACTACTCAATACAGAATATTGAACCCACTAATATACCATAAACAGTCTGTAAATATTGCACATTATATTCATATCTACTTGCCAATCTGATTTCTGCACTAAACAACACCCTGTATAGTATGTTCCATCTGTAAATATGATCCATAATTTCTTGTGTACATATTTTCGGCGCCTGCACTCACTTCTGCTGCATTTCGTTGCCTTGTACTTGTACATGTGTAATGACAATAAAGTTGAATCTAATCTAATCTAATCTAACATGTGGGAGCAGTGTTGGCTGGTTTTACGCCAGTTCTAGAGAAATCCACTCAGAAGTCTGGAGAATGTCAAGACTGAAACATGCTCATGGGCATTTTGTTTAAACACTGAGTAAACCAAAAGAAAGATGCTGCTAAAAATACTCGCGGCGTTTTTGTGATTCTGAGTGAGCACGAAAGCTGCTGTTTGACCTCAGGAAAACCAGGAAACTCCTCTTACAGAGGAACCCAAACCATAAACAGCTAAACATTAATAACTGCCTGATGCTGCCAACTGTGTGTCCTCATCTTTCTCGGCGCTCCTCGGCACTCGGAGGGGGGATTTCCTGCATTTGGCAGGTCAGAGCCACAGGTTCTGAGAATTAGCAGGCAGTGATCGTGCTCGGAGGGATTCCTGACACAGAGCGGGGCTTGTTCCCGGCGAGGATAAAACCAACATTTTCCACTTGTTACTGGGCCACTTTTCATGCTGATTTTCTTCCATTTCTGAATGTGCCAGATGTAAACAAACGTCACCATGACTCTTCATTTTTACCATCTCACTTTTGTCTCAGGCTGGACTCGACACTTTCATATTTAAGGCCTTTTATTGTCATGTTTGGATTTCACTCAGTGACTTCAGAGAACATTTTTATATCGTTTGTAATGAGCCGAAAATCCACCTCCAGCTTTAATCTGCAGGACCGATCAGTTTAAACGCTGAGGTAATTTGCAGGTATCACTAATCTGTCAACATCTTCCAACTAGCACCGGAGTCAGGGACGAGCTGAGCGACAGCTCCCCGAAGGCGGGATGACAAATCAAACTTAATACATCAACTGTCCCTGGATACTAATAATATTTCGAGGGAGATTTAAAAAACAAACATGTAGGAAGTGAGTGTGTGGACAATAAAATGACATAGAAAACCACAAAAGTACCACATGTTTCGGCTCTTTTTCAAGCTTCGATTTAAAATTTGAAAAAAAGCTTATAAATGGTAGTTCAAAACGTTTTTTTTACTTTGTATTTCTACAGAAAAATATAATGTTTCTAGATTCTAGTGGTCATTGAAGCATCAGCAGCTTTGAACTATAACTATACGTTACAAGGAACCAACCGATCCGACAGTGTCCTGTAAAAACGGCCGGTCAGTTTATAAAAATGAAGTAAATTCTGGTTCAAACACTTCTCTGTCCCTCTCATGTGCTCCCACACAGAGTCCAGAGCAGCCCCAGTGAAACCATCAGAACCAGTGGAGCAGTTTGTCCCTTTAGCCCGGAACCGGCGTTGTAGAGCTTGATTCGTCCTTCAACAGACGGATAAACCTGTTGTTTTTTCGAGATGTAGTTGGACACAACTGTAATGTCCAAATCCCCTGGAAACGAGAGAAAAATATCAAACCAAGCTCCTAACGAAACACACAAAACCGTAAAATTAAAGTCCACGAGTCTCACCACTGTTGTGCTTAAGCTTTTCGTCTCGGATCATGGAGAATCCGTCTCCGCCGTCAACCATGTAGGACGGCAGCACCACTTTATAAAGCTTCGTGTCCTGAACCGGTTCGTACCGAGGAACTCGGCATTTTGTGCAGAGGATGCTGAGGCTCAGCACGCGATGCCCCGGAGGTTTGGAGAGGTCAAACTCCACGTGAAATCCTGTTGGAGGACACGGAGGCAGTCCACAGTGAAGTTATGGCCGACTGTCCGGGCAGATTCACGTCCTACTCGTTAAAGCAGTTTGACTCTGACTGTGGGGAAAGTGCTTAGTTCCATTTTTCTTAACTAAGTAGATTTAACTGTGTCTAATCTGACTCACTGTCCACTACACCTCAGAGCAAGACCTTGTCTTTTTACACGCCATTTCTAATCTAGGCGTCACATATCTATTACTGTGATGTAGTTACTGCGTCTCTCTAAGTCTTTGTTACTTCAACACCAGAAGGGAAAGACGAACACTGGGTTCAACACACTGTCACACCCTCTGACATCCGTGTCTCTTTAGTATTAGGTCTCCACCAAGAGCTTGGACACATTCAAATCTCTTCCTGTTGGTGATGCAACGAGAAAAGTTAGTGGCACATTGAAGTGACCGCACGTCCGAACATAAGACTTCCTAAATGTTCATCCAATAATGGCAGATCGGATTCATGAGGCTGACGTGCGTCTGCTCTCGGCGAACGTGGGCTGGACCCAGCTGAAGTCGGACTAATACCACAGTCCTGCTATAGATCCTCCGTCGTGAAGGTGATAACGCTCGGTTTCTGTTTCTGACTTTACCTGACCATCCTCCCGGAGCCTCTAAACGAAATAACTGAGCACAGACGGACACATTCAGGATAAATTCAGATACCTGACACTTGTAGGAATTCTCCGGTGGACTGGCCGTATCGTCTCACTGAGTGTTCGAAGGCTTTCCTGAGCGTGGAGCCGTTCAGCTGCACCAGGTCAAAGGTTCCTCCAAAGGGTAAGACGGAGATCAGGTCCTCCATGGTGATCGAACCTACGGGGAAAACAAATAAGTTCTTCTCAAAGTGTTTAGTTAAAGTTATTTTCCACCTGTCGTCTTTGACTCACCGTTCCTGTTGCTTTCGTCAATAGACGCCCGGACGCCGCCTCCGTTTAATAAGCAGGCGCTGACCTGGTTCCACTGGACCCCGTCTGGGAATCTGATGTTGTTTTCAATCTAGAGACAGGAAATTCCCTCAGTCATTAGTGGATCTGTGTTTTTCTTAGAGGAGGGAGCAGCGGTGTCAGTATTTATCTGAATCTACTGAGTTCACATGACCTTCCAAGTCTCTGAGGGATAAATACGTGACACTGGAGTTTTCCTGCAGTGAACCTACCATGGCATCACAGATCAGGTTTCCCAGGTTGCATTCCCGAAAACGACACTCCTGTGCGTTCCCGTCCAGAAAGACCAGAGTTTTTCCCACCACCTGAGCGGAGTAGTTGGCCAGATGTTTCTTCCATTTGTCCACATCAGCAAGAACTTCTGGATCTGTTTCACACAGAGTTTTTATGTCAGTCTCCACTTTCAGGCAGGTGGACACCAACATACTAGAATTGACATCGGTTTTATAAAACTCCCCCCCTCCCACAATCATCAGTTAGAAACACACAACTAAGCAGATGCTACATTAGCATTTGAACCAATATGCAACATAAACAGTTTTGACCTACCTGCCGTCCGTTACTTAAACCCCCAGCAGGAGCAGTGGCCGCTGAGACCCTACGCACATCTTTGCTTTTATTCGTGCTGCTGTTTTTCTCTTTTTGAGGGTCAAACAGCTGGAGTTTTGATTTAAACTTAAACTTAACACAGATCAACTGATTTCAGGAACCGTCCTCACTCTCAAAGTCTCCAAGAAAAATCTGCGGGTCACCACTGACGACCAACTACATCTCCTCTGTCGCTCAGGCTGCAGATTTGTCCTCTACACCATCAGAACGATCAGATCCTCCCTCTCTGAATTTGCTCCGGTCACATCTCGTCTCGACTGCTGCAAAGTCCCTGCTGACAGAGCTACCAGCAGCACAATCAAACCCCCCAAGATGATCTAAAACGCAGCAGCACGTCTCATTTTAATCACCCAAAAAGGACAAACGTCCCACCGCTCTTCAGATCTCTGCACTGGCTTCTTCCGATTCAAAGCTCTGACTTTTACTTCAGTCTGCGATGAAAAATAAACTAAAAAGAACAAACCTACACACAGTAATGCAGGTTGTGCTGTCTGCTCACCCTGTGGGATGCTGCTGTCCAGCAGGACGGGGTTTCCACTGGAGCTCACCACGTTTCCAGCCTCGTCAAAGGTCACCTTCAGATGACCCAGATACTTTCCGAAGGCGTAGGCCTGCACCACAGGAACCTGTCGCCCATCGTCTGATTGCACCATGAAGGGATAGGGGCCTGCAGGAGCCTCAGAAGAAGGACGTGTTCCTGAGAAAGAAAGTGGAAACGGTCACGGAGCTTTCGCTGAATAAAACCAAGTTAAAGTTAAAGTTAAATTTAAAGTTAAAACTGACCCTTATTTCCTTGTGTGTTTCAGAAATGAGAGGAAACTCCTGCTCGTTGAATTATTTTAAAATTTTCATTCATTTCTGATCAACAAACCTTTCTAATAGCCAACTGTGCATTAACATCTTACACTGAGGAGCTCGAGCTAAAGACCCGCGTGTTTGGTGAATTGGTGACTCTAAATTCACCGTAAGCGTGTTGACCTTTCCAGGGTAAGATAATAAATTATAAAACAATAAAACTCAGTCATAAAAAATATTAGGACTATGAACTTTCTTGCGGTTAAAATATCAGGTGGTGAGATCTGATTCTGACAGCGTCAGGTGGCAATGCAACAAACCATCGGTCCGCTCAGCGCTGAACATGTCGATCCCTGACACGACATCTTTCCCTTCGTCAGACTCATGTTACAGCAGCAGAAACACCAACGCGTCTGCCGTCAGACAGACAGACACGAGCTTCCACTGTAACAACACTGGATCGGGCTCATTTCCTGCTCTAGTCCTTTTCCTAAAACAGGTGGGAGCACTTAGAAAACACAAACTCAAAGTTGGACTTGACGGGAGGCCTTGAACGCATCGCTGTAAACTCTCCAAACTCCACACGCGTAACCAACAACTGCCTGAGATAAAAAAGTTTCTGAAGCCTGAGCTGTAAACCGCTTCCTGTGGTCGGGCAGCGATGGCTCCCTGCTATTTATAAATGCGTCGAAGACTGCAGACCAGACGAGTCAACAGCACGTTTATGGTCGTGGTAAAAGCGAGCGCAAAGAGTTTCCTCCCACCCGAAAGCAAAGACACAGCTCAGGAAGCCGCGACAGCAGAGCTTCACTTATGAAAACAGGGCAGGCGGCACAGACCACAGCCGCAGGGCTGACGAACGGAACATCTAGTGGATCCGAAGAGTCTCTCTCAGCTGCTTACAGCAGCGAGTAGTAGTAGTAGTTTTTTCAGAAAGACCTGATGCTGAAGGACAGACTGGACTGGAGCTCCACTGTAATTACAGCTGAAACTCATGAAATCTTCATTTCGTGTAAAACAAGGGTTTTAAAAGAACGTGATACTTTTGTCCAGGGACAACTAATTGTTTAGTGAATTGCTGACATCCTGTTTGTCTGTTGCATGGACAAAGTCTTGGATCTCTATTTATTTGCCTGAGTATCACGGATGTGAAGGGGACTAAGCGTCAGCCTCCATTTCAGAGAGGACGATCATGCTTTCTATGTAATGTGGCTGCAACAGCTGCATCCACGTCCGCACCTGTGTAGAGGAACGTGTTGGAGTGTCCACCGATGACCACATCGACTCCTCGGACCTTCTTGGCGATCTCCTGGTCCACAGTGAAACCGGAGTGACCCAGAGCGATGATCTTATTGATGCCCAGCGTCTTCAGTTTGTCCACGTGTGGCTGCAGGGCGTCCACCTCGTCCTCGAACCGCAGGTGCGGTCCTGCAGAGCATCAAGGACAGGTGAGACCGTCAGAACCAAAGTACACATCCTTCAAACCATCAAAAGTGGAACTGGTTTTCTCTAAGAATGCAGACATTTTGGGGGAATAGTGTAAGAGAAAAAGATTTGAAAGGAAATGTAAACTCAATCTTATTACACCAAATGTTTAAATGTATCGACCTGTTTGCTATTATTTCCACGCGACTTTGTCTTGAGCAAAACGCTGAACGCACTAACTAGGACTCACTGCTGCTCATTTTGCAAGAAAGAAAATACATTTAGCAAGTTGCAGCACTTCACAATTCCCATGTGGCCTCACCCCTCCAACACGCTGCTGCTCTGACAGGTGATTTCAAATTAAACCCTTGAGGAATTTCTTCTTATTACATATAGAGTGAAAGGTGTCATCTGCAAATGTGGTGAACTTTAGTGCTGCAGTGTTTCTGTGGCCAGATGAGCTACAGTCCCGCAGTGAGCTACTAGCAACCACCTGATGCTGCTCTCACAGTGGTGCGCGTTTTGAAGGACGTGACATTTATGTCCACCCTCCCTTCACCCGCTCATTGTTCTAGTTTCACAACAGCTTCAGCAGTGAATTTACGGCCTGAGTGATTAACCACTTCCTTTCTCCGTCTTAAAACAACACATTCCATTCCAATTCACCAGCTGAGGCTTTATAATTTTATGTGAATGACACCGTGCATCTGTAAAACATTACGAATATTGACCACACGCTACTCTGAGTCACTAAAACTCTTTTTCCTTTGAGACAATTTACAAAAGCTTTTTCCTTTTTGCATAACAGTGTATAGTAAAACCCACCAATCTAATTAATAAAATTAAAAAGGAACATGAAACTATGTAGATCCACTTGAAAAAAAAAACTGGAACATGACTGAAATCGGACGCCTGCCAAGTCCTGGTTCATAGCAGTCAAAACATTTCATTTAACGTGCCAACTTGAGGCATTGCTTGTGCAAACTTTAGCCGACAGACGTGTAAATTGAGGTTCTTTCTGGCAGCGGCCGTGTGTGTGTGTGTGTGTGTTTAATGACGGGCTGTAACGGACAGAAGCTTCCTCCCACAGCTCAGACGTTCACTCGTGTTATTTGAGTGTCTGTGTTGTCTTGTTGTTTCCAGCTGTGGGATTGTGGGTGACCAAAGTCAAACAGGCTTCTTCAGAGCGGCAGTGAAATCTCAACATCGCAATACAAACCACAAAAAATACACTTTTTTAATCAGTCAACTAGTCACTGTCAGGACACACCTCTGCTGGGAACCAGCTCCCACTCACCTGGTTTGGACAGAGCAGGCGTTTCCCGTGACGTGTATCCCACCACGCCGACCTTCTGATCACCAACGGAGATGATGACGTACGGACGATAGGAGATTCCAAACGTCGGGGCCAGACTTTGGTCCGCCTTGATGTTAGCGCTGACAACGGGACACTTGATGTTCTGCATGAACGGTTTCATGAGTCCCTCCACTCCGTTGTCGAACTCGTGATTTCCAAAGGCCTGAAACACACAAAGAGAAGTCGAGCTAAGAATAAGTCAGGATTTAGTTTGTGTACAGCACGAGACGCTTTGTGTGGGGGGTCGATTCTGCTGACAGCAGCTCGACCCATCATTACATTTATGTCCACCCATCAGTGTGTCCCCGCTATGACAAGCCTCACGGCGCTGCACAGACAGACTCGTCCTGTTGTGGTCCTGCTTCACGTGCTAGACTTTGGTGGTTTCAGGTTTACTTCACGCCTACGTTCCTGCTCGTGCTTCAGATACCAGCCCTCTTTACCACACTGATGACTTGCAGCTGTCTCAGTGAAATTCTGTGAACATTCCATAAGTGCTTGTTTGGTGGAAACTAGACTTGCTTGAGGTTCTTGAAGTTTCATCCGTCACCCGAGAAACCTTGTGTAATCGCTGAGCCACTGAGGGGGGGGGGGGACCCCGCCTCTGTGCAGACGCTGCAGGATCAATGAAGCTGGAAGGTGATAGATTTGTTTTCAGAAGAGGCTGAAGATAAAAAAAAAAAAAAAGGTGACGCAGCAGTCGTGATACTTCTTTCTGGCCAACCGGGGGTCTGCTGTGTTTCTGAGTTTCTTCACGCTGGCGTTTTACAATACACAGTTGGTGTATGAGAGGAACACCCCCAACAAACAGGGAACGCTGACGCCAGTCATCCAAAAGAGCACACCCAGCTCTGATTCTGAGGCAAATCTCCTCGGCAGGTAACAACACAAACTCTGTTCTCCCTCCAGATTTAAAATGAGTCACGAAACCACTTTCCCAAACCCTGGCTCTAAAGAGAAAAGCCAGATCCATCCAAGTCCTTCTCTGTGAGTCACTGCTGTTAAGCTGATTAAAATCAACCAAGACCTTTAGACCCAGATCAATGAATCAAGCTCCTTCCCGCAGAACAGTCTATAAGTGGTGAGTCTACAGATCCCTGAATCAGAGTCCATCAGGGCCAAAGGGACCTGACTGATGTGCAGGAAGATTTACTGTGGCCTCAGCCTTCTCCTCCAAACAGGAGCTTCTTAATCATAGACCAAAAACGAATGATTTGACCCCAAACAGCACAATCACAATGAAACCAGCAGTTCATAAACTCAAGAATCTGTGTCTGATTGATCAGCGGGTTGGACTGTTCTGGCCCATGTTCTTGGCCAAACGACACCATTAAAAAGTCCAATGTCTCCCGAACTCTTTTACATAACGCGGTTTTCGTTCTTTTACAAAATCCTCTTCCACTTTTGACAAAAGTGAAGGTTTAGCTGTCGCCAGGTGTGGCACCAACTTTCCGGGTTATGGGTTCTCGGGTTCTTACCATGGCATCGTAGCGCAGCATGGCCATGAAGTGCGCAGCCTCCGCTCCCTTGAAGTAGTTGAACCAGACGGTCCCCTGGAACTGGTCCCCGGCGTCCAGGAGCAGCACGTTGTTCGTGGAGCTGCGGATCCTCTTAATCGCCGTGGCTCTCCGGGCCACGCCGGCAAAACACGCGCCGGGGCGGCCACATTTCCCGGAGCTTTCGCTCGTCTCCTCCACCCGGGCGTGCACGTCGTTGGTGTGGAGGAGAACCAGGTCCCAGGCCGCCGAGGAGGACACGGTGAAGCCCAGGAGCAGGAGGAGGAGGCGGCAGAGCCGCGGCAGAGCGCATCGCTGCGGGCGCATCGCTTCCATGTGTGCGCGCAAACAGCCGAGAAGGATCCGGACGCCGAGAAGGATCCGGACACCGAGAAGGATCCGGACGCCGAGAAGGATCCGGACACCGAGAAGGATCCGGACAACGAGAAGGATCCGGACAACGAGAAGGATCCGGACGCCGAGTGATCCGGACGCCGAGTGATCCGGCCTCTGGGCGGACCGACCCGCCGCAGGATGGGGCGGTTGAAACGCCTCCCGCCTGGTGGCTCCGCACCTTCGACTGTAGGAAGAGTCAGGACGTCGGGTTCCGAAACGGAGGCTCCGCTGGTACCGAGAGTCGCCCCCTAACGTCCGGATCGGAGCGTTTCCAAAAACTGAACCAAGGGCTGAAGACAGAAATACTAGAGAGGCGTAAATTATTCCCCTTTATTAATGAAGTTACGGTAGTTACGGTGAGCGGCGCGTTTCTCTCACACACACACACACTCTCTCTCTCACACACACTCACTCTCACACACACACTCACTCTCTCACACACACACTCACTCTCACACACACACTCACTCTCACACACACACTCACTCTCTCACACACACACACTCACTCTCTCACACACACACACTCTCTCTCACACACACACTCACTCTCTCACACACACACTCACTCTCTCACACACACACTCACTCTCTCACTCACACACTCTCTCACACACACACTCACGCCTGCATCACACACACACTCACTCACACACCGGCCTGCATCACAGCCAGCAGAGCCAAGCCTCAGTGTTCACCGCCACTGAGTCATTCCTCTGTTAAAGGTAGTTTGACTTCAGCTTTTATTCACAGACACTAACACGGTCACTTGGTACGAACACACACACACACACACACACACACACACACACACTGGGTGTCACCGTGTGCCTCACAGAGGATTTCAGGCAGGTTTCTAAACTCACAAACGTCCCACCTCAGGTCAGTGGGGTGAAGGCAGACGCACCTAAACCGGCGGACACCAAACCAAGACCCCTGACGGTTCAAGTCTTTCAAAAGAAGTTGTTCAGCTTTTAATCATTTGAAAACACTAGCAATTTTAATTACATGTGCAACACAGACGGGTCTGAAGCCACTGTGAGTGTGTGTGAGTGTGTGTGTGTGTGTGTTTGATGGTTTTGCGTCAATGAGTGTCCTCACAAGTCCATCCTGGACAAACGTGTGAGTGTCTGCAGAAGAACCCACATGTGACTCTGCTCTGACCCTCACGGCGCGGACCCGCCGATGCTCGGGCCTTTTCTAAGATCCTCATGGAGAAGGTGACAAGCCAGGTGAGCGTATGCATCGTTGTTACCATGGCAACAGCCAATTCATTCCTGAAGGCAGAAGAAGGGGAGTGTTGAGGGAGGAAGTTCAAGAAAGTCACAAATTGTCGGGGCGGTACATTAAAGTATGTGACGGAGGGACAGTGGTTCATACTCCACGATAATTTAAAACAAAATCAGCTCCAACATTAAAGTGATGAACCCAATAATCATAATTCTACTCCAGTATCATTTGAGCTCGTGATGCTGAGACAGAGGGTCTTTTCTCACTAGGGGGCAGCAGAGTGAGGAGTCAGGGGTCTTATGTAAGAACAACAAAAAACTGTCGGTTAGGACGGTCTGTACTGTACACACTTTTTAAAACAGTTGTTTAGCAAAGCATCTGAAACATCTTTGAGTTTAGTGGATGTGGGGCTGAAGACGTCAGTAAGTGCACGATGAGGTCGTCAGCAAAGCGAGAGCTCACAGAGGATTCAGGGCTCAGGAAGGCAGCACAACACACTGTGGCTTCCACCCACACACAAAAACACACACCACCAACATGGAAAGGTCTTGATTCTTGTTTCCTGACTATGAACAAATCACTGCTGCCCCCCCCCCTTTTTTTATCACTTCCTCCAGGAATGTTGTGTTTGGAACAGTCAGTCAGCAGAAGCCTTCATCCAAAGTGACTCTCAGCCAGCACTACACTAGGAACAACTGCTGGGGTTCAGTGTCTGGGAATCAAACCACTGACCCTGTGGTCAGAGGACGACTGCTCTACCAACGGAGCCCCTAGAAATGCTCATGAGAGTTTTGAACCCCGTGTCTCTGTAACCTCGTTCTATTTCAAACCTAAAGACATTGCATCCTGTCTGTCACTGTGTCTGGAAAGCCGTCACTAAATCAGGTGTCTGCAGTGTGGCCACGCCTCCTTCTGTGACTCCGCTTTTAAAGTTTTAACCATATTGTAAGTCACAAATTCAAGTGTAATTATCACAATAACAATAAGAAAATGTTCATTTTCTAACTCTGAAATCAAACCTTTCCAGCTGCTGTAACAGCTTGTTCATCTGCAGAGACCACGGACGGAGCTCGGATCTGGTCGGCTCGCTGTTTGAACAGGCCCCCCCCACAGAGAGGTCAGGTGGTTTGAGATGATGAAGTCATGTTCCAGCTGATGAGGATGGGAGTAGACGCCAGGCTCACGGCGACACTAGGAAAAGTCGGGATCCTTCCTCATCTCCTTTATGACCCTGAAACATTCCTATGAGGTTTAATTCACAGGAAAGGAAACCACAAAGGGTCAGAGCATAAGTTATTGTACTGTAAGTTATTGTAAGTAAGTTCTCGCAATGATCAAACCATTTGCTTTCAAGTTTTACATAATTATTGTGTATCTGGTTGTATAATCAGCTGATCGAAGCCACCGAGGCCAGCGGGGGCATTAACTGTCTCAACAGGTCAGGCAGCATATGCGACGGCCTCGTCAGCCACAGTACACCTACAGTAGGTGGCAGTAGCGTGAAAGAAATAAATGGCGAGTGGCGTCGGCTCTGCTTCAGCATCGTGTTAAGGTAGAAAAACACAAGCGAGGCTTCTCCCCACGTGTTAAACGCGTGCATGTGCTTGATATGGAAAATGAAATGGTGCATTATCTGGAGGGTGTTTGCTTCCTCTGACAGACGCCGTGGGGGAAGAAAATTAATGAATCACAGTGTGAGGAGCAGCAGAGTGACACAGCCGTTTCTCCGCCTTTCTTATTCCACCCGACGGATGACAACAGCTCCCCAGAGTGGCCGAGGGATCGGGAGCCGGCGTGCAGCGATCAATAAGACTCCTGCATCAACACCCCACACAGAGGCGGACTCACTCCGTATCTGCTCTCTGTTAGGGCTGAAATCTTTCCCCGTTTGTTTAGGCGGAGTGAAAAGTAAATCGACTGACCACGTCAGAGTGGCTTCAACAGCGTGCTGGGCAGGACATAAGGGGTGTGGGGTCAGCGGTCACACAATCTCACGTCTTCTCTTTTGAAGCTTCCTCTGTCAAACTTCACACCAACATCTTCACTAACGGATGAAAAGTCGCCTTCGGTGTTAATGAAATGATCAGTCAGCGGGTGAAGCCGCTGACGCGGCTGCTCGTACGGCCCAGTACCCGTTGGATTTACGTCTGTGCTGTGGTCTCTGTGGAGGATGCCAATCTTCTTGCTGGGAGGGGGGGTTCAAAGATCATAGATGGCCACCCAGCAGGACTCCTGGAAACAGGATTTAGCATCTTCCTCAAGGTCACTTCGACAGGAAGGATACTGGAGCCGATTCCCACGGCGGCAACAACGCTTTCAATCTTTTTTATGTCCATAAGCTGCAGCGGGTCGGCTCTGTAAATGTTCCGCCTCTGTGGCTTTTTGCCCTGCTAGCAGCGTGAGTCTGGCAATTTCAGTCGGTCAATCGTCCCCCGTGGTCCAGGCTGAAATATCTGAAGATTCAGGGCTGTGCCTTTGGAGTCATCTTAGCTGGGCGCTGACTTCTGGGGAGAGAATCCACAGTACTCAACTATTTGATGAATGTCCAAACTCTCCAAGATTAGTGTGCAAACATTTCCAGCTTTAGGTAAAACAACAGTTCTAAAGTCCTCTGACGCCATCTTTAGCGAGGCTGATGCTTTCAGTCTCTTTGGCCCGATGATCGGACTCTTGGTTTGTCTAGTTGAGCGACCAATTTAGGTTTCTGTTAAGCGCTGCTGTTATGTCAATGTCAGGTGGACGTCACACCAGAAGCAAAAATGTCTCTGTTGTAATTTACGGAAAAAAACTTTTTTAAAAGCCAATAACTTCCCCACTGTACGTTGAGGTTGACCCAGGCTGTCTGTCCACTGACGCGCTAAGGATCCTCTTTCTGGTCACCAGCTGCCCATAAGACAATCAGTGGATGAGGTCTTATGACGAGGAGTCATCAGTCTGAGAGCCAACATGTCAAAACCTCAGCCTCAGTTCAATCCGTCATCCCGTCCACGTGTCCAACGTCTGAAAGAGACATCAAACTGAGAGACAGGAAAACACCGGGAGGGGTTTCTCACCAAAACAAGGTGTCACAAATGATGGATCATATGTAGTTTTTCGCAAACGTTGATGCACTGATTGATTCTGAATCAATACAGTTGAAGAGAGACAAAGCAGCACAGCGTTCGGAAAACGGAGGCTTCACACGGTATTTCAATTTACAGATCCACGAGGAAGAAGAGAAAGACAATCGCAGAAAGACTGCACACCAAAAAGGCTTTTGGTGCATTCATTAGAAGGATTTAACGGGAGCTCTGAGGGGAAACAAAGTGCGACAACAGAAAGAGTAAGAAAACAGACTGAGATCAAACTACTGACAGAACAAACTATCATGTTTGTCTTCTTGGCCCATTTGGATGTTCTGCTGAGTTATTAAATTCTTCTTATTTTCAGCCAGAGAAAGCCTTTATGTTTCCATCCTCATTTCCCACTTGTCATGTCGGCAGCAGAGCAAAAGCCGCTCTGAGAACACGTTCAAGGCGTGATCTTTTTCTAGAAAATCCATCAGCATCAAAACAGCTGCATGTATGAGGATGGAATCAGTTTATTGTAGATGAAATATTGGATGGGAGTAAGTTGTTCTGCCTAATACAGAAGTCACGCTGTTTTTGTTCTGAATTCTGGAATAGGAAGCAACTTATTCATATCCTTCACATCCTTCTTCAGAACAGGTCAAGTCTGTCAGATGAGAGGTGAGTGTCTAAAGAGGCCAGTTGCCACAAAACAGTCACGTGGGAAAACCACGACCTGCATGACTGAGACTCCTCACAGATATTCATGTCCCTGTTTGGCAGTATTTACAGTACAGAATATTCCGAATTTAAGGCTCCACGTGCCACCCATACCTGGATTTGGGTAGTTTATTCTCAAGCTTCATCAGATAATACGACAAGTGTTTGGCGTTGGATGTTTCGTGCGTCTAAGTCTGGGTTTTTGTCAGTCAGAGGGCTTTGATGAAGGTGAACTGTCACCGTAGCCTCACTGTATTTGGTGGAATTCATCCTTCTTTGATTTGTGTCCAGATGCTCCGACCGCTAGGCTTCACCAAACGGATGGTAATAGGCCGACGACGGGCAGTGGCATAAAGGCCCGATTAATGAGAGTGTGTTCCTTCTGGGTCTGTGCAGAGACGTTCTGAAGCTGTTGGTGGGAGCTCTTCCTCCTGAAAGCACGAGCGCTTTAGAAATCTTTAGAAATCGTTTTACACCTTTGACCTAATCACCAAAACTTATTCCAGTCAATTAAAGCTGCAGCAGATGGACAGTCACCTTTTCAGACACACTGATAAAAAACAGGGTGATGAACAGGACACACGTGTGTATTACACGATGTATTTTCGCTTCATCTTCACAGGTTGTTGTCTGTAGACTGATGAAGAAAATGCAACATTTTACAATTCCAAAGAAATCCGCGCCACAGTAGAATGTGACTGTGTGTGTGTTACCTGTTCAAAGAGTCGGCATGAATTTTCCCTGTAAAAACCTGAAGTGTGTGGGAGGATTTTTTTGATTTTGTCTTTGGTTGTCCTCAGGTCGGATGCCTGTATGGGATTTCACTAGAATAAAAGCTGTGTTCAGACATCAAGCATGTGTCTTCTGTGAATATTATGATGAGAGACGATTACTCACTCATTTTCTCGGCCAGATTTTTTAATCAGATGGTCTGGACGTTTGAACCAGTGGCTTGCTTGTTGCAGGCCGGCACATGGCAGCAGGAGGACGAGGATAGGACAGTCTGTCGCTCTGTACAGACAGAGGACAAAATGATGACAGGATGATTGTGGGAATGAAAAAGTCGTCCGAGCACAGCTGCCCAAACTCAACACTGGATCATCTCTGATTTGCCCATTTCTCCGTAAATGATCCTGCAAATGTGTTGCACCGGTTTGTTAGTCTCCCCCTTTGGTCGTGACAGCTAAAGTAAGGGGGTGAAGTGGTTCTGAGATGACTTGACAGGAACAGCATCTCTCTGCTTATGGCAGGAAACATCCTCCAGCGAGCTCAGAGCCCCAGGGGCACTTCAACCACCACACGATTATTAACCCTGCACTTAAAATAGGCTTCAGAGAAATTATAGGAGATGGATGGGCAAAGTGCTGTTTCTGAATCACACATCACTTTAATTACAGACCACAAAGAACACTGAAGGATTCGTGTTGGTGGGATCAGTGCGGAGACAAAGCAACGATGAAGGAAAACTGCCGCTGGGAGTCGGGTTCTGTTGAAGCGAGGACTCAGCGGCGAAAGTCGCTCTGGGAGAAGACGTGGAAATGTCCACAAAGGGATCATTTCCACCACGTCGCTGTCACTTCTTCTCCTTACTGCTGTTAAAACCTTTAATTGTGCCGATGCCTCACAGAGCATTTGACAGAAATAGCTTCAGCACTAGTCTGACGCTGAACTTATGATCTTTGGTGACCTTTTCACAGTGAATCACAGGAAGCTGAGTTTATTTGGTCAGTTTTCTGGTCAAGGTCAAAAATGCTGCTGCTGCTGTAAAACTGGACAAAAGTAGTTTGATTGTGCTTTTCAATTCAACAACTAAATGTGAAGCGATCTGACGAGACGGCTAGACTACAAAATGCACACAATTAGCACTAAACGGAGGAAACGCAGCATTTGGCTTCACTTGTATCGAGAGCCAAGTGACTAGACTATTTTCAGGCAATAAAATTACAAAACATTTTCAGTTTTGAGCTGCAAGCTGCAAAAAAAACCTGAAGATAACCAAGGTCCGCTAATTCAGCGAAATAAGGCTTTGGAAAGAGCTCCTCAATTTTACACGATGTTGTTGCAGATTCTATTCGAAATGCAATCCATTTCCATTTGCAGCCGTCAGTCTACACTCAAAAACACATAATGAGAAACTCTAGCATGATTTTAGAGTTTTTTGTATTGTCATATTGAGCAGCAGAAAGGCCATATGTACAAAAGTAATGACACCCTTAGATGCTGATGAATCTGGGACACATCTGAACTGACTGATCGAACAGAAAGACACAGGGTCCCACAATTCATAGCAATGTCCAAGAAAATCTCTGTAGACAATGGGGGACAAAACGGGACAGGTCTATAAAACCTTTTGGAAGCTCTTAATGTTCCCAGGAGCACAGCGGCCCCAAAAGAAGCTCCGAGGGAACGAGGCCGAATCTCTCCCCTCCAACCTCTAAGAGAAGGAAGGTGAACATCTGATAAAGAAGTTCAGCAGGAATGTGATGAGTATCTTGAAGACAGGGGCAGAAACCTGCTTTGAGTCTAACGAGGCTTTCTTGTTTGTGTTGGCCCCAATGACTCAGCTGAAATCCTAGAAAAAGATTGACACCACACAATAATCAAACAGTTTCTAGACGATCACGTGGACACTTTTGTTCAAAACAAACCACTTCTCTCTAAATTCAAATAGAGCTGACGTCAGAGCAAAGTTTGGGGGGGAAGGCATCCTCATTTGGAACAGTTTGACAACGTGCTTTATCAGAACCACCTGATCACGTTCGACTGTTAGTGGCCATCAGCATGTCACCAGCTGTCCTCACTTTATAAATCCATTACCGCCGGATCTCGACTGCGTTCGGCACTTACATCAACTGCAGCCCAGATAGAAACTCTTGAGCCATTTAGTCATTCGGCAGATGCTTTTATCCAATCTAAACTGTGGCAGAGGACCCGGTCACGCAGAGTTTGATGAAGTTGCTTCAGAGAACATGTTTTGGGTCCGTTAAAGAGGAGGTCGTCTGAAAGCTCATCGCAGCTTCATCATCGTTCTTTCATTACAAAACTACACATTCCCCCAAATTATCTACAATATTCATCCAAACCTTTGAGATGATCTATTTATTTTTAATAAACTTGTTCCCTGCAATATTTTTTTTAAATGCAACTTTTTCTGGGTCAGTAATTATGGAGGCTGCAGTTAAGCTCAGATTGTATCTGGAGCGCAAATTAAATCGCATCTATCAGTGACTGTATCTGGAAAAAATTGAAAGTTTTCTCTACATTGAATCATATTTACTGGCATGTAAACTAACATTTATATCGCAGTGTCAGCAGGTCTTGTGACCATATCGGACACGTTATAGTCATATTCAAGTGACAACCCACAATCCAAAATAGACACAGGATTCTGTCCTCTGCATCCATCTGGACGGCGGAGGAGACTTTGATGCTGCCGAGTTGTGAGTGTAGCACATATCTCCTAGCAGACTGTGTGTTTATCTGGTTGCCTAGCAACGTCCCTGCGGGGGATGTTCCAACAACGGGCCTCAAATAAAAATGCTTTTTCTTAATTAAAAATAAATCTCCATTGAATTCACAGTCAGAGTGCTCGGAACATGTTTGACACGAAAAACCCTGGTGCAGTGTTTATGTCACCGCAAGTGGAATAATTGGTCGCAACACAGAAGGCAGACGCACACATCCTGCACACTACGGATCACCTGAATCCATCGCAGACAGTTGGAATCAGCCATTTATTGAAAATGTTCACATGGCTATTTGCCATTTAGCACTTTGCTGATGCTTAAAGCTTCAGTGGCACGAGGGGGAACGTTGGGGTGATGGAAGGTGTTGCACAACAACCACTGCTGACGTAAAAGAAACAGACACGGCTGCAAACGAGCTTTCGCTATAGGCCCTCCGACACGGCATCAGTTGCTTAGTCGCAGCAGGTTTCGTCGCATTGTGCCTGCTTTTACACGGCATTTTGTTTTCATAAGAACATATTTTTTTGGAGACAGGGTAGGATTTAAACAATATACACACATTAAAACAAAAAATGATAAACATAACTACGCTGTA
The DNA here is from genome assembly GCA_033026295.1 of Channa striata. Taxonomy (NCBI): domain Eukaryota; kingdom Metazoa; phylum Chordata; class Actinopteri; order Anabantiformes; family Channidae; genus Channa; species Channa striata. The sequence continues at coordinate 1,216,336 of CM065170.1, forward strand.
TATGGTTTGGAAACACAGTCCGAATACAAGATATTTAATTAGAAATGTTCTGTTGAGGTTCACATTTAACTTATTGACCAAATCAGGTTAGAACAGGTGGTTTTGGGCTATTTAATACAAGTAATATTTCATATTCCACCTTATGAGCTCTGACACAGCAGCATGTATAAACTGGATGGCACCTACTGTAGCAGCGATCCGGATGAACTCTCTCGAACAACATCGTTGCCGTGCGGTGGCTGCGCGGTTTAGCCGACCGTCGCTATCATGCTCACAGCAAACTAGCAGGAGCTGATTGAGAGACGACAGAGAGACGTGCTGTGAATCAACAGTTCACCCACTTTTCATATTCAGGGCAGCATGTAGTTTAATTAAAGCTGCGTAACTGAGACCGGCTTCTCCGAGTTCAGCTTCACATTTCAAGTGATAGAAAACTCCCATAACTGGGATTTGGGTTTAAAGCAGCTGGACTAATGTTGGCCAGAGTGAAAACACTTACACCAATCTTGAAGAAAAGGTCATTTATCTTATATCAAACCAGCGATGTGCTTATGATTCTGTTCAACCATCAAATAGGAACATTTCATCTTCTTTATGCTCTCCCCGAGGGCCAAAAAAAGGATGGAAACGTCTGACATGAAACAAGGACAGCAGCCAACTCTCCAAACTGAGAAGTTGAAAGCATAAAAAGGGGAGTCGTTAATCAATTACCGTCAATGTCCGTCAATCAGTCCAGCTCTAATCTGCACCACATTGTTCATGTCAAAACGGACCAGAGCTAATCACCTGTTCCCTCGCGCGTGTCCCAAATTTCAGAATCAGATACAGACGTTTCTCATTTCCTGGAGGAGGAAAATGGTATTTCTGGGTCTGTGTGTGTCATTATTCGAGGTGACGGCTCTTCGTTCCCTTCACGTCTGAAACTTTTGATCCATTTATTCTCTGCCGAGATGTCAAGAGACCTTCGGGGTCGTCGTCACTTATCGCACAGAGACACGGCTGATTGAACCGTCTCAGACGTACTCCAAGCTTTGGGAGATGTTGAGGAATTAATCTCCACTGCGCTGATTCCTCTTACTGGACACTGACAACAGGAGCCGCCGTGTTCTGTGAAAAGCTTCCTTTGACGCTTCTTTAAGAGGAAACCATGCCGAAAGTTAATTAGTTCCCTGGTTCCCCCTCGCTAGCTCGACAGTCATTCATAAGCACATTGTACGCTGTGCTGCGAGGCTCGTAGACCTGTGCAGCTGTACGACTGCTGGGTCTGAGGTGTAATTAGGAGCCTAACACTCGCAGACACCCACTGAGTCTCACATTAACAATATGTGCAGCTACAGCGAGCAGCAGGCAAATGCAGGATTCAATCCCAATGAAAGTTTGTCTCTTTTTGTTTGGTTGATCAGCTGTTGTAGGCCCGTAGAACCAGCTTTCGGACTGCACTCTGTGCTGCAAGATGTGTCCGAGTAAGAACTGGGTCGCCTTGGTTTTAGGTTGAAAACAACCAGTGTAATGAATCATTTGAATATGAATATGCAGTGAAAAGTACCTGAGTGAAATCCAGACGTTCTCTCTGGAGAATGAAGTTAAGGCCATTCGACTGTGGCTGACGTAGTCAAGTGTCGGACTTCTAACTTCCAGGACCGGCCGGGTCAGAGGTCACGACGAACCCGCGGCTCCTTCCGCGCCTCTCGCTCCTGCTCTCACTCTCCAGCCACCTCCCCTAATGACTTTCTCTACTTTTCAAAGCCCAACGTGAACTTCAAAAGTCTGTTTCTTTTTTGTCTCACAGCAGTGTTCCACTCCGCTGCAGGCCAGGAGATGACCCGCGGAGGCGGCCAGAGATTTAGCCCAGATTTCGTGGTTCAGACGCTCACGAGGAGAACCGGAGCTGCTCTGACGACCGGCTGCAGACGCTGCCTCCTCAGCCAGGACGCCTCCGGAATACTAAGAGGCTTCCTCAGTGAGTCAGGGGGCACGCACCGTGCCGATCTTCAAACTTAATCAACCAACAAATTCATTAGTTGTTATCCAACATGTTTAAGCAGATGTGGTTTTTGGTGCTTTCTTACTTTACTGCTGAACGTATCTCAGCCTCTGAGGATGAAGTCAGTTAGAGGATGGGGTGGTGCCTGTCACGCAGATTATAATGCGACTAATGTATGCAGAGTCAGGCATGAAATACTCAGCAGGTGTTTACAGCAGCTAAATGCAAAAGAACCATCAATCCATAAACCACCTTGAAACAGTCAATTTGGAAAAAGGAATCTTGAACAAAAACAACCCAGTTTATAATTATTTTCCAGCTGTACACACAGACACCGACTTTACAACCACAATAGTTGTCTGAATGAAATATGAAAACAATAGAGCTCCCTGATGGTGCACATTTAAACTTTCTATTGCAGATGAAGCCTAAGAGCAACCAGAGGTAAGGTATGTCCTGCACATTTTGTCATTTGGGGCTTTTATCTACAGCAACTTACAAAAGAGGTACAAAACATCTCAAGTGAAGGAGAAAACACTCAAGCTCTGCGCTACGAGAAGTGTGAGATGCAATGTGAGATAGGAAAGATAGGATTATTATTTTTTAAGTGCACAGGAAGCTGCAGGAGACAGCAGTTTTTTAAATATGGGGAGTCAGGCTGCTGAGCCTGCAGAGTTTGGTAGCTTGTTTCAGCCTTAAACTTTACTTGGGATCTTTTGTGTGATGTCGGGACCAACGGACAAGGAAAAAAAAAAGCTACAAACGTCAAACTTTTACAGTGTCCAGCTGCTAAAGATAAAAATCTGATGTTTTTCTCTTTCACACATATATTAAACTGAAAATAAGGAAGGAAAAAAAAACTTAAAATGTTCAACTTCTTAACAGAAATGGTCCCACGTATTAATAATGAAAATAATAAAGGAAGGTTTGTCGATGAGCAATAACTGAACTATCACAGTAGGACTAGAAGGAAGCAGGTCTCATTTTGATAAAATGTGGCTCCATTTTTATTTTTGATTTTGTGTAGGATCTGCCGTCTGCATTAGAGGCGCTGGCAGGTAGATTGTTATGTTAGGACAGAGCAAGAAACGGCCACTTCACATCAAGTGAAGACGTTCACATCTTTGAAACAGTGTTAATGGGTATGAACATAATATTATTTCTCACTTCAGTTTTAATCACATAATACAGTGTCAGTGAGTGAGGACAACTAGCATCACACGGCATCGTTTAACTAGGCGATCTGAGCCGTGTAACTGCAGAGGGTGGAGGGAGTTTCCCATTTCTCCAGCCGTTAACTCTGAGACCAACCAGCTTCCTGTCTGTTTTAGAGTCGGCCAGGAGCAGCCAGATGTGGCAGCCCTGCACTCATTAGGATCGACACTGAAGCTACGCTCTGATTGACTGCAATTTCCTGGCTGCTCTCTGCGCTCAGGTCGTCACTCTCTCTCACTCAGCAGCAGCTCAGTGGGTATTTGTGTCAATCAGTCCCTGCTGAGATCGTTCCTGCCCTGCTGATGACGGGCCGTCTGGACCAGTAGGCTGTAACAGGCCCGATGACAGTCACACGCCGGTCGACGCGGAGGCACTACAGCTAAACACGACACTGTCAATACCGTCTAGGAAACAAGAGGCTGACCACAGACATTACGAAGTGCTGTACTCCTAAAAAAAAAAAAAAGGTGTCCACACCCTGAACTTTGTGTTAACCTTCAGCAATGTGTCGGGTACGATACTGAACAGTCCGCACAAACAGAGACTCTCCATAACACGGACCCACGTCTGTATCTGTGGCAGTCAAAAATTGGCATTATTCAAAAACGCTGAAAGCACTTTAACAACAGGATTCCCAGTTTGGGCAAAGAAAATCTCTCGGATTTACTCCAAGTATTCAGGTAGGGCTTGTCGTGTGCTGACTGCCAGCTTTTGTGGAAGGATTAGAGGCCGTGTGACCTAAGTGAACCAGTGTGGCTGTGTCACTCTCAGGCACCAGCCCTGCTCAAGAGTCCACGACCCATCGGTGACGGACTGCGGCACCAGACGAAACAACAAACAGCAGCTCAGATTTTGTTTAATTCCTTGAATTCTAAGCTAATTTTCCTACAGCAGGATTTTCCCCAACTCTCTTCTATATTGGGTAAATCTCAATTTGGATAATTTGGTCCAATTACCAGTGAATCAATGAGACAGATTCAAACACACACACACACACACACACAGCTTTGAGCAGCTTCTCATCCAATTCTCTAATTGAAAGCTGAGACTCTGCAAATGAAAATACGACAAAAAGCCTCGTTTTTGTCTGGATCTCACAGAAATGCACTACACTGTTCACACATGGAGACAAAACCACAGCAGACACTCAAACTGGCAGTTGCCTTGGAGATGAACAGACTCTGCCTCTCATCTGAGTTTGGGTTGAAAAGGACATGCAACATTCAGTCACACAGGCCGACAAAACTGACGTTCACAGAGTGACATTCATCACAAACATTAGTGCAGCCACATTAATATAATCTTCATTTCTGAGAAATCAAGTTAGTTCTTCGAGGTGGAGATGGGAGAACACGTGGCACTTTGTACATGTTCCAGATCTTCTGAAATTCAATTTCAAACATATTTAGTGAAACAATTGACAAAGTGTGAGCAACTTCAGAAATTGTCCAAACACAAATGTCTTGTTTAAAAACACAGGAACAACAATTTCCAACTAATATATTAAATTTAGACAAAGTGGGCGGATTCTCAGTTCTGTGAAAGTCCTTTCACACTGGATGGTGATAAAACGCTGATACACATTCCCATGTGACAGGCCTTTCTTTTGCTTCCTTTCACTTGCCTTCAAAGATGAAACAGTCCTGGACCGGTGGAGTACAAGTCTTGACCACTGAGCACTTAAAACTCGCTAAAAGTTCAACATTAAAGGAAAAAAAACACGTTTGTCTCTCGTGACCAGTGGCCATTTAGTGTGCACTTATGTCTCCGCTTGGAGAAAAGCTTTGGCCTGGGCACGTTCCCCCTATGGAGGCAGAGAAATGGCCGACTTTTCTACCCCTCATTAGCCAAGTTATCCACAGCGCGCTGCCATTAAAGGTCCGTGCGTGCACGCAGACCAGGACTCAAACATTCTCTCCTGGTTTTCTGGAGCTCCGGAGATTTGTGCTGCTGAAGACGACCTGCAGCTAACAGTACTGCCGGGCTCTGCGGGTGGGACAGGGGAGCGGACTTCACATCTACAGATAGAACAAAAGGAGTCTTACCGCTGAGAGGCGCATGACTAAGGAACGCCAACACACAGTCACCGACTGTGACTGGGAACACGGTCAATGTGAACCCGAGCCCGTTTACACGCACGTACAAACTATTTACAGTTAGTCTCGTCCACCTTTAATTCTGGGAAAGTTTCTAATGTTTTTACACACAGAGAACTTAAAGAGTGAGTACTCGCTTTTGAACATGACTGTAGTTTGTGACGTGGTTCAGAGGCGACTTGGCCAGTTTCACTTCCCTGCAGGTTGTTATATGAACGGATAGAAAACAGCATCGGGGATCAATGATGACACTTTCAGCCAAAATATCATTTTAACCCAATGTAGCCGGGTTAAAATGTAACGCCATGCTTTGGCTCGTTTAAGTTCCCGTTCACATCACCATCAAATTACTGGGTAAAACTGCAAACTACCAGGCTCATGACAATTTGCTGATTTTGTGACAGTCTAAATGAACAAGTTTGGACATAATATGAAATTACCACCATGCCAATAATCTCCAGGACATTTCCTATGCATTTTGTGACAGATCAGAAACGTCGTTTACTATTCACGATCACACAGTAATGACAAGCTGTCCTGCTCACAACGTTCTGTGTTAACCCAGCTGCGTCTATTCAAAGACGGACCTGCTCCTGGGCTAAGGTCAGCTGCTAATAAGTTACCTCTTCATTTCTCTGAATCAACGTATTCTAAATGTGACACTACATACTAGGACGACCACAGGCTGGACATTAATCAAATCTGTCTTGGAATCACCACAGAGGATCATGTGGTTCACGTGCTGATCTGACATTTTCTGTTTTGTTTTTTTCAGTAAAAATAACGGTCAACGCTTCCCGATGCTGGAGATCAGCGTTCACACGTGCAGCGGCTTGATGTCAGCTTACACAAGACGGGGAAGGGACTGGGAACGAAACACACGCAAAACTCTAACTGCATTATTTCTTCATTTACGTTTCTGTCTCTAGGAACTGCACCAGGGACAGCACAAAGACACTTTCCGTCGGAGTGTTTTTGCCAAATGCACCTGTTGCAGAGACCTTGCTCATGTTCCGCTGAATTATTATGGAAATGTGTTACATAAAACTACTGTAATAACAAGGTTTCTGCAAACAGTAACTGCCGACTTTGGTGACTCTCCAAAAGCAGTTTGCAGCCACATTTTCACATCAATTATTTATCAATTATCAAATTGATGGGATTGTACTTTTATTTATTTTAATTCATAATTCATAAAAGCCAAGATGACTTTCAGGATTACATTTCTGTCCATCCAGTTTATCCTTAGTAGTCTGAAAACAGTAGCCAAAATTGCAAAAATAAAAAGTCTAAATTCTCCCAAAAATATCAAATGTATGACAAAACCAAAAATGGCATAGAATGCAAAATCTACATAGAATTATAGAATAGAAATAATTTAGGAATTTAAATGAGTACAAGAGTCACTATATGTTTTGTCAATTTGAAATGGAAAAAACAAAGTACAGGAAAAGTTAAAATTTTTACTTGTGACCTGAAATATTGATCCTGACATCAAACAAACAAAAGCAGAGTGAAATTTTGAATATTTGAAGGAAACCGTGGCTGGTTCCCAGGAACTGAACTGAAAGGTGCTGTGGCCTCTCTGTGTGGAGTCTGCAGGTTTCTCCTCGTGCTTGCATGGGCTTCCTCCAGTTACAGGCTGCCAGTCGATTCAAACACAAAAGTGTAAAAAACATTCAAAATGACGGCATAAGTCTCGAAACTGTCAAAAACGTAACTGTCATTTACAATGAGGAATATAAATAAAAATGACCTGAACTAAGAAATGTGATCGAGCACCTTGCCTGCGACTCTAAAAACTTAATACCGAGGGCTACAGACACATTTTAAAGGACCTCTGCAAAGTACTGAGATTAGATACGGAGCCTCAATATATCGTTTTGGTGATCGGACGATCAGTTAATATTAAAGCAACGGAGGTTCAGTCTGAGGAGCCCAGTAGTTTCTCAGTTTAGTTATTTAAGTACCGAAATCATTTGGCAACTTTCAGCAAAGGACAAGTGAAGCGTTACAAACTGTGGTTTTGCAGAGATCCCCCTTCTCTGCTGCAGAGCTCTGGAGGCGGTGGGCTGAGTTTGAGGTTGACTGATGTGCAAATCAATACAGCCAAACATAGAAACTTCTGTCAGAAATTAAAGGATCAAAACTGCAATTAGTGCATGAGCTGTTCTTCCCCCGATGAGATGGCAAACAGGATACGAGCTGCAGCACACAGCTGCATGCAGAGGTTGCACTGAGAACGCTCATCGTGAATCTCAAAACCACATTAAACTTCACAGAGTTATGACCTGAGGGAAAGGAGTGGACAAGGTCCGAGAGAGTGGACTGGGAAAACAAACCACACATGGTTTCCGGGGTTCGGACCAACACCGTGTGTGTACTAATCACAGAGGACGGTGCTGACCCATTCCCAGAGAAGGCCTGTCAGACACACGTCCCAAGCGAGCAGCCAACTCTGTCATGAGCCTGAAGAACCGAAAGTCATGAATGAATCGCACAGACTTGGTCTTCAACAGTAGACTGGACAAGGGCCATTTGTCTAGAAGGTGGGATGGGATTTATTAATTACGTCCGTCTCAGAGCTTTGGTACCGACACACTTTCAGTTATGCCGTGTTATGCTACTTTTAGCAGCGGCTACGGGGGGATGGAGACAAGACAGCAGCTGTAGAAGCTCCTGCCTCAGGTTCTGCTTAAAAACCTTATGCTTATCAGAGAACTGTTCTCACACCGCAGTAGTTTAAAAAGCACACAACAAATCTTTTAGAGACAAAAACACCCGCTTTAGTTTTCCAAATGACGACTACATCGAGTGGGACTTGGCAGATCTGTCTCGATTGCCTTCGACATTGACATAGTCAACAGTGAATGATTTTTATTTTGGAAGGGTTCCCCTCACAGCCTGCATGGGCAGAAGGAGCAATTACAGCAGCCAGTAACTATTAAGCGACATATGGCAGTGAGATGTCTTAAGAATGAGAATCTGACATTTTAATTTTGTATCTTGTGGGCCTCTTCAGGCCAAAAAATGATTTAGTTTGCAATTATTAACAAATCCTGCAACAGGCACGAGCAACTTAAGATGTAAATCTTTAAAACCATCTCACAGATATGAAATATTAAAAAGGGCTCCGTAAACAGCTGATCTCTTTTGACGCTCTAATGTTTGTGAGCAGGGTGGTCAGTGCGGGATTGGAGGAAAGTAAACCCAGTGGAAATCCAAACTCCCTGTCCTCTCTCTATGGCTGAGCACCCGAGGCATTGTTAGCCTATTAATATACAGCCTTTTATTTCCAGAAATCTTAGTGTTAACCAATGCATCGCCCTTTTTGGACTTGTGCCTCAGTCCGACCACCCCAATAAAAAATAAATAAATCTGGATTCGCAACTGGAAAAAAACAAGCCTTTTTATTCTCCACCCTATAAACAAAGGCAACTAGAAGCAGCAACACACTTTCATAATTAATAGTTGAAGAAGTGTTACCCATCAGCACTGTGGGGAAAAGCTAATTGCAAAAGCTAAAGGAAGGTTTTGACCCTTGTATAAAATTCTAAAGCGGAAACATAAAGAGAATTATGCTCTTCCTCGGCTTTATGCAGACGCAGATGGAAACAGATCCGTCTAACTCACCACTAATAGGCCCAGCAGAACCTCCTTACATAAAAACTAAAGCCGTTAATAACGATGAACGTATTGATTCATGTTCATCTGTATTTGGTTGCAGCAGCTGTGAACTCATATTTTGCTAAAAACAGATCAACTCTTGTGTTCAACAGGACTATCACATGTGTAATCCCCCAGTCCCGTGAATTAGTAATCCTATTATTTAGAAATGACACACGAAGATTATGTGGTTATGTAAAATTGGATACAATTTTCCGCCATAAACATGCACAGTATGTCAGTTCAGTCGAGATGCATGACAGACGCACGAAATATCACCGAGTCAATCATCGGTTGAAACTTGAACTACTGAAACTCAAAACTGTCACCACGAGCGGGTGACTCAGTGTGATGACTGCAGTGACTTTCATGACACATGTCAGAGGAATCATTAGCGTCTGGGTGTCACTCGCACTCTGCCGGGCGCGTTTTCACCTCCGCCGTCTTTAACGCCGTGATGACTTTTATCGGCGCTGTAATGGTGATTTTATTACCTTAATGCTCGGATGTGTAACTGAGCTGGCACGCCGTTTCAAGCAGCTTGAGCCAAACACTTTTGGCTGCTGAATGTGCCGCAGCAGACGGGAAAACAAACCACCAATCTTTGGATTTTGTTTTCTTTTTTCTCTCTCTGCAGTTCAAAAAAATCGTTTAATATTTTCTGTGATGTAACATCAGCTTTAAGGAGAGCAGTTCATTTTCAGCGTAAACCAACCGGATGGACCAGCATCGGCATCCACAATGGCTACAGCTCGTCTAAAAGTTATAATTCAATACAGTCATACCTCTGGATGCCGTAGAAAAAAATGTTTTACAGGAAGAAGGGATATATGTTCAGTACCGACTTGACAGCAAATGACTGTCAGTATTTTATCACTGTTGACAGAAAGCAGAGCTGCAATTACACCTCTGCTTAATTAATCTGCAAGTTTTCAGAAACAGGGCTTTTATAAAGTTTTGTGTAGAGACATGATGAACGTTCATGAAAAGATGAACTGAGAACAGTCCTTAACTTAGCGGTTAGACTAGAGACTGAGGGTGAATCAGTCGGCCACTGAAGGAGCTGCACACAGCCTCCACTGTCTGGTGTTGTCCATGATGGACGTCAGCTTGGCCAACGTCCTCCTCCACAGAGTCCAGTGGGCAGCCCAGGACAGAGCTGGCTCTCCTGACCAGCTTGTTTAGTCTGTTCCTGTCCTGGGCGGTGCTGCCGAAGCCCCCACAGAGTCACAGAATGTCCTTAACAAGGACCCGCACACGCCGAAGGACCTCAGTCTCCTCAGAAGATGGAGAAGGCTTTGACCCTTCTTGTACAGGGCATCAGTGTTGTCAGTCCAGTCCAGTTTATGGTTGTGTTAAACCCCCCACGTACTTGAAGCTATCCAAGAGCTGTCCAACGGATCTGTATGAACCAAATGCAAAGCAGGGCATCCCTATTTAAAAGCAAACAAATCGAAAACTAAATACCGAAACGGCAAAAAAGACAGGACAGACACATTTCCCTGCTTCTGCATTTCCTAACCAAACAAATGAGTTTTGGTGCGACAGCCAACCTCATTTAGCGACTTCATGATCTCTGACCCCACAGGAGGAACAGTCCAACGTGCTGTCACACAAACTCCTGCTCCGCTCTGCTAAGCAGCTGTTTTCGTTCTCAAAGTCTAATTTATGTCTCTGCGAACATTGTTGTTGCTCCGTCAGCCTCCAGGGTCAACGCAGACCGTGTCAGGGAATACTAATAGCATGCAAATGCTTTTAATTATACATTGTTTATTCCACTTCCCCCAAGCTATAGTTCGATTGCAAAGTCCGTATGCTTCTTCAGTTCTCCGAGCGAAGCCTGAGTCGGGTCAGACAGGACCACTTGTACTGAACCCAAACAGGATTTCTCTTGACACACTGTTCCGTGCTGCAGGTGGTTTACACAGCACTGCTGCAGTTCCGGTAAAAACAGGTTAACCGAGGTTTTCTAGCTCGCGCATTTTCCCCTCAGGTGGCTCGTTGTTGTTTTAAGTGAATTTTATATCCCCCCAAAATGTCCAGGTTAATAAAACACATTGATTGTTCTACCAATATCAGAAATGCACTGAGCTGTCGTCCCGTAACGTGCTGCTGCCATAGCGGTGGAACAAGCATTTTAAGGAAAGTTTGACCCAAACAAATCTGTAATATGTCAAAAGTGGAAAGAAAAAAACTCTCGCTAAACCACCCTGAGTAAAATTAAAAACGTCCTATTGTCCTCCGATGACGGAATCAATGCAGTTCAATCAGGAAAACGTGCCTCCAAGTGACACAGAAAATTTTTATTTTTGAGTCGTTTGCAAAATCCAGATATTTTCCGCCTCTGGTTTCATTCCTCCATTGATTACAACTGAGCCAATACGTGAAGTCAAACAGTCAATTCAAACGATAAAAAGTCAATGTCCCAGACAAACAAAATTGGACCCTCAAAGTGAGGTAAGAAACACGTCAGATAGAAGAAACTATGGGAAGACCAACAGAAGACTGATCTGTCCTGCAGGAAAGACGGACATGCAAAAGATCTCAGTAAAAGAACTTTTTTGACACTGCAACAGCCTCTGACAGTTTAAATTCATTAAAACGAGACAGGAAGTCCCAAAACCTAAAAACTGAGGCTACAGGATAAAACAATGTGCGGCCCCTGTCAGAACCTACAAATTAGCCCAGGAACATACTCAAGTCCCTTTACGTACGTAAAAAAAAAGACTGAATGTTTTGCTTCTCTTAATAAAAGCACCACCAAGGTCACACTCAACACGAAGGCCTAATCGTAAACTGCTTCATTTCATCTGTTTCCGATGGAGACCGGGGACTGTGTCTTCAGGGGTGAAATGTCGGCTCAGCAAGCGTTAAAACGAGCAGCCAGAGACCATTCATTCACCGTCTGCTGACTCAGACTGCCAGGTTACTGCTGACCTCGGCCTCTGCAAAGGGACGTCTCACCTGAGGAGCTCTGACTACGTTGCCAATATTTCCAATCAATATCCACAACAAGACATAATCGATAGTACTGTACTCACGCATTTCAGACCGATGAACCTGATTTTATCCATAATTTCTAATCAATACGTGTCTTGTTAGAACTGCAGCTACACTGTATGACTCCCAAAGCCATTTTGCAGGTAAGCACACACCTTTGGGGGTTTGGTCAAACCAAGCATCCATAAATACTGTAAATCCTGGAGAGAGGGGGATTCATTCCTGAGAAAGAACTTCCCATTCAGGTCCCTTTCCACTTCAGAAAATGGACCAGGAACCTTTTGAGAAACTTTTGAGTCATTTTTTTCCACCAGAGAAACAAGGAAATAAATTTAGCCCCACAGTGTCAGGCCCCCACCAGTTTAGAGCTTCTGAAGGTCCAGGAACGGTTGTATTAGAGCCGACAGCGTTGAGCACGCCTGATTCGTCTTGAAAACCTGCACCGCACTTCAAAAGTCCGCAGACATTTGTTCAAATTATTTTTGTTTTGGTCCCTGAGATAGGAAAGAACTTTACAATAGAAGCACATTCCGAAACATTTATTTTTATTATTGAAAAGGCTTTTCCTGGTTCTTTAATATATTCTGTGATTCCCACAGCACTAAATTATCAATACAGCAGGAATCATAGGAAAAATAATAAGAAATTTAGGCTCTTTATTTACACTGCTGTCATTCTAAGCAGCAGCTGTCAGGAACAAAACCCGTGTGATTCTAATAATCTCAATGCTAACAGTGCTAACAATGTTGCCAACGCAGCACAGTTGCTCACATGGCAGGTATGAGATGAAAAGCGTAACGTATATTAATGTTCTTCTGCTGCTTTGACTGAGCAGACGGCTCATCTACGAACCAACACGGTTTCAGAAGAAAAGCAAACACGCTTCTAGCTTTGCACCAAAGTCATTCCGCAGTGAAGCTACAAGTAATTTGAATCTGAAAGACAGGGATTTACTAATTCATTAGAAACCAAATGGAGTGATTAACTGAGCTTTGCCCAAGGTCCCTGCTTCGCATATTGTTTCGCTTTCAAGAAAAGTGAAAGTGGGAGCTGGAGGATCTCGATGTGCGCAAGAGTAGAAAATTAAGTTCTACAGGATCACATTCGGCAATTATGACCAATCAGACAGACAGCGATGGAAAGCATGAAAAACATTTTACCTGCAGGCTGCATTATGACTGGAATGATCAGAATCTATTTGCTATTAATGTCACGAAGGAGCCGTTAGATTGCAACCTTTACATTTCTAAAATGTTTATACAAAAAGTTAAAATGAGTCATTTTTGTCCGAAATACAGGAATTCTTGCAGATAAATTAGTTAAACTGATGATTTTCCAGAAAGACATCTGGCATGTGAAAATGTCCGAGCTGCTATCACAAAACATCCAAAAGCTTCCAGCAGCTCATACTCACTGGATTTATGGCAAACTCCTAAAAGAGCGTCAGAAAAATAAGGCACTGTGCGTGTTAGTGCACAGCATGTGCTGCAGAGCTGGATGTTTCAGGATCAAAGACACGATTATACTTGGACAGTGTCTCAAAAGTGTCTTCCCCTTGGAAGTTGCCCATTTTATTTTGGGTGGCTTTGGGTTCTTCATCAATTAATCATGTCTTTATTTTTTTGACATTTACAAAAAAGATTTGCAACGGAAAAAAAATACGTGTTTGCGTAGGTCTTCACTTCGTTACAGCACCGTGTGCGGATGGGTCTTCAAAGCTTGGAACATCCGGATGCTGAATTTTCCACTCAACTGTCTTCGTTTGACAGCTTGGGATCTGTCTGGTTTCACAGGCAGCATGAATGAACGGTTCTTTCGCAATCCAGCCACAAGTTCTCAGTTGGAGTGAGGTCTGGGTTTGGACTACTCCAGAACATTAACCTTCACAATGATCTAGTCTTTAAACCCTTCCTGTGTAGCTTCGCCTGTATGCTTGGATCAACATGTCCCACTGGAAAATAAAGTTACCTATAATTTACTGCATTCATTTTACTCTCCGACTTAACGTTCTTTCAGGCGTGCTGCAGAGATGCAACCCCACGACATGATGCTGCCACCACCACGTTTCACAGTGGAGACACGCCGTGTGTTGGTTTCTACCATCACACCCGTCAATTTTAGGTCTCATGAGACCTTAGAAACTCTAACCAGATTTCTTATCTTTGCCACTCGGAAAACTGCTGAAGAACCCAGACAACAGGGAGCCTCCAAGAGGGACTAGCGCTTTGAACAGGAATCGTGTGGTCTGTGTGTGGCCTTTTTGTGTGGGGCTTGATTAAAACAACTACTAATCACATGTTGTACATTTCATGTGCGACAGAGGACAAGCAGCTTCAGTTACTTAGACACGGCGAGTGTAATAAAAGTTTGCTTACGTCTTAGAGATTCTTTGCAGCAGCCTGACGCCTAATGACTGGGTCAATAACTTCGATGACACTGGACAGAAAGAAAATCCAGTTTGACACATGAGCTTTCCAAATGTCACAAAGACCACTGAACTACATTTAAATTCGGTGCCCCTAACTTCCTTTCTGAGTCATGTGTGGTCAGAGGAGCGACTGCTGAAGACTATATTTAGTGGGATTTAGACGTTCAAACTAGAATAGCTCATCAACAATCATCAGCACTTTCGAAAATATGTGTTGGTGATGACAGTTTTGTTGCAGATAATTAGTCATTTGTCGCGCTGCTACGGGAGTAGAGAGGAAGGAGCTTAATTAAAAGGCCGTAATGATTACTTACTAGTGAGGTGGTATAAATTACGGGCCCACAACAGGCCAGGCTACTGGAGGACTACAAATTAATAATCTACTGTGGCAGTAACTCTTTCCTGCTCTTATACACAGAAGTATACCAATCCTGCACCCAACTGTTATTTTTATGTCCACTAATCTACCCATTACTTTTTCGATGAATCGATTAATCTAACAATTATTTTCCCATTAAAGTATTATTTTAAATTTTCAATAAATATATACTGATACATTAATGCAACTTTGTCTTTGAGCAAAGCCACACGAAAGAGAGGTTTCTTTGAGCTTCTTCTTCCAAATACACCCCTCAACCCAGAGAAGACACATTCATGTGGGTAAGACATGAAGAACGACTTCACGCTATCAGCTGCAGCGGCACTCGTACTCATGGTGTCAACATGGACACCCACTGGCTAAAGCCCTGACACATCACAGAAAACAGGCCAATGAAATGACACCGCGGCAAAATTCATGGTGTTTTCAGGACATCCCACTGTCCTGCAGCGTTAAGTAGTAATCACTAAATGAGGATTAACGAGGTTGCAAAATTATCCCAACAAATGCAACACATCCTCCTTTCTGTTTCATTTAAATTATGAGACTGAGGGCTTTAAACGTATCAGTTGATTGATGATCAATCTAAATACAAGTCAAAAGGAGTAACGATTCCATGGAGTGTGTTGACCATAACATCCATATACAGTCTATGAGCAAACTTGTATTTCAAATATGCAAGTCACATATTTTCATTCCAACTTCTGACATGTTTCAGCTGATTACAAAACCAGTGAGAGATAGAAAATAATTGGTCCAGAGAAAAGTTGTTTCTCTGCCTCCAAAGAATTGATGAAATAGAGTATGAAAGTCAGCCTGTTCATACACGGAATGCTGTAAGAACTTATTTGACATATGTCCATTTTTGAAGCTTTTTTTGTAGTTTTGTACAAATGAGGTACATATATATATATATATATATATATAGCCCAAATCAGAACTACAAATGGTAAAAACCCATATTGAGGGCATATGAATATAGAAATGCACATGTGCCAAACCTCCTTCCATGACCATCCGCAACAAACCTGAGAGTGGCACAGAGCTTTAGTGTCTGGCCACTTTGTCAGCAATGACTTTGTTCACGTTGGTGTTGGGCACCAAGACCGTTCTCTTACTGAGAAACTGTAGAGCAGCGAGCCACGTCTTGCTGGAGTGGACAAGATCGTACATTAAACATCTAGTTTTTGTTCCCAAACACTGAACTAAAGCTTTACAGTTTCCTGGGCAAATTGATAGTTTTTACAAGGTCCTGCTCTGTTTGAGGGTCATTCCAGTCAGGTGACAACTGATCAATAAAGGATCACGAAAAATAACCATGGTCCTTTCACACTGATTATTTGGAGACCAGCAAGCTCGGCTGCACTGTGGGCGAAGACAATCGGACCACAGCCTCTTTCATGGCTGAGTATTTGTTGAATATTTTAGAGGGCTGCATGGCAAGAGGGAAGAAATGAAAATTTCACTCAGAAAGTTGGATCAGACCAACCAGTCAGGAAATGAGTCTCCACATGATTCACTTTGCTCCCACAGCTTTTTAAGACCTCCCCACAGGGTCGACATGCAAAGGTGGCATGCTTGGAAAATCTGAAAACAAAAAATCGGTTCTGAATTGTTTATGGACAGATCTGGAGCTACTGAAATTAATTTCAAAATATAAATCAGAGCACCACTTTTAACTAAGCAAAAGTTACCAAAAATGAACATGTACTGGAAGAAACATTCATTCAAAATAATAATAATAATAAAAAAAACAACAACTTTTGTTTGTTGCAAAAATGCCAAAGAAAATTTTTTTCATCACACGATAGCTAAGCAAATATCCTTATGGACAAAAGCTTAGAAATAATGTGTCTGTTGATATTTGTGAATTTGGTCACATGAACAGCAGAAAACCAGGAAATTGCCATCAGTGGCTTTATAGTTACTAAATTAAGTTTTAATTTAGTAACTATACGTTAAATAATCTGGTTCTCAAAGGATCAACAGCATTTCTGGCAGGTCAGAAATCTTAATTGGCTCTTTCATTTTCATGCTTCAGCTTCCCACATGGCTAATAGTAGCAGTAGTAATAATAATGATAATAATAATAATCCCTACAGCACTTCCTTGTAATACTGCATTCTGGTAAAATCCTTATGGTTCCAGCTTCTGATATTTTAAAGACTAGCCAACTGATCAATAAACGATGCCGTATAAAAACAGCGCTGAGAATTCCATCCTCGGTTTAGTGCGACATTAAGTGAAGGACGCACAGCAGTGAAGCCCGTGTCTCTTCCTCTCAGGGTAAATTAGGCTCAGGTGCAGAGCGCCTTCTCAGGCCAATCACTGGCCTGCTGCTCCCACTTGAAGATGTCCGGACTGGTGATGAGGTCACTGGGTGGGGAAGCTTTTTAACAAACATCGACCCCCGTCCCTGCGGTTGGGACCGAGTCCCAAGCACCAATCTTCTCTGGCTTTGTTATTGAAAATGAGCATCGATTACTGCTGGTGTTCTTAATACACAAATCCCAATAACAGGAAGCAGAGAGCAGCTGGTACCGCCGGCCACAATCAGCGGCTAAGAAGTCCGAACCACAGAAGCAGCCAGTGGGAAGTCGTGGACAGACATGGGCTGTATTCAGGATAAATCCATCCATTTACTGGACAGTCAAACCACAGAACGCAAATCAAACTCTGGCTCAAAAGTTATGCCTTTCCTCTTTTTTTTAAATTTTGACACCAAGAAAAAACAGTTGGTAATTTTCTTTTAAGAAAAACTTATTTAAAAGTTCAGTCCAAATAGGCTGTTGATACACAGAGCATGATTAAACTGGCAAAAACTGCGAAGGTGAAGGTGGGTTGTCCTTTGAAAAATGATTCTTCGATTTATTGCAAATTAAATTATCACTAGGTCATGCAATGATAAAGAAGAGGAACTATCAATGCGCACACTTTAACGGATATTCAGCATAAATCCTGACACCACCGTGGCACTGCTCAGTCGGGCGTGTCACACCGAGAAACGCTCTCATCGTGTATATTAAGATAGATGGACGCTGTCTGGTCCTCCTGCGTATTACCACCGCTCTGCTGAGAAGTAATGCCTCAACTGAACGTGGCTGAACAGAAAATAATACTGTCATATCCCGTCGACGCAAAAACCTGTAAAATGAAGATGAACGAGCAGCAGTCGTCCTCAATTTACAGCTTGCTAAAGCAGATTACATTCATCAGCCCGACTGCATGCTCAAAGAGCAGACGTCTGCTGAGGAACAAACAGGTATTTTCAACCTTTTTGAAACGTGCCACAACATTAGCAATGCACACAGGTGGTCCTCCAAACTGTAATTGAGCAAAAGTACACAACCTTTTTTTTACACAAATTAGACACAAATTAAATCTAATCTGTGCGTCTTTGGACATCAGAGGAAACCCGTGCACCACCAGCAAACCCATGTTGGCAAAGTGAGGTGGAATCTTGGCTCCAGGTGACTAACTGGATGTGGATGTTTAACACTCACACTGATGACGGTGACAGACTGAAAACTGCTCAGCACAAAGATCCGAGCTCTTTGTGGAGGAGCTGTTGTGAATATGAGGAGAAGCCGAACAGAAACGACCTGACAGCAGAGTGTTCGATCTGTCCCTACTGTGCGTCTGGTGTCTAACGTTGGCCAGCAGGTGCTTGCAGACATCCGCTCCCGATGCAGAGACAGCAGGTGCAGGCGACCTGAAGTGCTCACCTTCCTGCTGAAGACGATCACTAAACTGGACAGTCACACCAAGTGGAGCATCATAGAATTACTCAAAGACGCCTGAGCGTGGATTTCACTTGCCGAAGGTAACAAGCCAAAAAACAAGAATGAGGCGAAGACAGTGAGGCCCCGGAGAGCATCATCAGAAACGAAACCCCACATCTGGAGATGTCCCAGACTTCAGGCAGTCGGCGACAGCAAAGGGTGAGCAACCAAGTGTTCAAGCTGGTAATTTAATTCATGGTTTCAATAAAATGTCCAATTATTTTAAAGTGACTAATATTGAGGTCTGTGAATAAAGATGTGTGAAATCCCTACACAGTTCAACCAACAGTTTAAACCAAACCCTCCAATTAAAGCTGTCCGCGTGCAGTTTAGGACACCTTGACTAACATTAAGAGCAGAGAAACTGTTCACACGTCACCTATGGAACCTGATTGTTATACAAAACAAAAAGAAGCTCTTTGGTTTCCATTCTACAAAAAAATATTCATTTGTCTACATTTAGCTGCCAAACTGATTCCAACACTCCAGTTGGGAATTTCTTTTTGACGATCCGAGTTGCCAGTTGGACTCTGGAAATAAAATCGTTAGCCATCATTAGAGCCTGTTTCTGACACATCTGTCAAACTGAGCCGGTGACCTAGAACATCACAGACTGAGCAACAAACTTCAATTAGTTCGTACATCAGTCAAGGTCAAAAAGCCCTGAGACGTCAGGTTCGTTAGCACAAATGGATTTATTAATGGCCCAGGCCTCACAGATAGAAACACCAACCAAAAAAGATCCTTCTAGCCCCAGATCGACCGCTTCAGTGCAGACCGCACAGGTACAGACATGGATGATCCAATTCCCTTAACTGTGATGCATATTCCTTTAATTATCAATCCAACTGCTTTTCCACTTATTTCTGCTTAATGTGTCATGTCACTGCCTCGGATTCTTGATAAATGTGCTGAATGATCCACCAAGCAGCGTGTAAAACAGTAATGTCTGACTGCTGAACCCGTCAATCATCCCATCGCAGCTGAGGGGAAGCGCGTGCTGAAGGAACGAGGAATTTCCGCTCCTATTCCAAAAACCTCAAGACTGATCAAAGTCCGCACTATTCAACAACCATCAAAAAAGCTTTGAACTAAACATATTGAAAATTAATTTCTGTATTAACTGAGGTGGTGTGGATTTAAGTAGTTCATAAATCATCCACTCCTGATGGGAGAGCGTGGATACTCCTTAGTGAAGCATTATTTACACAAGGTTTCTGCAGCCTTTGCACACTAAGCCACTTTGCAGCCTCAGTGATTTATGTTCCCTTATTTCAGCCTTTCCATGCTTTCATTACGGCTACAGTATTTCCTGGTTGAGTGGACTAATGCGCTGCTGGGCGGTCACTCTATATTCCTCCAAACCTACTTGCTACATTTTTACATTTTAAATACTATCTTGTATATGTTTCAGATTTCTCAAAAATCCTGGTTACACATCACACAGTTTATTGGTAAATGCTAAAACAAATGATCCTGTCTGTGGCTCACAACTCACCAAGTTTGCTGGTGACTTCTCACATTAAAAAAAAAACAAAAAAAAACATCTAAAAACACACAAACAGCCATAACTGTAAAGCCTTGCTCCCACTACAACAGCTCCAACCCGTCCAGGTGCCTCCTCCAGACCTCTACGTCTCTGAAGGTGTCCTCTACTATCTGGCAGCAAAACATTAGCAGAAGATCCCGGAAAGGTCTGTGTGTTTTTGCAGAGGTGAGGCCTCCATGGATCAAACTCCCATTGTGCCTCCTGGTTCCACCTCTTGAACAGATGATGCACAGTGACACAGCAGCAAAGGCCACGTTCTTCCATCGCTCAACACACCCACAGCTCTTCTTTGGAATGTCATGACCTTTAATCTCCATGTGCATCAATGAACCTTAGGCACCATGACTCTGTTGCTAATCCATTTTTGGTAGGTACTGACCACTGCGTGCCAGGAATCCCAACGACCTGCATTTCAAAGACGTTCAGATCCTTATTTTTCCTGCTTCCAACCCGTCAACTTCAAGAACTGGCTGTTCACTTGCTGCCTAATAAATCCCATCCCGTCAGATGCATCATTGTAATGACATAATCAATACTATACACATCATCCGTCAGTGGCTTAGAAGCTGTGGCTGATGGGTCTTATGGGTCTTTTTTACAACATTCATTCTCACAAAAACAGTGCACTGTGCTCCAAAATGTAATCATTTCGAAATAATTCAAACATGTGTGTACAGAAATCCACTGAGAATGTGCACATCGAAGCCCATTAAAGGGATTTCTCCATTTACAAATCTCAAACTGTAGAGTACAGATGCAAATGGACGATTGCAAGACCCTGTATGAGGAGAAAGAGATGACTTCCTCTCCTACACATGCAGATTGGAGAAAAAAAATAACAGCAAGAGTGACACCAAACGAATGTGACCATTCTTCAGGATCCACTACAGGCCCTATTTGTATCTATACTGCAGAAGTCTGGTTTTTATAAACCTACAATTAATTTTTATTATCCCAATATTCATCACCTCCACTGGTGAAACAGCTTGCACACATTTGCGCAGATGATGCAATCTGCCATGTTTGCCCCTGTCAACGCCATGCACGATCAGACCGAGTCACTTCTCCACTGAGGCACATTAACCATCAGTGCACGTATGAGCAGTCCATTTTTATCTTTTAAAGCGCATACTATCCCTGCTCTTCTCTCAACAGGATATGAAAGATGATGAGATCACAGAGAGAGAAGGGCAGAAACCCACAGCAGACACAATAGGAGAGATGACTATCAGCTCAGCCAGGACTCAGGAGGCCTCGGTCATTCGTGACGTAGCAGGAAACTTGTTTAGCAGACACCAAATAAGCCGAGAGCATCACTGCAGATGGAGGCACTCGGGTTCTTCGGGAGAAAGATGAAATGATGAAAGACAAATCGTGTCAGACCACTAGAAAGCAGCTGCAGACATAAACCATTAATAGATGGTTATTATAGCTTCTATGTCAGTATCTCACACAAGCCAGTGAGCTCTTTCTACTGGGGACTGTGGTTACGGGTCTCCTCTCCCTTTTCAAAATTAGCATCCCATCTTTCTTCTTCCTAAAATGTCTCTGAAGAGTCAACAAAATCCAAATTAGGGAAAAGAGGAGCTGGGAAAAAAAGGCCTGATAAGCTCATAAGAGTCAGCATTAATTAATAAGCCTTATGAGTAGCAGCCAGTGGTTTCTCTGGGGATTATTTTTCCTTGTATGTGAAATATTCTGTGAAGACGCATCAACAAACTTAGACACAGAACTGAAAAAAGTCAGTTTTCGGTCTGCGTGGTAGGAAGTTTTTTTTTGCATCAATTTGATGTGGCCCGGTGGCTTAATAACTGTGATACAGAAGCCTCGAGGTTCAAATCCAAGCCCACGCACCAGGTGTGTCCTTCAGCGAGACGCTTTCACTGCTGCCCACTGCTCACTGCTCACCCAGGGTGATGGGTTAAACGTGGAGCACACCTTTATTTCAACACGTACACGTAAATGTATATGTACTGCCTCAACATCTTCTATTCCACCACATTCATCTGGGGCTAAACCATCTGTTACAGGGCATTTTGATGTTCCAAATGACAGACTACGTTCTGGCTCGTTGTACTTTTGATTGCATCATAAGCATCACCCTGCAAACGTATCCAACTGCATTGTGTTGCCGTGCTCAATTAATTTCACTTTTAAGACAAAGTTCAGTTTTGACATGTCACAGAAAATGACACAGTAAACAGTAAACACTGTTATGAGTCAGCAATCACAACAGCTTCATTACTTTTAAACACATTTGCCCAACAGTTAATAAGCTGAAAACGACCCTGGTCACGCGTCCGCAGTATTTTAATACTTGCAGTAAATGCAAAAAAGACGTCTCGTGCTCCCTCACACCTAGAAGCTCTGATGCCCACAGTAATGAATGAGAGCGTTGGCGAGCACATGCCTAAATAAAATTGGCTCGGGGAAGCACTCGTTATTGATCCAACACAGAAAGCAATTTACTGACGAATAAAAGCCATTAGTACTTATTATTCATTTTGGGGCTTTCAGCGTCAGTTAAAGTTGGGCTCTCTTATATAAGCTGTAAAACTATTGCCTTGGTGACGAGAAAACATTTATCGATCAATTAAACATATGCTTAAAAGTAAGAAGCAATCAATAAACAAGAAAACTCTATTTAAAAAACTTTATTTTTTCCACTTAGCCGTTGTTTTTTTTCGTACCATAGGAGGAATAAATTCCAACATCAGGCTTAACAAACTTTATGTTGACACGACTACACCTGCAAACACAAATGTCACCGACTTTGTAAAAGAAATAAACTACACGTTAAAATTATTTATCTTTGTCAACAATGCGTTTGTTAGTTAGCAGAACTTAACATTCACCTAAGTAGTAAGTACTGTGGCACAATTCTTCAGTGTTTTGCGTTGTGCTGACTTGGAATTAGTCGGTTAGTTACCCGTCAGTCACTGACCACTAGGTTTCATTTGTCTTACTTACAGATACGCTCAGCTTTACTTTTCCAACAAATCCCATGAAATGCTAAAAACAAAAGAGGGTCTCTAAAAATTACTCCACTGCTTTATTTTTTCCAAAGGCCCAATGATGCCGTGAAACAGCTGCTCTGTGAATGATGCATAAAACAAAGGAATGTACAATATGCATTTCTTAGGGACTATTTTCAGTGGTGCATTGACCTGCAATTGGTGTCCTGAAAGAATGTGGCATGTAGCAGCAGGATGCTGTTTGTGGGACTGAGACAAAATAAGACTCTTTTCACGGTAGAAAATGAACCGAAGTCACCCAGTGCACCAGTGTTTTCATCATTTCTCGTGGTCATTGTTGGGATTTAATGACCAAAATAACAAATCACCCGACTCTCAGCTCAATTTGCAGATTGTGCTCCTGTGTGGTCATAGGATGCGTTCAGTGGAAAACAAACCTTCAAACACGGCCTGCACCTGAACGGATCTCAGTGTCTGAGGAGGTGAGGAGGCTTCCGATCCTCCACATGCAGATGGAAAACAAGGGAAACTCCTCTGACAAGAGAAAGACACGCTGCTCCAAATGAGTCAGGATGCCCACCTGCTCCGACCCAACCTCGGCCCGCCACAGTACCTTGGATTTTTGCAGGAGCTCCTCCAGAATCCAGAAGAGGTAGCACGAGTTGTGATACTGGTCCACAGGAAACCTGTCAAGCGCGGAGCGGTCCTGGCCCTGAAAGGTGATGATTCCGTGATCAGTAATTCAGTATGGTGTGGGTTGATGTTAAGGCTCTGCTTACATGGAGCTACATTCCCCAAGTTGGTTCCTGGTGTGAAAATTACATTTAACAAATGTGTAGATCTCATGACAACATTTCAACCTCATAGTGGCACTAGATAGAAGCTATTACCAGTGTCTCATGATCCTTCTTCTTGGAAACAAATGTTTTGTAGAATTTCACGGCAACCCATCCAATACAGACTCAGCTATTCGAGTCTGGACTATAGAGGTCTGGCCAAACCATCATCCCAAAGGTCACTCCAACAACCTGCTGTCTTAAAAAAAGCTGGATCACATTAAGTAGATGAAAAAAATACCAGTGACCTTCAGAGAACAGACCAGGAACATGGTTGGCCGTTCTTTCAACAGGACTTGTTCTCGTGCCCTTGACAGCTGGCTGCAGCCTGTTCTATTTAACAGTAAAATGAGAACCCCTGCCCACGTCTGCCACTTAATAAGCATCACTCCCGAGCTTCATGCAACAGCCACAGGGTTTTGTCAACCATGATAAACTGACAATATTTCAAACATCAGAATGTCAGGGTGAAATCTCTGCTCATTCTAATGCTCCTAGTGCCAGAATCCACAGTTGATGTTAACAGTTATGTGTGAAGCCCAGCTTCGTAAAAACGAAAGGGTTGATTTTGCAATGACATAAATCTGCAACAAGCACCGTAAAAAACTTCCAATACATACACAGCAGAGGCAATATCGTGTGTGTTTGGTGTGTGTGTACATAAGTATATGTGTTGTTTTGTTAATATCCTTGGATGTACTGTATTTCCCTTTTTTCCATTTATCTGGAAATGTTTTGTCAGGTTTTTAAGCTTCCTTACATGTATGCGTCTGTATTTTATCTGCCACCTTCGATTGTATTTCATTATGCTTTACTTAGGCAGTAATGAAGGCATTCTACTCTATGGTGGCGTTTGGCTTCCCTTCCCTGAAATCCTGACACACTCGAGTTTTGCATCAGATTTGGACAAAAGTTCCTCCTTTTCAACTTGACACATGTGTTCATATCTGGTGCCGTGATGGCAGCGGTGAGAAAACCAAGCTCACGATTGGGACGCTGGTGGTTCATCTGGAGATCAGCAGGGTTACATGTGGGTTGAGAGCAGCTAAAAGCAGGACAGCAGGTCAGAGTGTGCTGGTTCACAAGAGAGGCTCCCATTACTGCTTTGAACTCTCCCAAACAGATGTGACTGCTTCTTTCCAACCCCTGGAGGTCAACGCTCAGTAAAACCTGTGGGAAATACGGTAGCACAAGCATCGGCCTTCAACTACGACATTCATGCAACAAAACTGTAATTCAAGGGCAATAGAGTGATTAAAAAAACAGATGAATCATCGTTTCAATAGACTCACGCTGGAGTAATACTTAAATGATGATGGATTAAAAGATTATGTTGCTAAATACTTCAAGCAAATACAAACTTTTAAACACGTGGCAGCACAGAAATATGAGGTAAAAGTGATCAGAGCACACACAGCCATTCAGTTTTCAGAACCTTACACGTCTCGATCAACGTAGCCGATTTCTCCAGGGAATATTTCGGTCTGCTTATGTAGATCTGTGTGTGCGTCCATAATTGTGCTTCTGTGACATGTCACAGAGAAAAACAATGGCCAGATGGCTGTCAGGTATTCCTGTGGGCCGCAGCCTTCAGAGAGCAGACAGAATGTGACAACACCACCCTGCAACCATGCACTAACACACACACACACACACTCATCACAACTGCTTCACAACACTATGGAGATCAAAAACACCATTTTTTATAGCTCACCATTCACTTTGAAATTGAATTCACTTGAAAGCTGCGCCGTTAGCAATACTAACTCTTTTCCTGGGAAGACAATATCAAACAATGATTTGAGACAGTTATCAGCAATATTTTACTGGCTCCTGACACATAATTTCAATAGTGTCATTAAAGATTCAAAAATGGTTTCATGCTGCAGTATACCAGTGGGGCTCCGGGCTCTTCCTACACCGATTCCACCGAACCAAAATCAAGCTTTGTGTGGTGTCTGAAACACTACAAGCTTTGAACACAGACAAAAATACTAATGGGGAGGTGGAACGACAGGTCAGCCGGGGGTCAGTGGCTGGACAGTCTGCAATGAACGGAGGGGCTACGCCAACTAATTCTCAGCAGATGATAGAGACAGCACGATGATAGACCGACGTGAAGCTCCACTGTCTGCCTCTCTGTGTAATAGAGGGCAGGGCAGCTCACACACACACACACACACACACACACACACACACACACACACACACACACACACACACACACACACACACACACACACACGTTTGTACAGTATTGACTTGTGAGGACACTCATTGACGTAATGCAATCCCTAGCCCCTTACCCTAACCATCACAGGTGAATGCCTAACCCTAACCTAAACCTAATTCTAACCCTAAAACCCAGTCTTGACCCTCAAAAATCCGTTTTTAGGTAAAAAAAAATCGTGAGGACCGGCCAAAATGTCCTCACTTTACAAAAACGTCCTCACTCTGATGGTTAAAAAAACTCTTTGGTACTGACTGTGAATGCCGTACAGTCTCTCTCACACACACACACACACACACACACACACACACACACACACACACACAGCAGCAGAAGGGACAGATCTCAGCTTTACTGTATAGTTATAGAGCGGCCATTAAATAGGCATAAACAAAAACAGAAAGTTCAGTTCAGTTCAGACAGGCAAACTAAAATATAAGATGATATTTGTTTTTTTAAAATTAGCTCCACCTTGTGAGTGATCTTCAAATCTTTATTTTACTTTTATAACCCTACTGCACATTTTGTCAAAATTGCAATACTGTGCTTTTTTTGAAGTGAAGAAAACATTTTTTGGACAGTTCCTGCACTTTTACTTGAGTTTTTTGTACTTGTACCACCTCTGCACACTGTGCATCACAGTTTGCTGCAAATGGGGTGGTCAGGGTGGCCTTGCTGACCCTGGTCCTCCATGACAATATTAGGACCACCAGTGCCAATGTTGTGTCTCATTGCCCATCCATCATCCGGTTCTACTTTTTTCTATTAAAGGCATTTAAACATTCTTTTATAGCAGTGAGTGTAAATCGTGTGTGTGTGTGTGTGTGTGTGTGTGTGTCGACTTTCACTGAGTAATGACTGAAAATAATGGCTGGAACATACAGCATCCCAAGCACAAGCTGCTCTGTGGGTGTGAGCATACAGGGTTTATTAAAAGACCTGCCAATCAAATGCAGTGTGATAACCGGTTTCTCTCAGGTGTCAGACTTGTTTATGAACCGTGAATTCGGGAACTTTATTTTCTGTATGTCTGCATATATGCCATTAGGAAACCAAGCCAGGCAGTTTGACACCGACGCTGCAGAGACGTTCACACCGTCTGCTGCAGCAACTGTCAACAAGATGGGAAGGACAAAGTGCATTTGGGTGCAGACATGTTTTGTTTCATTTTCACCATAATGATCATCAGCGTAGTCGAGTGAACGGTGCATTGGAGTGTGCGAGTGAGACGCTCCTGAGATTATCCAGAGTTTATCCTGCAGGCCCTCTGCTACCAAGTCTGCGGGTGAAGCAGCTGCTCTGTCCCGAATTGTCGGGAGCATTTAAATGAAGAGAGCGAGTCGGTAATGTTGTGCTGACAGCGTGTCTGTCATTCACTTTTTTTTAAGCACAGCTCGAATGTGCTCATAACACCGTTTTCAGCAGCATCATTTCTCTATTACGATGTGCCTCCTATAAGCATTGACCCCTCACTGAAAACAACCCCCCCCAACATTACACAACTCCGGGTGGATTTCTACCAACACGATCCAGAGTTTATTTGTGATAATAAGAGGCTGACGGACACAGTATACGCCAATATTAAACATATGTGGTGAGGTTATATCAGATATGATGTCAGCCTGGCTAATATCAGTGCTGCTCAAATTTAGAGCGTCAACGAGAACAAAAGGAAAAAACTGACACAAATAGAAATATACCGAACATATATGTGTTTGTCTCGGCCTGCTGACCACCGACATCCAAAAGTTTTAAGGCTTTATCAAAACTTGGACGGAAAGTGTCTTGTAACACATCTCCATCGGGAGAAAACAAGTTTACTCATTCAAGAGAGAACATTACTCCAACTGAGCTGGATAAACACTGTGGTTCAAAGCAGCACTGGAGGGCATCTAGGTAGAATACCTGCAAAATACAGTGTGACCACAGGAAAAGAAGGTTTTCCTAGAAAGGATACCGAAATCACAGTTATCTCAAAACCATATGCAGTTTCTCCACATCAAACTGCTGTGGCCCAAATAAATATGAAAAACAGCAAGAGAACACTCCTCAGTCGGACGCGTCATCATGCGCTTTGTGTGTTCTGTTTTTGGGGCACTTTGATGCACAGTTTCTGCAGCGTCACACTGCGACAGACCTATCACCTCTATACCATCAGATTCATTTTAGGAGGAGAGGTGGTTTGTGTCAGTTTGGTTGGTAAGAAGGAGCCGAAGATATTCGACTTCAATCTCCAACCTGTCAAGCACTCAGACGCCCAAGAAATTTATGAAGCCATGAGGCAAGATTCAATGGACACCAAAAGTCGATAAAGTGGAACAAAAATCTAGTGGGAGCTGTGACGGAGCATCTGTGAAGAACATACACAAACAGTACAAGCACTCGACCCGCGGGGAGGTGAAAGAAACGGTCACTTGAGATAAAAATATCGAAACCACCAGGGAACTGATGGCCTTCACATATACAACCGCAATTTCACAGTAAATGCTACTTCTTACAGTGACCTTGGCCAACAGATATAGAATTGTTATTTTACAACTCTTATCATCATTTAACAAAATACATCAAGCCTCTAAAATACTGAATGTGTTGGCACACGGTCACCTACAGCCATCGAGGCAGCGGAGAAGCAAAAGTTCTTCAGTCCTGTTGCTGAACACAATCTGAAAAATGACACGCAAAACAGAGTCCAAGTCCACGGTCGAGCTAACGGCTCGGCAGTAAACTGACCGCCAAGGCGTTCACAATGACGACACGCTGAGGCTTAGCACGTACAGTGTTCGATGTGTTACAGAAGAGTCAAAACTCATGGTGCCTGCAAGTCAATCAAGGGAGTCCTGAGGTATTTCTAGGTCGAGCCAGTTACATCATCTCTCTCCAGTGTGTTCAAGGCAAGTTAGAGACCCCAGAAATTCTCCTCCTCCTTTAGAGGACTTCCACGTCCCTAAAGCTGGCTGAGCCCTGCCATGCTATTGTGAAAACTCAGTTTGGCTTTGGATTCACGATGTCAGTCAGGACCTAAAGCCAAAAACACTGGTGAGTATTAGTGAAGCTTTTCCTCTGTACCGTGTTTAAAGCTGATATTCTACAACCAGCGTATGGCTCTACAGCTGCTAAATGCTTTGGTGTTATGTCATAATTACAACAAAACATTAACTTTATTCACAGCACTAAGTGCTATAATTCAAATGTTGGCTACCAATACTGTTTGGGTCGAAACATGATGATGTAATTTCAACATTCAAGGAAATGCATGAAAAATATAGTGGATCTTCAAACTGCTACCTATCACACTGTGAGTCATCATCATTTCGAGCCGATACTAGTATCTAATTATCGCCTTAGCAGGAAACTGGCACGAGCCTCTATGCAACAGTTTGACTTCCTGTAGATATTTACTGCAGTATTCTGTTGCCAAGAATCAAAGCCAGAGCTCCTTGTTTTGATCAGGCACCTTGAGGCTCAGCCTCACCTGAACCCCATGTCCAACATTTAGCGCCGGTCACTTAGAGGGCTCAAGAAAAAGTTTATTGTGACCTTGTGGTTTGGCCGGGAAGTGAAAAGCTGTCCTGTAAATGGCGTGGAGTGAGAGCG
This sequence comes from Channa striata, assembly GCA_033026295.1. NCBI lineage: Eukaryota > Metazoa > Chordata > Actinopteri > Anabantiformes > Channidae > Channa > Channa striata. The sequence continues at coordinate 1,246,070 of CM065170.1, forward strand.
TAGTTTATCAGGATTATTAAAGGAAACAGCAAATCCGCTGACCGTCAGTCTGAGTCCCACCGAATCCCCAAGGAGAGTCAACGGGCCAACGGACAGTCACTGCTAGTGACTTCTAGTTTTACATGCAAGACTTTGTCCCTTTTATTTCTGCATGTTCTTGGTTAAGTGTCATATCAGCTGCACGTTCTTCAGTAATGGCTCACTCACCATCACTGCACACAGCAGTGGGCAGCAGCGCTAATGCTTTCAGGTGTATAGATCCCACTTTATTGATGCTATGACGGATTCGCCTATTGACACTAAACTCCATGACACTGCTGTAAACCAATAATGGCAGCGGAACAACTGCCAGTCACACACATTTCCAACATGATTATCACTGTTTTATGCTGTTGTGCATCATGTGGAACACGTTCGTGAATATGGTCGTTGACATTCCTTCAAGTAAATTATGGATCTCTACAAGATGCATATTGGAAGAGAAAGTGAGAAGAAGATGTGCAGCTCAGGAGGTTGCTGTGAGTTTAAGTATCGCAACTAGAGACATAATAATATATACATTTGCAATATCGTGACAGAGAAACAGCCTCATGTTCCAGAATATTACAAGTCGGGCAGCAAACAATCCTCTTAGTGGTTGTTGGCGTCTAGCAGTGGTACGAGATGCCAGCTGTCCCCACACATTGAGTGCTGTCCTGGTCGATGAGTCCCACCCTACAGTCTCAGTTGTTGTGCACCTCATGAACATGACGGTACACAGTGCAACAAGGACTCTACATCACATTGCTCACATGAGTCCAAATGTGACAGTGATCATTACCACGTCTTTTTGCTTCATTCAAAATTATTCAATAAACGCAGATTCTCCCCGAATGTATGTGGGAGAAAAAACACTTGATTTCACACAGTCAGTGGGAAATGGGCTGCAGACGACCCCTGCCTTCGTGCCTTCATGAATTTTTAAAGCGTTTGTGGAAGCGATATTTGTCTTATTGGGAAGGTGAACATTTGAGAAGTAAATAAAAAAAAGGAAGAAAGAGAAACGTATATTATCTGGGACTTGCAATTTTAATAAAGCATATGATCTGTATATTAACTAGGCCTGCACGGTCTAAATGGAAGTTCAATTACAGTGACAGACTGAGTGGGTGACTCATTGTTTATTGTTTTAACATCTGACAGATTCCATTTGGAATCGATAAACAGGGTCACATGGGTCACTGTGAAATTCCATCATCACTTTCTCTGTCCGCAGACACTCATTACTCATGCTCTCGTTACTGTGGTGTGAAAGAAGAAATCAGAAATGATGCATCAGTACTGAGACAGTGCGAAAGTAATAAACAGCTGAACATTTTATACTTCGAGGCTCATTGTACGAGTGTTCGACAACACAAACCGACTAGACCTGCAAAAGAACCGCGTTAATTACCACTGCTGGGATTCGACTTTGGGGCTGGATGTGAACGAGGATCTCGATTGTGATAAGGACAAAACTCTCAGATCTGTATGCAGCCAGGGAGCCCGAAGCACCTTGACCCAGATAACATCAGCTGCCCTGAGATTATAACGCGGCGCCTGAATGGGATTTAATTGTCCATTTGATTAGAGCTCGTTACTGTTCTGACGGGGCCAGGGGCGACCGATAGCCAGCAACACAGGGAGAAAGAGGTAGACTGAGAGAAAAGGGGTTTCAATTTTCTGTAGTGGAAGAAAATACCAGAATAAAGGTAGATAACACTTTGCACTTAAAATAACTACCAGGGAATTTTGACAATGGCTGAGTCTAACAATAGGTTCTATTATTAATTAGTATGCAACCGATTCTTCAACAGGTCAATAAATGTCCAACCTGATGTCTTCAGGCTGCTTAATCTGTCCAACTAAGACACACTCCTCTCCTCACACATTAAACACCATTTGTTTTTGGGAGTGGCACTCCTGCAGATAGGCTTCAGAAGATTTGACCTTCTGAACTAGCAGAGCTGGTTCCTATTGCTTTGAAAACTCATATCAAAGTGCTCATTTCCAGAGCTCCTTTATAGCTGATAAACGCTGCGAATTAGCTTTCAACCTGCTATGACTCAATGCTTTTAACGCCGTTTGCAATTCTAATGAATTACTTCAGTTTACATCAATACCTGTTTCCAAAAGGGTGGTTTTTTATTTTAGGAAAGAAGACAAAATGGCAAGGAAATAAGATAACAGTATAGGACATGGGGGAAAATACATGGTTAGAAAGAAAATCCATGAGATCTTGACAGAAAATGTAAAAGAGAGAAATTCAGAGAGGACAAACAGGAAGAGGATGATACGGAGAGAGTAGGAAGGAGCGACACAGGGACAGAGGCAGCGAGATGCTGACAAAGAACATAATGAAGGTGTGTTCGCCTGGGAGCGTGAAGGCCAGTCATTTACTGATCAAGGACAGAGATTGATTTGTCGACAGAGTGGATAAGAAATCCCAACCGTGTGCGTGAGAAGCTTCAGCCTACTCTCCACAACAACGCCGTCAGCGAGACGACACCGTGTCACCACGTGAAAGCACAGGCCCTCGCCCCGAGCTGACGTCGGCCTCAACTTCACCAACGTCTGCCCGAAACAACTGCCAAATACAGTTTAACGGTAAAGAAAGTGGGTCCAGTGAAATTCGGAGATCGGAACCAAGCGGTCAAATGGCACCTGCACGTCAGGTTTCTTGAAAGCCTTCACTCCCTCAGCCGTTCCATGAAACACTCCTTCCATCTGGACCTCCTACTATATCTATGCCTTCTCACTGATGTCAAAGGTATGTTTTACGTGCATGAATTAACAAATCTGCCTTCAAAATGTTTTCCAGATTGTCCACAGATCTGTCCATTCCTGTCCACGCTTGGCTCCTGAACTGATAACAGACTCTGTGTTGAAGTGAGTTCCTGGAGAGTTTGTTGATGCTGATGGGGATATTATCTGATATCACAGCATTCTCTCGTCTGGATCAATACGGAAATGTATCAGTGTTAAACAAAGACAAAGACTGGAGTTACAGGTGTTTGTCATTATGGTCCACGAATCACACGTAAGACAACGATCCCAACGTGACATCTTTCAACAGCACAAACCTAAAACTATTCACTTCACAATCAGAGAAACATGCTGCGTTTTTAGTGATTAACAATGAAGCATTAGATTATAACGATGTGTTCATGTTCAGTAGTTAGCAGGGTGTGCGACAGAGAGGAACAATAAAGTAAATTACAGTGGGACAATGTCACAATTTCAAAGCAAAGCAACTGTGCGTAGCAGCGAGGTTCTGCTGTTTTGACAAGGCAATAAGGAACAGTTAAACTCCATTAGAGTAACCACAAACACTTCATCCAGATATTAATCAGCTGTAATTTGAGTTAAAATGCTCCGAAAAAAAAAAAGTGCTCACTGCCCTTGATATGAGGGGTCAAAGGCCTGATGACTGAAAACCTCCTCAGACATTTATCTGATTTATCAGCCTTTCCTGTCCCATGGCCGCAGAGGCCAGTCGCACTCGCTCACGGATGAGACTCCCCTTTGAGGCGCGGCATGCTAACACTTCCTGCTGGTCCTCCACTGAAGTGACCATCAGTCTTACAGGCAACATGACCACTCTCCGTCTTCCCTAGCAGACAAGTCCCAGGAATTGATTTCCTCCCTCGTCTTTTTTGGCCCGTCTTGTAGAATCATCCACTCGCAGGGTTTTATTTTTTCCCCTGACCGTCTCTTTCAAGACGCCGCACTGACAATCCACTGATTCAACTGACAGAAAATCGATCCAATCTCATCCGAGTCAGCAATTTCTGGGCATTTCAAGTGCCCTGGGAGAACACCGGTTCATCTGTGTCTCACACACACGTGCACACGGGGAAAAGGGCCGGCTCGCCTTGTTTTCTGGAAGTTTATGTCACAAAGAAGCTCCGGCGGGTGAGAGGATCATTTCCTTCTTTGTTAAATGGTCTCAGGAGGCTGTGGGGGTTCCAAAGAAGTCAGATTTGTCACATCTGTCAACTGAAGATGGCTCATGTGACAGCAGGACTCCCCAAAGAATTAATCTTAGTATTTACCGTGTTTGCCGACTTTATTGAATTAGAGAAAAAAACTTTTAATTTTTCCCTACTGGATTTTCAGTTTTACCCACCTCTCTTTCACCAACAACTACATTTTGAAATTGAATAAAAATAAGGTAATGCAGTAAACCATCACATTTCAGACCCTGCTTCAATAATGGCCAACTACATTTATTGTTGTGTGAACCGTTTTCATCACTTTCAGTCAGACTTGTAGGTTTTTGACTGCGTTTACACACACTTGTATGTGCGTGTCTTTTTATGTAATTTTATGATATTCTCTGCCTGGCTTCTCATCTTTTATGGTTCGTTTGCACTAAATATTACATCAGAGGAGGAGCTTTTAAAAAATAGCATCTTAAATTGTAATATTGATGGTAAAAATTTGCCCAGTTCTGGTTTGATGGCATTTGCGTGGTTTGGTTTTCCGCTATAGGGAGTAGGTCATTTCCTGTCTGCACCGTTCGGACTGTTGGTTGGACAGAGAAGAGGTTAGTTCGGGCAATAACAAATTATAAGTTCCATATAGAGATGACACATTGGCACAAATAATCATCTCACCATACTGGATTAACATGCTCACATTTAGTTTGATTTCTTGTCTGTGTAATTGAAGTTGTGAAAACCAGGAACCTCAGTGTCTTTTGGGATTGAACTGGTAACGGTCTCTGTTTCTGCTTCGTCATAGTTTGGACTGTAGTGCAGTAGCTTTTGCCAAAAAGAATTTTGTTCTGAGCCAAATAACTGCTTTTCAAAACTACTTGGAAATTACACAGATTTGTCTAAATATTGGCTAAATTAATTTGGTGTTTTCTCCAGCCACTTTGCAGACTTAATATTACTGACAAACTACAGTGTGTCTTAGGCTGTGAGAAGGTAAATCAGCGGGTCAGTTGTGGCTGACTGACATTCTGATACCTAAAAATACTTTATATGAAACGCATTTAATTAATTCCTATTAATTCAGCCCATTATAAAAGAGAGAAAAGAGGAGTATACCCCCCAACCCCCCCACTTTGAGGTCTTCAGACATAAAGACCCATAGGAAACCATATAATTCCCATCGAATAGTGCACTGTAATTCAATAAACTACTCCACCATTATCCATCCAAATACACAGGAGGCAGAGGATTAGGATAAGAGGTGAATCCTGCGGATCACGTTACTGAAAGCAGAGACATGCGAGCGCTGTGGGAGGAAGATGACAGATAGACACAAAGACAACAGGCAACCAGAGAGCTAAAGAATGCAAATTAATGAACGCGTCACCACAGATATCGCCAGAGCCTCCACGCAAAACATGAAAAACATAAAGACACTGTCGGCAGAAACTGCATGAAAGATCCGAACAAGACAAGTACGGAGATAATAAGTTTGACCTGACGTTTACTGCAAAACAGTCATAATGCTCATAATGTTCAATCATTAATTCAAAATTATTCCACTTTGTTGTTTATCGTGGGACACCTTTCTGTACTGTACAGTAGCCTCCTGCTATTCTGGGGAACAACTCCAGATCTTTGCTTCTCTGCTGCTGCAGCAGTTCGTGTTTGTGCTTCTTTTACACTGTCCGTTACGATATGGCAGGTTCCAGTCTTAACTTCTGAATTTGTCCGAGTTTAGATTATGACTTAAAAATTATTTAACCTACTTTCATCTCTTCAAGTTTAAAAGCTTTCAACATCTTTGTCATCACAGAGGGAAGTTACTTTGCTAAAGCTGCTCTCAGCTGTAAAAGAAAGAGCTACATCCAGAACAAGACACGAAGCAGCATTCATTTACTTTCTTTGAAACTGATTTTCAAAACCGTATTAAACAACAGTCAAATGGGTCTTAATTTTATTAGCTGTGTTTTAGCATCGTCAGGGATTGTGGTGACCCGTCGCAATGTCATCAATAACTGCCATATGTTAATTTTCTATTTGTTTTTACTCTTTCCAATAGGTATAAATTATTTAATTGAAGAGTTAGAAGCAGCACTCTTGCTCTCTTCACACACACACACACACACACACACACACACACACACACACACACACACACACACACACACACACACACACACACACACACACACACACACACACACGACTGTCAACAGCTGCTGTTGTGACCTCTGTCAGTCATGGAGATTCAACTCTTCAAATAAGCTGTGCTAGTGAACGGCTCACATATCAACTGTTGTTGAGCTGAAGGCTCTTGCTGTTGTACCTGCTGTAAAGAGCTTTGTGTCTCCAGCTTTATCAGCACGTGAAAATACATATTTTTACCGTACAGTGGTTTTGTTTGTGCCCAACTGTCTCCTTTTCTCAAACCAGCGCCAATTCATCTCAACGTGGCAGCCTCCTCCCCACCTGCCTGCCCAGTGCTTCATACAAATGCGTACAGCAGGAAGAAAACTCTAAGAGTGCAGTCATCATTTGCTTTGCTGCTAAGGTGTGTTATTGGTTTTCTTTCCCCCGGAGGAATTGCAGCACAGCTTAGTGAGTAGGGATTAAAAAGAAGCAGAGACATTCTGACAGAGCTCTCTGTAGCCACTCGAGCTAAGAGGAGAGGTGTTTGTGATTCTCATGCAACATTTATAGGAACATTATGTACCCGGCCAAAGACTAATGATGTTGAAGTGGAAAAAATACATTCTCGGTCTACGACAAAGCATTTGTTTTTCCTGGTTCTGGCCACTTTCATACAGATTTACAGTTCAGCCTAGCAAGACAATTTCTCACGTACTAAACATTAGGTATGAAGTAATTTGTATGTTCAACAGGTAAAGCTGAGTAATGGTAAACAGCCACTTATTCATCCAAAGCGCTTTACAAGTGAAGTCCAAGGCAGCAAAAATCTAAATCAAGGAGAGATGGTGTGTGTGAATGTAGCTTCTCATTCACACACACACACACACACACACACACACACACACACACACACACACACACACACACACACAGTGTGCTCATCTGGCCCACCGGAAGCATCTTAATATGTTCAGTGTCTTTCCCAAGAACAGTTCGACATGTGGCGAGGAGGGACGGGGAACCAACCGGTGACGATCCCTGGATCAGCTGACTTGACAACTGTGGACACACGTATGAACCTTCAAATATACTGAAATACAACATAATTACAAGCTGCATGTTCAAACAAGAGCCCAAAGTTACATCCACCCTGGTTTGTTGAGGGTTCACTGCAGGACTACAGAAAGTCAGTCCAAGTCATTACGTCGTGCCTGGGCCAGCTCTCACTCCATTAGCATCAGAGAGTCAATCCCCAATTTAACAGTTTATTTCATCATTATTTGTGAAAAGACGAAGCCAATGAACGAAAACCATGAAAAAAACAAACATGGGAGAGTAACTGCTCTTTGCTAAATGCATTATTTCTATATTCTAGCTCTAATCTCTGTCCACATACCTCTGCCCTGTAATAAAAAGGTTTACCAACTACTAACATGAGTTTCAATGATAATTTAAACTATTAAGTTTAAATTGATAATTAATGAGGTTAACGTGGCATCAGGTGGGGTATCGGTATCAGGTTATTTCTAGTCCAAAGCAATAATTAAAAGAACATACGTACCGTAAATTCTGGACTATAGAGCGCACCTAAATTTAAGCAGGTTAAAAGAAATTTCAGTCCAAACCGCAATAATTAAAATAATATCTGTTGTATACTCATTGTTCACAGTAGGCATGAGGATGTTCTGTATTTTAGATTTAACTAAAGATGAATGGTTAAAATGTATGTGAACTGTATATTTATTCCATAGCCAAAGCTTATGTTTCTAAAAAAGATTTTGACCAAAGTCTTTATTCAACACCAAAAATCTAAAACTAGGAATAACAAAACAAAAAGTCATGGTTTTATTAATCTTCAAAACCAAGTTGCTTTATTTTTCTTCAGAACTGAAACCACTGAAAACCACTGTCACTTTTTCTTCCTGGCACCAAAGCTTCACACTCGATTTCCTTCACGGATAGCCAGATCGATGGCTTCAAATTAAAAGCTGCATCATAGGAATTTCTTCGGCAGGGGGTGAAAAAATATTAGTGGTTGCATGCGCTAAGAATAAAAACTGGCGCTTTTTTGTTTGCACTGACTTCCATCTACAGCGCCCATCTGAGGGCTGCAGAAAAATTCATAGAAAAGCCGCATCTCTGTAAAAGCCGCATTTCAAAACGTCGGAAAAAGACTAGATTTAACCGATGAATGGTTAAAATGTATGTGAACTGTACATTTATTGGCTTATGTTTCTAAATATGACCAACATAAACAAAAATCTAAACTAGGAATAAGTGCAGGATACAAAGTATTTCCAGATACAAAACTGACCAGCTTCATCGGGCAGTGAAAGTGCACGAGTTCTGACTAGAATAGTGTCTTTCATTTCAGCCCAGAGGGATTTCTGCACCCTGAGGATTACGTACTGCCTGCGTTACGCGGCTTAGACCAAGTTAGCTGATCTATCACACATTATTCCATCACCACCGTTAGATATGATGGTCTGTAGGACGACAAGTTTACAAAAGGTCACGCTTTCCCTCCAGTGGACGATTTCAATTTCTCTCCATTTTACAGCTACTGTCTCTTGGAAACAATGACCCGGAACCTCGGCCACGTCTTGGTGATGACACACATAAGAACCAGGACAAATGACCTTTAAGGCACCAGTATCTTGAGCATGTCACCCGTGTGCACAGCAGCCCATCTTACATCTTCTTAGGGCCTTTCTCCAAATACCACTGCCACTCACGATGACAGAGCAGTTCCATTACGCTCGGTTTTTTGGAGTGAATCTCCTCTGAGTCAGACATCACTATCGAGCATCACACAACCCTGCTCACATCAAAATTTTGAACTAGGGCTATTTGAAATTCAGGAATCAGCCCCCTCCCAATTTTTTAAAAATGAAAAGTGATGTTCTGAGCGGACCTGGAGCAAAGGAAATGGTCCCCGAGGATTTACTGAGCTCTGCAGAGCCAAGAAGAGTAAAAACCGAGCTGGCCCTGGACTTTAGAAGCATCAGCTGTGACGCTCATTTCCTCTGGCTTTGCCACCGCCGCTGAACCCTGCACAAGTGAAAATTCATTCATCACCTCAAAGCCAGATTTAAAATCCCCGAGCTAAACTTAATATCATTAAGGGCAATCGTCCCGGACAAAGGCTGGATCTGAAGCTCATCACATCATTCTAATCAGACAATAAAACACACGTTCCAGGGGATCCTACACCAAAGGAATCCAAAGTGGAAGGTTAATTATGAAAGCCACCCACACAGGCATGCTCCAAACTTCAACTGTCATCCAGCCTGGCACAGTAAATAATCATTTGCTCAAGATTAGTTATATGTAACAATCGTCCATAAACACATATCCACATACCGTGGTTTTTTTGGACAATCTTTTTTATTAATAACTACAAGTACCTTGTGCAGCTGAATTGTGAAAAAGCCAGAGGGAAACCCAGAAATGCCAATTTTCACCTCCATTATCATTTCTGTACAAGCAAAGCTTTTGGCATTAGATTAACAAATAATGTGATTAAAATTCAAAGCCTACAAAACAATTAGTCAAACGAGAAAAAAATCACCTGCAATTATGATGTTTTTGTACAACAAAATCATTAAGGTCAATAGTCAAGCAAAAGTCCAAATAAAAATGGGGAGATTTGGAGCTCGTCTCTGTTTTGGTCTGTTAGACAAAACCCAAATCCCTCTGAGCTCTGCTGTCACCATTTCCTGACTTTTTACCGACGCCAAGAGTCAAAGGAGGAGCAAAATGAATCAGAAATGAGAGTAAATACTTTTATTCTTTGACTGCTGCCACCTTTACACCTAATTCCGTGAGCTAAATCAATTGACTGATCTGTTCTCTGCTGGGATTTTGTGGCTTTTTCTGCTCTCCACCCAGCCACAGTCTCTCCAGTGAATCTGTAAAAAACCCAAACAAACATGGGTGACGATGAGACAGCGAGCCACAGGCCACCCGCAGTTTGCATAAAATTCAGACGCTGGGACAGTGACAGGGAAGGGTGCATAGTAATGGAGTGAGTGGTCCTGTGTTACTGCTGGATTTCACGGTGGCTTTGTCCTGAGGGGCTGTTGCTGCGCGGCGTTTGCCACTGACAGTCACGCCCTGACAGAACAACACGGCGCCCAGATGGCGCTGCCTATCTGTATGCTACGCTGCTCCGAGGACAGTGGCATCTCTGAGGATGCATGTCAGGATCGCTGGCCTCCGCCACCCCGCTCCTGATGGAATACTCAGGACTCTGATGCCTCCCCATCATACAACAAGTGTCCTTTGAAAACTGTTCACCAGAACATGACAGCTTGAAACTTAACTCCAGCCTTATTAGTGTGCAAATGCATCGATGATCAGCAAAATCTAATCAAATCATCTCCACATGTGGACATATGAAGTTTCTACTATGTATTGTTCTTCAGTTATTGTGATCACAACAAAAATGGGTTTTATCATAATGAAGCAAATTAGCTCATTAGAGCAGTGTTCTGTAATATGCAAATCAATGCATAGCAGCATCTACACCATATGGAGTAAATATCAGGGCACAAATATGAAGCTTCTACATGGTCCAGTATCATTCTTCAGTCAGAGGCAGAAGCCGTTTTTCACTCCAGACAAAGTGTTCGGAGAATCGGGTCTAAGGTTGCCCTTGAAAACATGTAGCACACGACAGGGGACAGTCCAGGTCCACTCCAGATTGATTTAGGCGATGGCCGGGGCCTGGGTCGAGCGTGCAGGAGGCAGGACATGATGCAAGAAGTGAACGGTGGAAAACTGTGGAAAACTGCCTGATCTGATCTGACCTAAGCTTTAAGCAGATCAAATAAATGGTTTTTATTTGATCACATCTTCCGTTTTTATGTGTTATACATTCACACTTTAGGAGATGTAGCAGATTTTAATTAAATGTAACTAAATGTGCTTATATCAGTCATACTAGTTCAGAAATGTCACAGATATGTTTGAGTTACTTAAACACATAAGCTGTGACGTATATTTAAAGTATCGGCTCCAGCTTTCTTACATCGTGAAATAAAAACCTTGGAGTTTTGAAGGGGATGGTTGGACAAAGTACAGCTTATATTGTTTATCAAGAAAAGTTTATTTTTGCTCTTCACCTGTAACTGGCTTTACTTGAATTTGGTTATTGTCCATTTTCAACATATGAATTACAATAACAATACGCAGACTGATCCATTATTTAATACTTATTTCCATGGTACATTTAATGCTGTATTTTAATTATACCCATATTTCTTTTTATGCAGCCACCTGGGTATAGTTTCCTATACCCTGCCTGCTAGCATTTTTTATTGTCAGCCACTTCTTCCATTTTGCAGTGGACACCCGTTGCCGAGAAATTGACTAGGCAAGTTATTTTCCTAAGAAACTTAATATCTGAAGATCTAAATGAGGAAGCTTCGTTCAGACACGCCTTGTCACTGTCGCTCAGTGAAACGGAATTTTTACACCAAGCCTGCTCACCACTTCACCTTCTGAAAGGAGCCGAGTTACCTTTTCCATTTGTCATCAGCATGACTAATGCTCTGTGTTGATCGCTGAAATCAATGTTTTTTACCAAAAACCGACGGCAGTGCATAGCAAATCTGAGTTTGATGGAAACCTGATGACGCACAAAACTCACTTCACCTACATCTACGTAACGAACCGGACGAAAAACAACAATAGGATAAATGAAGCTGTGTTTCTTCAGACGCCGAGACATTTTGCCCTGTGATGTTGGTCTGCAGGGCGTCTGCAGGGCGTCTGCAGGGCGTCTGCAGGGCGTCTGCAGGGCGTCTGCAGGGCGTCTGCAGGGCGTCTGCAGGGCGTCTGCAGGGCGTCTGCAGGGCGTCTGCAGGGCGTCAGTTTAACTGGGCGAATAAAAGGCTTAAATGCTTAAAAATATAATAAGGCAGTATTATAACCAAAGCACAAGATATCGTCTTAAAAGAATCATGTTCACCTGCTACAATGGTCATTTTAGGAGAGACATTAAATAAAACGGGGAACAAAAATACAGTATTAAATTGGTTCTTCTAGGGATGTTGGGAGTTAATTTACACAAAACATTCTTGCATTTATATTAAAGAACAAAAATGACAAAAACTAAAAAGGAGGCAAAGAACACATCCATTTAGAATTTATATGTCACTGTCGTGACTGTTGTCGCACACAAAAGAAAACTCTGCACGCTGAGAAATACTTGTACTCAGCACCACTGACAGGGAGCCAGAGGTCTGCGGCGGCTAACAAAGACCTGAGGCAGGGGTCTGTTTATGGCTTTGACTCAGCCTGCCGAGCATCTGAAAGCTCACAATTTTATACGGGGGGGAAACAGCTGAGGAGCTATGTGGTCTTGAAAAGGGGGACGTGGAGCTCCCAGAGGGTGTTTGTACAGTCCCAGCATGTCCTCCACAAAGTAAGGACGTGGTCTACAGTTTCCATTTCACTGGGACTCGCGCCTTAAGTCTGCATTTAGCAAAATGTTAAATGTTCTTGTTGAAATGACAGTTCTGTGTTGTCTGTACATTAAAGCCTTTCTAGAATCATAACTACAATAATTTAGTAAATTTTACATCTGTGCAGACTTGCTTGTTCCTTTGTTTTTAATGTATGGGATTCGTCTATTAACTTTTTTATGTCCGAAATCAATATGTGATGTTTTTATTCTTAATCAACGTCTAAACTATACAAGTTCCTTCATTTCACAAGTAACAAATCAATTATTAAATAATGAAACTGATTAGTATGTGGAGCCACGTGCAGCCCCATTAAATCGTTGTCCCCCTCTTTCACCTCCACAACTCCCGTTTAAAGCTTCGATGCTACTTTAAGTGGCAAACAGTTGCCCTTTAGTCTGTACACGGCCCTCGTGTGCAGCCTGTAGCTGCTTCACAGCGAATTATCAAATAAACTGTCTGATCATGATTTCATCCATGATAGCAACATATCATACTGAAATTATATATTCATTGACAGACAAGTAAAGACGTTCAATTCTGGTTATTTAATGATATCTCACAAAACAGTTGTGCTGACGTTTCCTAATGCTGGAAGCTGGAGCTTCTCAAGAAACCGATAAACTCAACAGAATTCCAGACATATTTTGGAGGGTTTCAGACTATTAGGAACTATCATGGGATCCCTAAGGGCATCAATGGAGAGGGACTTATGGTTATGGTTCCAGGATCACAGCATCTGTTGCAATGGTCACATTCTGTCAGAGGACCCGAGGACTAGTTTAATGCAGTTTAAAACCAGGGCCGTCAACGTGAACATGACTGCACATTAGTGCCACAAATTATTTTGACACCATTATTGTGAGTTCTGTTGCCTCCTCTGCTCAGAGCTCAACGGTGCACGTGACTGAGTAGAGATGCTGATTTCATTTGTACACAGAGTGGAATCATTAAAGACAGTTATAGTTATAGTTATGTTCACTGACTGCTGCTCTGTCTAACGGAGGGTGGGGGGGTCTCTCTCTCTCTGTGTCACACACACACACACACACACAAATACAAAAACAGACCCCCGCTGTGGTAAGACGCTCAGGTGGGCAACTCTTGTACTGTGAAATTAGCCATGAAAGTAGTTCATTAAACTGTCAATTAAAAACAAACGTGTTCATGTCAGCTCAGTGAGCTTTAAATATGTTAAAACAACAGCCTGGTTCACATTTGAACTGCAGACAATGTCAGGAGAAATTTTTATATCACACGTGTAATACACCCCGGGAGATCGTCCGAGCGAGAAGCGTCCTCACGGGAGAAACTCCGCTGTCAGTGAGCACAGGAGCCACAACACGATGGAAAACTTTTTGTATCCGTCACTCGACCGCAACAGCGTTGTGTTTTTGGATTAAAAGAAAACCCTAAAACCTCTGGGAACTTCAGTCTGTCATTCAGAAAGCAAAAGTGTAACAAGCTGCACTCATTATCACTCACTCTGGAGAACAGCATGAAATATTAATGCAACAATACATGTGTTCTGATCTATAGCTTTTACTAAAGGCAGGCACGGAGCTCTCCCTCAGAGAGAACGAACCTCGGAGAGCTGCAGGCATGCAGCTACAAGCAAATAAGACAGTGCAGCGGCTCAGTCTTCAAACACTTCAAAAGCAATCTCATTGTCCCTCCTTTAGCCTTGAGAGAATAAAAATGAGCGGTGGGGGGGGGGGGCGGCTGCGGCATTTCCATGGACACACAGATGGCTATCTGCATGCTTCGAAAATGTCAGACCACCACATTTACAGAGATCTATGCCGACACGGTGGTTCATTTAAGTTTGCAATTACAGGTCGTCTGAACGCACAAAGGAAACTGACGGCACTCCGCAGAATGTGGAGGATTTGACTCTTTAGATTCCTCCTTACAATTACCAATTACCGATCCATGGAGCTGCTTTGCATTGTCGGTACCGGCTGCTATAAAAATGCAGCAGCGATTGAATACGCTTTTCTGGCATCATCCGAGTCAAGAGGCTCTCCACCGCGGAGCGAGAGAAAAACAGGCGTGAGTGAGCAGGACAGACCCTGCTGAGTGGGAGGGAAGCTCGGCAGGCTGGACGAGGGGTGGGGCTGGGGAAATCATCTTTATCCTCTCCCTCTCTTTTTTTTTTCTAACACATTTTCATTCCCATGAACCCCTGGTGGCTTGCACTCAGCTCTGCCTTTCATAAGAAGGGAGCTGGCCGATTGCAGCTCGAGCCTGGCCTGCCACTCAAAGCTGCCGACAGACGTTTGAATACGTAGCAGGAAGGAAACTTCTGGGACGCGGTATTGATTACCGTGCTTAGGCATGACCGTAGCAGCGAGTCAATAGGGCACAACGTTAGCACCTGAGGTCTGGCACAAAAGCTGGCTCTCCAAGAGCAAAAAGGTGAAATAAATTAGTGCTTGAGACCGAGCAAGAGAGTGTTTGGGGGAGAATATCAAAAACACTGCAAGTTATTGAGAAATGTATATTGCCAATACGGTTTCAACACGTGCCAAATTCATGAATATATGGAATGTAAAGTCAAGTCAAACATGGGAAATCAATGAAACACAAGCAAGGCCATAACTGTAGCTCATCGTGACACAATGAAGATAGAGGGAAATCGAGGGAGGGATGGAGGGAGGGAAGGAGTAGTAAGCAAGCACCGTCACTGAGACGTAAGACAGAGAAAACGGAGGAGAGGATGAGAATGTAGCAGGACAGGTGCTGTGAAGCAACGGGGTTGTTTACCTGGAAGGCCTGCCAGAGTTGATCGGCCACGTCGCTGAGCTGAGAGAGGAGGTGACCAATGAGAAAGGACTTTGACACGGTGCTGCTCCCCAGGGTAATCAGGTACTGCATCAGTTTCTCTGCAGCCTGCAGCTAAAGTTTCAAAAAATACCATTTTGTTAATGAATCCCTTTAAGCTTTCTTTGTAACACACAGTCTGTCCATTTGTGATTCTACTGAGCACATTTTGGTTAAAATAAATATGCACCCAGTATTCAGACTTTTCAGGGTTTGTACAGGTTAAGTTAAATCAAAGTCAAGTTCATATCACAAAAACATATTTGAACAGAAACAAAGCATAAAAGTCTAAAACCAGTTGGAGCGGTGTGCTCTACAACACCATAGTTGAGGAATTACAAATAATATCCAACGTGAACAACTTCTAAACGTTTCAGTGTGACCAGGACGCATACGTGGCAGCAATTGAACAGGCAAACAAAGCCAAAGATTTCTCCTCCACAGAATTCCACTCCAATTCAAAAAAGCTTCCTCGCTGCTGTAGCAGCAGGAAGGACAGTTTCTGCAGCCTGCCACATAGATTGTGTGACTAACATTAGCACAGAGCGCAAAAGAACAAGAAATATGTTAAATGTACTAAGTAAACTGTAAGGTAAGACAATACAGCACATGGCAGGAATAAAGGACAGCGTGTCCAGTGCAGAGCTGCAACAATACGTCCCTCTCAGAAACAGATTCATCAAACACACTGATCGACTAATCATGTCAGATGTTAGGATTTGTAAAATGATTCGATGAAAAGTGAAAACTATAAGAAACTCAACTAGTAATTTACATTTAGTAGACACATTTATCCAACAGATAACTAGTTGACAGCAAGGGCAACTTTGACGGTTTCGGATCGGGCCAAAGGACACGGCTTATAGTCTGGACTCTATAAGCCGGCGCTCGGACACGTTTGGTTCTGACCAGACGTTAAAAACTTGAAGGCTTTTTAAACAAACACATTATTGACTTTTTTTTTTATATGTAATGGTAATGTGGAGCTGAGCTGCTCCTGATGCACAGAGTGGTGAGGTGAGACTTTATTAACTCTAGTTTTCAGTGCACATGCTGAACAAGGAAAACATGCAGATACCAGTAATATCCGATCGGCCCGTGGTCTCCCATCCACTGTCATGTTAATCGCAGCAGCTTGTGGGCTGATCTTGTAATCTCTGTTAACACTCCAAAGCAAAGGATGACTGCAGGCGAGCTACCGTACACCAACTACTTAGCACCATTCACCACAAATCTTAAAGCCGAGCAAGTTCTAGTGGACTGTCTAACAGATTTGGGAATTGTACATCGATTCGGGGATCTGGAACAATACTGCTGCTAAAATCACATCTAGAATGAATGTGTCATGGTTGTGTCCCTGCCCCAGCCGGTCAAGTTGTAGTTTACATGCATGTTTGTGACTCACGTTCTAACTAGTTCGCCCATGAGTCCAAGTGGACATTTGTGAAATTCCCTCCTGGTATTTCTTTGACAGGACAAACCTGAATTCATCATTATCTTTTGACTTTTGATGTAAATCTAATCAGCAACACATCTGTGCTACTTTTGGAGAAATTCACTGAGGAAGAAACGGCCTCGTGAGTGGAGCAGCCAAATGAAGGCGTAGACGTTCAGACAGAACATAATGCCACTCCAGGCTGGTTATGGTTTTAATTTCTCTGTTGCTGGGGTGTTATGCTGTTACGTGCAGCCTCATTTATATTCACTCCACTTTTCATATATTTAACTGGGCGCAGACTGTCCTCTGTTGTCGGGCCAACGACTGGAGCTGGGGATAAATGATTTGGCTTACGGGCATCACAAGCATTGTTTCCTTTCACTGTGGTCTGGGGAATTCAACTCTTAACCTTGCACAACACTGAAAACCATAAATACTTTTCAGTTTAATGCCAAAATGTGATCAAAAGGAGAAACCGAAATACATTTAAAATCTACCCTGAAATTCAATTTGCTTTGTATTGCCAGTGCTGCCAATTACCTCGAAATGATATGAGAACATTGTGTGAAATTGTCTGGAATGATTATCCTATCAAGGGATTAATTCATAATTTGAAACAACTGAAGGGAGGAGATTGTAATTCATTTTTTTCCTAACCAGATTTTCTCAGGCTGCAGAGTAATGAAGCCTTCCCTCTCTCCGCGTCAACCTGTTTGACCTTTTGATGCACAGGTTTGATCAGACCGGCTCATGTGGTTTACGTTGGAGTCAGATCTGAAAACAGACAAATGACATGGATGGACGTTGCCTTTAACGTGTTGGTTGTGCAGCTAAATTAGAATTCTCGCTGCATTGACCTGCTGACTCACCACCGCTTCACCATGTCTACACTATTCTGTTCATCCACAAATATCTTTTCATCTCATTCTTTCACCTTCAAAATCCCGCAGTGCTGATGTCATGCTCCAGAAAGCGAGATCAAAGTTTTCTTAAGATTTACTCAGCTACCAGCTTTCAACAAATTGTCTCCAGCTGACAAAAGGACTAATACATTTTATTTCTGTTCTTAATCATTTAATTGTTTAGTCAAAAACTAGGGGTAGACATTTATCAGATTTATGAAAGTTTAAAATTTAATTTTTTGGTCACCAAATGCAACAGCTCTGCATTTTGAACAATTAGAGAGAAAGTTAGAAAGGACTTTTCTTCTTTAGTCCTTGATGGCAGATTTTGGCATTCTTTTGGTATAACTCTGTTGTTCCCATACAAAGTGAAAAAAACATTCCCCCACTGAAAACAATTTTGGTAAAGTACAGGATGTTGGATACACAATTCCAAATGTGTCAAAAGGTTCCATGAAGGCACAGGTTTGACGCAACAGTAAATCACTGTCCTGCTTTCACACCATTATCCAACCAGACCTCTGAGATCGTAAAAGTTCAAATTTGATGACAATTTTATGAAAATAGTAATAAAATTCAGATCTAGTGAGGAACTGTTAAGTAAATGGAAAAGAGTGAAGGAATCCTGGATCTAAAGTTCTGCTGTGTTCCCTGCTGGATTCTCATTCTGCATTTCTGACATTCCTCTGTGCATGTCAACACTATTATTTCCTTTAAAATATGTAATTGTTTTCTAAATTCTTGAAAAGCTAGAGAACCATCTTCTCCTCACTAATTAGCTGAGAACCCTGAACATCATCTTCTGACAAAGCTGCATTTAAATGACTTGTAATGCCATTCTTCCTGTTTACAGGCATGTGCTGTGGCAGTAACACTGACAGGCAGGCCGGTGCCGTTTGGGGTGGAAATGCATGAAGTGAGCTGGATCCAATAAATGCGAAGGTAATAAAAGTTCTTCTAGTAGACAAAAGGATGACACAGTGTGATGAGGCGGGTGTGAGGCTATATGAGGCCAGCCAGACACTAAACTGTTGTCATCCCAGAAGGGCCATTACGTGAAATATGTCTGCAGTTCAACACGGCGAGAGTGACATTTGAATGAAGCCACTCGGGATTCAGAAGCTGCAATTTCATCGTCTGGGCTCACCGTCACGTCCAGTCTTCTCTCTCGCAGACCGTAACTACTCCTCCAGGTGTGTCTGAGAAACTAAGCCAATAATAAGAGGTGTCCTCGTGGACGAGGCACGACACGCCGCTGGGTAAACTGTAGCTGCTCACAGCCTGTCTCCTGAAGATGGAACACACTCAGGCTGCCGAGCTTATTGTGCTGCTTTCATTGTCTTACTACAGAGCTGACAGGGGGCACAAACCTCTGTGGATCCCCACAGTACAGAAACTTCCGGTAGCAGAGAGACTTTCCGTCTGCAAGAAACACTTGTGCTTTTTGACAGGGATCGAACAAACGACAAGTTAATTGTAGACCTGTGTGCAGATCGTTTTGATGCTGTTCCACCAACTTCATGAAGCGTTAATAATGAGGTTCCACGCTACAAACACAGCATTCAACCAAACTGCACTATTACTACAACTTTCATCACCGTTCTGAAGCCTCGAGTGTCAAGTTTCAACCAATTGTAGAGACAGGCGCTGCAGCCTGCCAGTCAACCTTACACCCATCAGCTGCACCATTACGACCGCCTGTGCACTGTGGCTCTATCACTGCCATTTGTTCGAGGATTGTCACTGCACTGCATTATTATGACGTGTCATGAAGCCAGATTTTAGACTTTTTCACTGGTGATGTCGAAGCTCCTGTACACAGCTACAATGCAAATTCCTTCCGTTAGACTGGCACTTACAAGCTATTACAGTGGAAATGCATTCAGAGGTTCATGAAGACACTGTAACCCGGACAACTTTATCCCTCCACAAATACAAAATTGTTTTGAACAGCGTGTATGATAATTAGTCTGGTGTCAGAATGTTTTAGAATCGTGTCCCAGTGGTTGTTTTCCTCTGCTGGCACTTCTAATCTTGTCAGGAGACTTTCCGGTTTTATAAATCCCCTACCCTTCATCTCCGACCTCCTCCCCCACGTCTGAACTGTCTTGAACAATCGTTTTGATTGACAGAGCGATAAAGTGTTCAATGAATGTCAACAGGCATCCCCAAAGTCATTCACAATGTCCCAGTAAATGCTATACAATGACTATAGTTCATGAAAGGCTTCTTCTGATAGGGTATATGATCTTCTGTGGTCTAAGACAGCGGTGACAGAAAATGAGGAAACTGCGTTTTGAGTAACACAAATTAAAGACTCTGGTTTGCTTGCTAATGTTACAAACTGCAGGTGCAAACACTGCAAATAGCAAAATGAGATAAAATATTAATTGTCTGCATACAAGATGTTAACTGGAAACTGCAGTTACAGACTTTAAAGAATGTGAAGGGCACATTTTATTTTATATGGTCCCACAAAAGTGGGACCGACATTATATGTTAAGGCAGTTAAAAAGTGTGTTTGAATTAACCATTTCCTGAGGTTTACCAATTCAGAGCAATAAATTCATCTGAATTCCTCAACAGAATTCATCTGTTTGAAGGTTAAAACTACTGAAGTGTAATTAATAAAACAAGAAAGTGAGTGAAAAGACAGTTCAACTTTAACCTAAGAAAGCAGGTCAAACGTCAGGTGAAGCTGAAGGGAATTATTGGCGTTAGTTGGCTTATTGATGAAGGGTTGAAGTGTGAAAAAGAGTTAAAGAGAATCAAAATAGGTTGACGTGTTAGAGCCACCTGCAGATGTGCCATCACCATCTCTGGGGTTACAAGCCTCCACCAAGCAGCCACGTTGTATTTCACTGAATCTGTGTGCCTATTTTTAAAAACTTTGCTCGAGGGTTTCATGAGGTTCCGCATTCATAACAAGGGAGAAAGTGGTAAATCGACAGACAAACCAAAAAAACCTCAGGCCACAAGAGTCACAGATAGAAAGGCAACACCGGTCAGACTGAAACTGAGGGTTGGAGATTTTTAGCTTAAAAGACGACCACAGGAGCCATTTTGCCTGAGTTTGTTTCTGACAATGACTGACTCTCTGCAGCCACCATCTAAATCACTGTTCTGTGGTGCATATTATGATGCCAATATTGCATAAGCTGCTTTTATGATAGCATGGTGTCCTGGTTGCCTTTCAGTCTCTCCTCTAAAGAAAACTGCCAGCATCAGTCGCTTGTTCACGTTCCTGTATATGACGTTTACTTGGCAAGAACCTGTAGTCACTCAGAAAATCATGACACATGGATAAAACTAAGATGAAAGTGGTGCCACGTTACAGAGCCCAAAACTACCAAATGATCACTGTTTGATTCCCACTTAATTCGAGCCTTAAGTGCAACAGTTTAAATCTGTTCACAACATTTGCAATCTAGTATACAGTATGGTATACAGTTCTATAGCCTAATTTGTTGTATAGTGTACGTACAAATATGTGTCATTCTACTTTATAAGTTATCTGATAAATGTGCAGCTACAGCTCATCCATTCGTTTCAAGAAGCTCCATTTTCCCCATGAAGTTTCAGCCCCAGCTGCTCACTGCGTGCTAAGAGCTTCTCCCGAAGCTCTCATTTCGGACCACCGTTCACCCTTCACACCAAAGGGCATCCACTACAGAAAAAGGCGGAGAATCCAATTTTTCCAGGCACGGTAGCCTCAATGGACCAGTGTGCGCCGCAGCCACAAGGTGTTGCATTCTGAGCAACGGGCACAGCTGTGTTCAGTGACCCGTACCACCCACAGATGAACGATCACATTTTCAAAGCGCTCTCTCGGCCCGCATACGCCCACATTTGACTCAGAGTAACGAGTTCACGCCCGTTCACCGACGCTTTGTCAAAAAATGTTCTGGAGAAAAAACAAAAAGCCGGCTGAAGGAGAGCGAGCGCATCAAAATCATTAATTACACATGCAGAGAGCATCACAAACGACTGCTATCAAAAAACACTGTTCTGGAAAAAAAAACAAAAGGGGGCCGCTGGAGGCAGGAGTGAGCTGG
Source organism: Channa striata (assembly GCA_033026295.1). NCBI lineage: Eukaryota > Metazoa > Chordata > Actinopteri > Anabantiformes > Channidae > Channa > Channa striata. The sequence continues at coordinate 1,267,850 of CM065170.1, forward strand.
GCGGTTTCCACAAGAAAACGTTTAAATAATTTTAATCAAAATCATTTTTTAATAATACAAAAAATAAATAAACAAATTAGAAGAAAATAAATAAGAAATTAATAAGAAAATCAATCAATCAATCAATCAGTAATAAGTAAATAAAATAATAATAATAATTATAATAATTAGGATTCAAATGTCTGTATTAACAGTTATTTAAGCTGTCTTCTGAACACTGTGTAATCTTGCTGGCTAAACACTCTATAACTGGGTTTTGAGACCCTGACGGCTTGAAGATGATCATCAGTAATTCTGGACCTCTGCTTGAATTTCAATTGTTTACACAAAGAACGTCAAATATACGTCACACGTCATTTCCGCGTGCCGTTCATAACAAACTCGCGGCCACACTAACATTAAACTTTAATAATAAGGTGGGGGCACTGCATCAAAAACAGCTGGCACTCATGAGTGACATTTAGAAACTAAACTACAGATCCTCGGGGTGGTACGTGTTTTATGTGCTTCGATTAAGTGGTTGTGTTATAATTCTACATTAAATAAAAACATAACCCATCTTAAATATGAGAAATATATCTGGCAGTTCAGTTGCAAAAGTTTCCATGTACGCAGCATGTGGTGGTTTTTTTTTTGATGGAGAAACCTGCATCCCACACAAGATGTTGCACACAAATCTCTATTTTTGTCAGAACGGTGTCTTTTCGAGTTTTGTGCCATTAAGCATTAGAAATGTCCCTCCGCCCACACGATTTGCACATCTCTGCCTGAACATATTCTCCTGACAGATCCTAACAAGTCAGGACACCTCCAGGGCTCTCCCACATTGTGATGAAGACAAAAGATTTTCCAGATAAGGGACGTCACTGAGCAGATTTCCTTTTCTCCGACACTTTGGTTATAAAATCGTATCTGATTTTGTTTATACAAAAACAATTACTCGTATGATCGTGTACATGTGTGATGTGCTTTTGTTTTTAGATGGTATACAGTGTATCAGTATGTTCTTCTTTGCCGTACTCTGAACATTCCCTGCTGGTGTAACATGCATCTTATTCCCAAATATATATTCCATTATTGGGTGTCCTTCTTGAGAAATCAGGAAACAAAAGAATTAAAACAGTATAAACACGAAGGGACGTGCGTAATTGACCAAAATTTGTATTTTTGCTGATTTCTGGTGCTGTAGAAATACTTTGTGCCTTCTCCATGGCCAGGTCACTACACGTACCAACAATGTGGTGATTTCTACTGTGGTATAATTAACACCGTGTTTTAGTAAGCAGCAGAATCCCTCAGGCAACTCCGATCACCCAAACCCGGGATGGCTGTCTGGAAACATGCGCAGTGCGTCTTCTTAGCAAATCAAATGTTTTATTCATCTCTTCTCAATCTGTGACTAATGCATGCTCTCTTAAAGATGATTTAGCGCTTACATAATTAAGTACTGTCCTTCCACAACAATCGCACACCGACTAATGGTCACTGCTGCTTTCATTTATTCGACCTTATAAAAGTAAGCAGTCCTGTAGGGCTGCAGGCGACATGCCTCTGTGGGGCATTGAGGTTTCTCAGAGACAGATTGGTGCCGTGTTAATGGAAGTCCTCATTAAATTTAAATTATTTACACCCTCCTCACCACCATCATTAGTTTCACTGACAACTGCTAAACATCTCTGAGCCGCTTCGGAAGAAAACTCCGCTCACTTCACTATTACACGTGACAAACCGAGAGAATTGGCTGTGAAGAGGAAATTGCCTGCAGCCATTTTAGCGGAGTAAGACGTACTTTGAGCGTTTGTAGAGCAGCAGACGGAAAAAACTTCATCCTTGTCAACTCAGGCTCACTTTCATCTCCATTACCCTGCTGTCAGGGCCTGTCATGACAGTAACATGTACGAGTCAGTGACGGGACGCCCACAAGAAGCTGTGAAGTTGGTTTCCAAGGTCTGAGCTCTGAGTGCAGGGTGTCACCGAGGATACGGCATTGCTCCTTTAGTGTGATGAAAAGATGTCCTTTCCAAGGTTACAGTGGATTAGCAATACACAAACACGTGAAATGTGAACAAAGACTCTCGTTGGAGGCCATTTCATTTCCAAAAATAAATACTATGATATAGCACATTAATGCGAGGTGTGTGAATAGGACAAAGGTCGGCCAATGTTAGGCTTTAGAGAGCAGGGAGGACAATGGCTGGTATCCGACTTATGAATATATTTTCCCCGCTCTCTTTTTATCTCACATAAAACACAATTAATAGTAAATCTCAACTTCAATATTTGAATGTTGAAAATATACGAATGTCTAATTATAATTTAAATTTTAAAAAATAGCACTGAGCAAAGTAAATGAATTCAGAAATAAATCAGACTTAATTTTGGCTTTAAATGATATTCGCAGAGTAACGAGGATACCTGACCCTGGTCAGCCTATAATGTTCGTTTCATGTGTTCTGATTCACCTGTATGATCATTTTGGAGGCTGTAGCGTTTGTTGTTGCTGTTGAGTGTTGCGTTACGTGATTGTGGAGACTCGTGTCTCTGTATATCAGAGTACAGTAATAACGGCATATTTCTAACTATTCATATAGCAGCTGAATCAACAAATTTAAAACTCATTGAACTAAGACTGTGGAGCTGGTGGATTAGAAGGACTTAGAACTCATTCATTTCTGCAATGGTAAAGTCACAAAATAGACTCCAATATCTCCCTTAAATAAAACACACTCTGCAAAAAAATAAAAACCACAGTCTGGGCATAAATCACTGATCCTCTGCCTCTCGGCTCTGTGCTGAACAGGTAGTCCACTACCGGCAGAGGGAGGGCTGGGTTTCTTGCTGCTGTCGGTCGGAAACTACACCAACACCAAGCTTTTAGATTCATAGCAAACAGGACTAAATGGCACAGTCAGCTTTCGCATTTGCTTCTGCCCACACCGCCGGCAGAGCTGATATTCCCGTTAATCTGAGTCCTCCCGTCCACTCTGTGCATACGGAGCAGCTGAGCTCTGCCCTCGGTCGCAGTGAGCAGACCGAGAGGAGAGAACGTAGCATAAATACGACAACTCACACACTGCTCGATTTTTAGTGCCAGTTACATGCAGCTGGTTGACTCGTTGACACTGATTTTGCCGTATAATTTTAGACAATTTTTCTACATGTGAGTGAAATGATGGAAGTGTAGGCTGCAAATGTTAAAAAATGTCAAAGATTGTCTGATTGTTCACAAGTTACACAACTTTTCTGGAAATGAAGTCTATAGAATTACCACATTTCTTTCGTCCTACATTTCAAAATATATACAAATGAGTCATATTTGAGCATTTTCTGTCTTTGTGCAAGTTTTCAATCACATATGAAATAAAATATGCAGCACATAACTCAAATTTTATGTGACATCTGTCGGCTCACTCTGTACTGTTTGACGTGACTGTCAGGTGGTAAGAGAGCTTAGTGGCATTTCTGTTTTGTGGGGATCATTCTGCAGCAAAGTACAGCAAAGTAAAACCCATGTCAGACTTTTCATATTCAAACCAGTCATGTGTCTGGTTAGTCAAGTTTACTTTCCTCCATTGTTTGCTGATGTTGTTGCCATGTCAAGAAACAACCCCCCAAAATTGCTAAAAATATTGCTTTGAAAATTAGCAGCACAATGAAACCAAGTAAAAAATGAAATGACAGACGTCTTTTTATGATCCCACGATATCTACAGACATAACACAGCCTTACTTAGAAACTGAAGGTAGAAAACATGCTGCTGAAGACGTTGCCTCATAAGAAAATGACACTAGAGCTGGTTCTTTAAAACTAAAAACAATTATGCATTTTCTTCCTGTTATCAAGTTAATTTCTATTTTAAAAAAAACATTTTTTTCTCCCTTTAATTGTTTTCACTGTCAGGGGTAATCCTCCAGCTCTAAGTGGCCACTAAACACTAATGAGGAAATACCGTGTGCATGCAAACATGGATCCCATTACTCACCCTGCTGAGCTGATTACTGTGCAGCAGCATCGCAGTCAGCTCCCTCAGCGACTCTTCCACACGTCTCATGAACCCCACAGATGGCAGCCTCTGAGCGGAGAACAGGTCCATCGCCTGGGCCGCAACCTGGCAGGCCTGTAGGACCAGGTCACGGGGACCCAGTGGAGGGGGATCCCTGCATGCATTCACCACCGAGTCGAGGAGCTGGCACACAGAGTCCATCAAAAGCGACCCCGTCTCCCCGTCGGGGCTGAACCACAGAGCTTCGAGGCCTCTGCTGTTCCCCTGTACCCGATTTAGGGCACACAGCGACTGAAGGAAGTGCACATGAGGCAGCTCTGCTGTCCCCTGAGGACCTGCATAGACACAGGATGGAGCTGGTGGAAGAGGGGAAGTGACGGCAGAAGGGGGGTCCTGCAACATGAGGTCACGAGTCTCTGAGTCACAGTCTAGTGGATGAGCTGAGCTGCGGACTGCACTCTCCGACCCAAAGAGCTCAGGTGAGACATCATCCAGCTTGCAGCTTTGACCTGGTGGAATTACAGCAAAAGAGAAATGAGTCCAACGTCGAGCTTGATACAATTTCAGTAATAGAAAGTAACTGCAATTACTACTAAACGCATTTACTTTCCAAGTACTGTGTTTCGGAACAATTATGAAGCATTTACAAGGGTTTAACCCAACAGTGCACGAAGTAGTGAAGACCATTTCTAAGATGGTCTAAGCTCTATTTACAATGAATCTCACACGTAGAAGATACATATTTTTATATTTTATTTTAAATCTGTGCTAATAATCTGATTTTGCTTGTACTCCTAAAAAAAAAAAAGAATCAACAAGTCACTGAAGTACCAAAATGTAAACAAAACCAGCTTCTGCTTTTTAAACAATGAGAGCATCTCACGGTTCATTTTATTAGGTTTCTGATTAAAAATGTTCATGCCTTACATTGTAAGAGCAGAAGAATGGCAATTCCTCTTCCAGAAAGCTAAACTTAAGTCCCACTTCTGTTTAATAGTGTCTGTGTTTACGAGCAGCTGCACCAGCAAATTAGTATGACCTTCTACTAGCGTGACCTTTTCATAAAAGGGTCACACAAGCAGAAATGTATCACAATGCCTGTGTGAGAATTGTACAATGTTTACTGTGTGCAGTGTTGAAAATGACAAGGCCAAGTCATTTCAATCTCCAGTTAATACTTTTTACTACCATATTATAGGAGGATAAAGACGATCTTTGAAAATGTTTTTGCCAAGTCACAGCCCTCAACTCAAAAAGTAAAAAAAGAGGAAGAGAATAATCTGTAAAGGTGGTTTGGCGCATGATGACATCAGAATGCAGGAGGCAAACTGACAAGATTGGCAAAAAAAAGGGATAGAACTCAACATAGACAGAACGTATGATTATAACATAAAAATAGTACTGTATAGAGTCAACAGTCAAAAATAATTATTACTGCAATTATTATAAAGCTCGACATGATCCCTGTCCTTAGGAAAAGCAGTGTGGGAGAGGGACTTCTACAGTCGCCCTTTACATGGGTGATGTAGTCCTCGTATATATAGTCTGTTTCAGAATCTGTTGTGCTTCTATTCTAAAATGAGTTTCATATTATAAATACATAAACATCCAAACATTAGGACTCTGTTTCTTATTTTACAAGAACACTGTGCTAAAACATCCACTTCCACTAGGTGCCTGTAAGTAAATTGCTTTTGCTGTGATGCCCCATTACTGACATATAAAGATTAAGAAATAAAGGAAAACACAGCGGCGAGAATGAGAGTCGAGAAATAAGGTTTGTTTTTGTATTGTCCACATTAAATCAGTCAAAGGCTTTTCACACAAATGTGATGATAAAGAAGCAATTCTCTTTTTAAGGAAGACACTGACGCGTGCCTCCAGTCCCTTATTTGAATTTTTGACTGAATTCAGATTTTCAGACTGTGCAGATAAAGTCGCATAGTGCGATTTTAACATTCATGTATCGTACCATCACTCACTAAAACAGTATCACCGTCTAAATTATTGGGTTTCAATTCTGTTCTCTGACCATTTTCTAATAACATTTGAATTTATTTTATTAGCTCAAAAAGAAAACAGGTGGTTCATCATTTCCACAGCTTTCACTGCACCGTCTGCCCTCAGCCCTCAGGGTGTGAGATTTAGGACGACAATTGTCTTCCTTGAAATAAATGCTGTCATGAAGGCACCGATATTTATTCTTCTATATGGAGTAGAGGATAGTTTCTGAATAACATTTGAAAGTTTATTAGACACTAGAAAGAAGTTTTGCAGTAGGTGTTTATCTGAAAACACTGTTTTAATTTAAGGAAATGATCCCTTCATCATCAAATATTTTCTACAGCAGCAGGTCGGAGGCCTCAGCGAGCCCAGAGAGGAGTCCTGTATCAGGCATTTTCCAAACAGTAATAGAAACGCATTTCTAGGAAGCTCCCATTAGGACGCGTATCCCAGGTCCAGACACACTGAAGGTCTTCTTTTGGTCTGCATTTAAACCAATGAAGCATGTCTGTTAAAGACTGCAGCCAAAGTGACACCAACCTACATCATATTTCAACTTTGACACAAGCGCTTATCTTCTAAAATGAAGAATAACGTTTTAAAATGCCACAAACATGAGCCAACAGCCAATTGTCACATTGCTACAACAGGGCAGTTTGCCTTCCCGGGAGCGAAGGGCCCTTCTTCTTACCTATAAAGCTTTAAACGGCCAAGCCCCATCATATTTAAAAGATCTCTTAGTACCATATCATCCTACTAGACCACTTCGGTCCCAAAATGCAGGCCTTTGTGGTTCCCAACCGCTCTGTCACTCTTGGGAGCTGGGCTGCTGAAACAACCAGAGTCACACCTGGCAAAGCGGATCTCACTTCCGAAGACATTTAGTGTAAGAGAAGCTAATGGAGCCATGCCGACACAACATTTTGAAAAGCAACATCAGAGTGGTGAGAGCAGCAGACAGACTGGTCAGTGCCAAGTTTGTTGGGTTTTCTCTACCTGTTTGTATAGTCTGCAAAGAAAGTGCGAGACCTTGTTGTAAATTGGCGCTATATAAATAAAGTTGAATTGAATTGAATTGAATTAAAATCAGCTCCACCTTTTGTTTCACATCAAGTTTCTATAGTAACACTGACATTTGTCCTTTTTATTCATCACTATAAATGAACATCACACAAGTCAAGTGCCTATAACCTGGTTTCGAGCAAATAAAGCTTGACATCAAACAGTTTATGACATGTTGATAAAGAAATGAACCTGACAAATCAACACTTGTGAGGATTAGATGTGTTCTCGTTAGCAGCCCCGTGTGATAAAGTCCGGACAACAGGTTTCGTGTCTGAGCTCCTCTGAGGATCGTGTCAGACTGGTCGTGCCCTTAAGATGTGATGCTCTGCTCAGACTCAAGACATCAGCAAACACACGCTCTGTTTGGATACGTTTATGACCTGTCGGCAGGTCAGTGGCTCCTCCTGTCAGCTGCTCTGAATGTCACTCAATGAATTATCCTGAAACTTTCCAAGGTTAAAACTGATAAATGCAAAGATTATTCTAAACAAGTGCAACCCCACGTGGCAACACAAACAAGTGGTGCCCCTGCTGTTACCATGTAAATAGCTAATATTGTTTTATTTCTAGTAACCTCCGCATACCTGCCGTCTGCGCGCTGCTCTTCGGGCTTGACATCACCCTGGTGATCAGCACCTCCTGCCGCAGCCTGAGCACCTCCTGCTGCAGATCCTGGGCTTTTTTCTTCCAGCTTTCATCCTGGCTCTTCAGCTTGCAGGCCAGAGCCTCAGCGTACTCTCGGCCACTCATACCCTGGGGCCTGCTCTTTATTATGGCCACAGCCAGGGCTACTTTGGCTTTCATGAAAATCCAGTTTGCTTGACTGGCTCCTATTAAAAAAAAAAAAAAAAAGGCTTTAAGAATGTTATCTAGGTACATAGAGGCTTGCTGCAGAAAACTGAGCAGCACACTGATCCCACACTGTATGCACTCTCAGAATTCTTTTATCGTTTTAGTTTAATAAAAAAAAAGAGCAGGTGTAAATACTGTTTGGGATTTTCTGAGAAAGTGCTGCTACCCCTGGCTATTATTCACGCGTTTTGTTTTTGCCCACTGCCATTCTTTTCTGATGTAGTTCTCTATGCTGCAAATAATAAATAATTTCAATAATTAATTATTAAATTAATAATTTAATTTTTAAAAAAGCACTATGCATTTTTCCACGTAATACAACTCGTTACCAAAACACTTGAAACACATGAAAAAATAAAATTCAAGTAGAATACTGTCTTGCAGTAGATCTCTTTTCTCACAAACGCTGACATATTCAGCTGAGACGGAGCCCCGGAAAGGACAAAAACACGGTTTAAAAACAAGAAAAACTTCGCAAAACTTTATGCAAAAACGCTTTTACTACAAACATTCTGTATGATCAGCTGATCTCCACGGAAAACAACAACGGAGCTGGACCGGACACGGACCGTCACTTGAACCCTGGCGTCCACTGTCCGTTAATAAGAAAAGTGTCTTTCCCTGAAGTGAAAACCACGTTCATGTCGAGAACTCTTACGCATTTATACTTAGTGGCTTGTATTTTGTTTTGATTTGTTTTATTTTACAATTATTTGTTGCCAAAAGCAGCACAGAGAGTAACGCTGAGTGACGTCAACCACCGCTTAGCGTTCGCTAGCACCGAGGCTAACAGTGCTAACTTTACTAGCTCATACCGTCAATTAAGCCGCTGACGCTGAGTTAACCCGGTTAACCGGTTAACCGGTTAACGGGTTAATTTTTACTGCTGCCACGGTCACTCGACTTTGTTAAGGATTCGGTGAGACCCGTCCGTTACCGTTTAGACGTCCTGGCTGCGGCTCCATCACCGGCGTCTGTCCCGCTCAGCGACGTCAATTAGCCTGACGGCTGCACAGGTGTGACGGAAAAAAATGTAACCCGGAAGTTAGTGACGGTGTAGCGTTCACGTGCCTTTCAGAGATCTTTGCAGTTTGTTGGACGAATCGACTTATTAATATTGTTCATTCAACTGGAACAACAAGAGGTTGGGACTTATTTTAATGCAAAAAACCCTCAAATATAGGATTTGTTAAATCACTTAAACCTTTATTTATACCTGCAACAAACTCTGGTTTGGTCTGTTGTCTGAGTCTTTGATGCTCCACAGTCGGTTCAGTCCCTCTGTGCCTGTGAAGACACGCTGTGGCTTTGTCCTGCTCAAATATCCACCGACTTCCTGCGAAAAGACGCTGCTCTGTCCTCCTCCCCGCTGCACCTTTCACAGACGGCGGCCTGGACGCTCTTTGTCCTCTGACGTCCATTATTTCCCTGATCCTTTCACCGTATTGTGAAGCGTAGCTGCTGAAGGACCTGATTTTTCTTTCTTACGCTTCTCTCCCGAGGTTTGGCTCAGAGTGATGAGCCGTGACCATGTCTGCCAAGATCTTTGCCTGTAAACACTAAGCCTCCTTTTACACCCAGTCCTGATCCGCTCGCCCGGTACCGATTCACCTGCTCATTGGAGAAATGATTGAAATGAACTCTTTAATCTAATGTCACTTTAGGTCTAAACCGGTGGACAGTGCTCCAGCAGCACTCAAACATTTTTGCTTTTGTCAGATGAAGTCAGATTGTAGTTGTTATTGCCTTAAAGAAAAGTCCCAGCTTTTCAGGAAAAGAGTGATATTAAAACACGAACACACACAATGAATTGCTGACACAAAGTCCAGCTACAGAAAACAATGATGTGCCAAAGATTTATTCAAAGATTATGAGCTGCATAAATCTTTCAGGTCTTGAGCTTCCGTTGATCTGTGTCTGGAGGTTTTGGCTTTGTGCCGCACCTTGTACCCTCACCGACACAGGGAGCTGATGTCGCTGTTATCACTGCTCGTCTGTGTCTCCGTTTGTCTTAGGAGCACGCGGAGAATTAACACGGCACAGGCTTTCGACTGGTCTGGAAATGGAGACACTCTCCAGCGTCATGCATCAGCGCGTCCTAAATGCAGGACAAACATTTACTTGGCAGCCTGTTAATTTACTTCAAATATTAACATTGTTGATAGACAGATGGAGCGGCACAAAAGTTCCTTGGAGAACAGCAATTTAGTCTTTAGTAAACACAAACTGACATTTGGGCATTTCTGATTATCTAATAAAAGAAGAGAAGTGGAGATGACTTAACTTTATCGCCATCACAACAAGATGAATTCATGCAGCTGATCCAGCACTTACATTAGACACACAGAAACATGATACGCACATTAAATAACTGTTTCCTACCTACCACCAGTGTATGTTGGGACAATGAAGAGGTTAGAAAATTGGTTCAGTAGAGACAGAAAACAAAGGGGGGAAATCATGTTTTGAATAAAATAACACGTTTGAAATCGGCACCACATCCTCACTTATGTTTGGGCCTTTGCCCTGCTTCCTGTAATCTTTAAATTTTTTAATCCAACGTTTCTCACTTCATGGTTAAGCACAGGTTTACCAGTATGGAACAATAACAGCCTGTAAATGCGTTGACGATGCGACGGACACAGGAAACAAGCTGTGGTCTCCTGTAATAAAGTGCAGAGACTCTTACCACTCTGCTCCCTGGCCGCGTGTCAGAAATCTATCATCATATTCAGCTCTGTTAACGTCTGAGCTGTCCGAGGTCGTCAGGCTGCTCCTCTCAGCGAGCTCCATTCGCCAGCCTGTGTCAGAGGACCGACACCCTGTTAACCTGTTAGCCTGCCTCCAAACCCTCAGGCCTGGTGACCCAGCTCTGGGCTTTCATGAACGTGCTCAGAGAGAAAGAACACAGGAACTCTCTGGGAGGAGAAGGAGCAGTTGGAAAAATGGAGAGGACATTTTTATGAAATTTAGAGCAAAAAATACGCCAATTTGACATCAATGGTAGCACCAATATTTCACATTTTCTATGAACTTACCCCAGGTCTGGGACTTTGCAGTCCGCTGAGGGGACCAGCAGGTGGATTATGTCCCTACCTAACACAGAACATTGGTCTCGATTTCTTGTTTAAACCTTAACCTTCCTTCCTTTCTGATTGTAATGCTCGTGTTAAAGGTCCACTGCACGAGGGCGTCCTACTGCAGCATTGAGCTGGAAATGATATTTGTTAATAATTACTCAGTGTGTTATATTTGCTTACTTTACGTCGGATGGTTGGTTCAGTTTGTTTTTATTGTTTGTCCTGACTTTGGTTTATTTTCCCCAGGAGCTGTCATTTCTTTGTCTTTGTCCACTTGTTTGCGTTTGGACAAATAATTAAAAATGAAAAAATCTGATTAGACAATGGACCATGTTGCCTTCAGTGTCTGTCTGAGTTCAAGCCACTAAGTGATGAATAAATATGTGCATATACATTAGCTGTTACTATTTTCAATATTGTTTTCAGCTCGTTTTGTGACACTATGACTGTATGATATCGGCACATTTCCAGCAGCAGTCCCTCAAAGTCCACACAATGAATATTACTGCTGCATAACTGCAGATGAAAATTACCTGCAATAAGTTGACACCTGTCCCAGTCTCAAAAAATGTAAAACCAATAAAAATGTTTGTCTGCAACAATAAGCAGATAATCTCATAAAGGATTTATGATGAAATGGAGACTGGAGGGCAGAGACTGGATTTGAAAGCGCGTGTGTGAAGGACAAACCCGGACAAGGAGACGATCGACCACTGAGAACAGCCCAGTTAGTTCAGAGGAGAGGCCGGTTCCATCAGCCGGGTCCATGAGCCGGTTCCATGAGCTCCCTGACATCAGGTTCTGCTCGTGACCTTCATCAACAAGTGAATTTCAAAAAGACATTTTGGCTCTCGTGATTTTCTTGGAGCCGTTGTTCAGTTTTCATGTGGTGAAGATGACTGACTTTTTTTTTATATATATATTGTGCATGTGGTTTTGACAACGTAGAAATCCATCCGCCTGGTTCGGGTGGATCACTGCTGGAAAAGGATGAATAATTGAGATAAAAGAAAATAAACGCCAGGACTCCCTTACCCGTTGGAGACAGAGAGAGAGAGAGATGGGAGGGACAGGAGAGAGAGAGAGAGATAACGGGCGCTATAAAAGCGGCAGACCGACTCCAGCAGCTCCCAACTCGCTCGGAGACGCTGACTGGATTAAACACGAGTCGATGCAGATATTTCCGTTTTTCCTCCAACTCTGGATTGTGATGTAATTTGGAATTTCGTCGGAGTCTCTGAGAGGAGGACTCGGGGACGGTGGACGGCTCACGGGTCTGTGCGTCCTCCGATGTTGCTCTCACGGATATTGAAGCTGGTGGGATGGAGAGCTGATGAATTAGCATGAGGAAGAGGAGGCAGAAGTGCGTCCCCGTCGTCTGACTGTCGGACGACACCGATGCTGCTGCTGCTGCGCCTCCGCGGGACATGGAGCCGCGCTTGTTCCGGGTCCACCAGAGACCAGTGATGTCCAGGCTGTCCTCGGAGCTCCATGCCCGGGCCGTGTGAAGAGGCGCAGGCATGGAGAGCGCCAGTCAGCTCGGACCGACGCCTGTCACCTACGGAGAGCTGTTCAACATCTCCGCCAACTCCTCCAACGCCAGCTTCGCGTCGAAGGCGGAGGTCAAGGACTCGAACTTGGCTTTCCAGGTGGGTCTGGCGGTCACCTTAGCCCTCATAACTTTCGCCACGACGCTCTCGAACGCGTTCGTCATCGCCACCATTTATCAGTCCCGGAAACTGCACACTCCGGCGAACTTCCTGATCGCGTCTCTGGCGGTCACGGACCTGCTCGTGTCCATCCTGGTGATGCCCATCAGCGCGCTGTACACGGTGAGCCACACCTGGACCCTGGGGCAGGTGGTGTGCGACATCTGGCTCTCCTCAGATATAACGTGTTGCACCGCGTCCATCCTGCACCTGTGCGTAATTGCGCTGGACCGCTACTGGGCCATCACGGACGCGGTGGAGTACGCCAAGAAGCGCACGCCAGCGCGCGCGGCCGGCATGGTCGCCACCGCCTGGGTGATCGCCATCTCCATCTCCCTGCCGCCTTTCTTCTGGCGCCAGGTGAAGGCGGAGGAGGTGACGAGCTGCAACGTGAACACCGACCACATCTTCTACACCATCTACTCCACCTTCGGCGCGTTCTACATCCCCACGCTGCTGCTCATCGCGCTGTACGGCAGGATTTACGTGGAGGCGCGGAAGCGCATCCTGAAGCAGGCGCACAACAAGCCGGGGAAGAGGCTGACCTCGGCGCACCTGATCACCAACTCGCCCGGCTCCGTGGCGTCCACCACGTCGCTCAACTACGGGACCAACGACGCCTCCTCCTGTGACACTACCTCGTCCGCGAACGTGAGCCAAGTCAAAGTCACTGTGTCTGACGCGCTGCTGGAGAAAAAGCGCATCTCCGCCGCCAGGGAGAGGAAGGCCACCAAAACTCTGGGGATAATCCTCGGGGCCTACATCGTCTGCTGGCTCCCGTTCTTCATCTACACCCTTCTAGTGCCTGTCTGCGAGTCCTGCTTCCACCCGGAGCTCTTCGACATCTTCACCTGGCTGGGGTACCTCAACTCCCTGATCAACCCCATCATTTACACCATGTCCAACGAGGACTTCAAGCAGGCCTTCCACAAACTCATTCGCTTTAGATGCTGCAGGGCGTGAAGCACCAGCCATTACCCCCCAAACCCCCCCCAATCATGTGTATAATAGCAGAATTGAATCGAAGCCACACTCACCCACTCCCTGGTTTTTCCTGGGGGCCAGATTGTTTATGATAATGATGCTGCAGAATGAGCTTCTGTCTGATGGACTGTGGAATGTGGTGACGTGCCATCGAGCCGCAGAATAAATGCCACCGTCCCCTATTCAGTGGATTAGAAAACAACAAACTGCTGGAGGAGAAACGATGTGTGACTTGGAGGAAGCCCATGGCCCCGGACGCAGGGGCTCCGCCTGTAGGTGCTGCACTGGACTGTAGCCCACAGACTCACTTTGCCATATGAGTTTGACAGTCAACATGAGTTGGCTTGTAAGCACAAGCAGCTTAAGACTAAGCTACCATGAGCCCCAAGGGCAAAAAATCCCATTTGTGTTTCATTTTCTTGTCTCAATAAGGGGAAATACTGGTGCCTACAACATGTAGTTTAGTTCCTCAGATGTGCCTGGCCCGGATGGAGGTAAACGCGTGGTTTCCGGTGTGAGGGGAGGACGTTAGATCAGGCTTGTGGCCAGACCAGGTTTTCCTTTCGCTGTGGCTGATGTTTCCTTTTCCCGTGTGAATCTGTCTGCATCAGTGTGATTTCGACATGACTTTGCCATAAGAGTCGGGGACGTGTGTGGTCATGCTGTAAATGAATGATCCACTCTGAGAGCAGGAAGAGCCAGATTCCAGCTACGAGCGCTCTTAAAAATCCACTCACTTGTTATTAGCTTTGATGTTTCAGTCCATATCAGACAAATTCCAGTATCAAACAGGGGCTCATAGTTCTGGGTTCCTACAGTCATTTCTATTTTGCATTTGTGTAAAAAAAAAAAAAAAAAAAAATCCACAGCAAAATTTGTGGAAGATGATAAATATATATATATATATTTGAAAATGTCACATAATTCTGATCGGCATCACCAAACTATCGCGTGTTAAATGTCGAGCTTTAGCTGCTGCTGATCCCTGAAAACATGTCTGAGGTAAAAAGAAAAAAAACCCACAGCTTGTCAGAAAAATGTTAAAGTCAAACAAAAGCGACGGAAATCCACGTCCAGGACGACAGTCACGTCACGTCCTTGTGTTGTGGGGATTTTCTGCTTCTCTTCAACTTGAAAAGGACTTTAAACTAATTACACCCGGTGAGTCTCTGCAACGTTCATCCTGATAATCAATTTGACCTAAAATGCTTGAATCTGCTTTGAAGTCACTTTAAAATTAAAGCATTGTGCAGTAGTTATGTTTGTGAAACTGCGTTGAATTGCTTTCACACCAGAGTTTAAAGTGATCAGATTGACGTGAAATTATAATTCAAATATATTTAGAAAATATTTTAAAGGGCAGAAAAACTAAGAAATTCATCGGTTGTGTTTTTTTTTAATGAAATTTAGTAATTAGTGAAAAGGTTTATTGGAGGTGATGGTGTGGAGCTCAATATTTCTAAAATCCCAGTAAAGTCCAGTGTTTGCTGTCCAGTCCACTCAGCCACAACAGGAACGTTGTGTGTTCTGACCCTGATTGGTGCTCGTCAGGAGTTCATCTCCAGATGTGCAGGAATCTGTAGCTAGTTCATTCTTCACGACCATCGCCAAGACTTTGATGCAACAATCGATGCCACTCTCATTTCCGTTTTAGACCAAACTGGCGCCCACGTTGGCCCAGTGAAGGTTGACACCACGTTGTGCAGACATTGGACCTCAACAGACACTTATTTCGACCTTCAGATCCAAACCGTCCCGTGGCTTCAGTAAAATATGTTTCTCTAAAAAATCAATGGCAACAGGTCTGAGGTTGCTGACAGTCTCATTACAGAGGAAATGTCTGTCACTTCCTGTCGAGCCGGTTTCATCAGGGAGTTATTGTTGTTGCTGGTTCAGAAGATGGTGGGTTTATTATCAGCCACACATGAAGTTATGTGGTGGCATCTAGCGCCTTTAATAAATGACTAAATCAAGCGTGGTGGTGATGAAATTCAAAAGTGACAGTGTGTCTGAGGAGGATAAACCACAGGAATCTGGGACGAGGGAAACCAGCTTGTTGCCACTTTAGTTTTACAGAAACCGCCATTCGGTAGATTTGGGCTTAAACTTAACGTTGCAGCTTTGCAGTTTCTAAATATTACAAATGTGGGCCTGCTGTTCTCACTGGGCTTCTTCCAGCTTCCTCCCACAGTCCAGTCATGCATCTTAGGTTAATTGGTGACTCTAAATGATTGTCTGTGACTGGAGACTGGAGCGATGGAGGATGTGGTGCATGAGGAAAGGATGCGCCATCTGAGAGGAGGTTCCTTTCAGCTTAGAGTCAGAACTTTTTCCAGAACTTCAGGCAGGTCCAGTTGCCGTCAGCATTGCTGAGGCGTAAGCTTCGTGTAGCCAATGGAGGCAGCCAGGTTTTGTCGACCGACATTAACATCCATCTTCTTAAAGAAACGTCCAAAAAAATGTCCGGATAAACCAAAAATGTCCAGCTGTGCTCAATAATCAAAGAAGAAGCCACACGTTTTTGTGGAGCGCCTCCCAGGTTCACGTGGTTCCCCGTCCAGTCTTTATGATAAGCCAGGCTGCTATGAAGGGTCATTCTCGCTTCATCTCACCTGTACGGACATGTGAGTGGCATCGATCTTTATTTCCCGCTTAGTGAGCAAACCTGAAAACATGCGTGACGTGTTAGAAAACCGAGAAATCGCTCCCTCCCACAACATGGCTGCAGAGATGATCTGCAGAAGCAGAAAGTCTGTGAAAATCCGACCCGTGACAGAAAGTCCTGACGTAGGACGGTGAATTCCCCTCAGTGCATCAAAGATGGCTGCCAGAGACTCTGGCTCCCACTTCCTGGTGTAAATCAGTGCAGGCAATTCCGAGCCGAAGCGCAGCGTGGACATACTGTGTCCATCCTGCTCTGTGACCAATCGCCTCTTTGTGTACAGTATCGATCAGCTCGCTGTGAAACTCATCTGGTGGCTCTGTCAATCCAATGGACGTTGCATTTCATCCTGGTTAGCTTCTGCTGTACAACGCTTCTGCACACACAGGTGATGCACTGTAACCGCTCTGCTCCGGAGGATGAAATCCAACCCACTTGGAGCACAAAAAAAGCGCTGCTGTTGTGAAAACTGAGAAAATGTCAATAAAAAGGTCCATGGCATCATGAGGTGATGATGGTTTGCACACGTTTCCATCTTTTTTGATCCCGAGGCAGGAGAACTGCCAAACATTAGGACAAAGACAGTTGACGTCTCGTTTATCACTGTCCCGATCTGCTGCGCTGTCGCTGGATTTGCTGTGTGATGGCACTTTGCAACTTAATTAATCAGCAGGGACAAAAATCTAACTACGAGGAAAATGGCTGTAATGAAATGCACGCCTGCCTGGTTTTTGCATTTTCCTGCTGCATCTCTGAATCTGCACGTTCCTCACCACGGGGGGGTGAGGAACGTAAGAGTGAGCATCCTGTGTCCCAGCAGCGGGTACATTTACACAACCCCCCACCCCAACAAAGAGTCTGTAAATAAGCTGATGATTTCTGAGTGTGTGGTTGTGACCTCCACAAAAGAACCGAAGGAGATAATAATTGAAACGGCAGGAGAAAAGCTTCAGTCCACACACTGACGTCTGACAGCACACACACACACACACACACACACACACATCATGGAACTTGGATTTGAGTGTTTAGGACCTTCAGTCACTGGACGTTCCATTTACTGTGAAACAACTGATTAACTGATCCATCAGTAATTGAAGCTTCTTGTACTTGCTGGACTAAATGTCCACTGGAGGCTGAAGGCAGATCAACAGATTTAGCTGCTGGAAACATTGTTCACCGCCCATGATGCATTTCAACGAGATCAAAAAATGGTCCGAATTTTGAGTTTTCCCCCTCATATGAAAAAATAAAGAGACTGGATGACTGACACCATTAATGTTTGTTACACGTGTCTCTGGAGTTCAGGCACATTTTATTTGAATCAAAATGAAACCAGTGTGAGCTATGATGGAGTGCCGATACTTCCCAAAACATCCCAGCATATCGTAAAACACAGTTTTACTCATATCAACGTCGAAAAAACTGATTTGAAGATTGTATTTAAATGTAAATGGAAGTGAAGTTTCAAAGTAGGAAATATTTGAATACTAAACTTAGTTTAGTTTCTGGAGACACAGAGCACTAAGATAAACGTAGATTTACAAAGGGAAAAATAGAGTCTATGAGCCGACCTTCTGTTTCATATTCAGAGATGGTGAGGCCTTTGCAGAGCCGCCTTGTCTGACGCACTAAAACATGAACTGCATGACATCCTCAAGCTTTTTCTAAATTAATTGTGCTACAGTTTCTACTCGTGACTTACAGACAGTAACGTCACAGACAGTAAAGTCACAGACAGTAATGTCACAGACGGTAAAGTCACAGACGGTAATGTCACAGACAGTAACGTCACAGACGGTAAAGTTACAGACGGTAAAGTCACAGACGGTAAAGTCACAGACGGTAAAGTTACAGACGGTAAAGTCACAGACGGTAATGTCACAGACGGTAATGTCACAGACAGTAACGTCACAGACGGTAAAGTCACAGACGGTAAAGTCACAGACAGTAAAGTCACAGACGTAAAGTCACAGACGGTAAAGTCACAGACGGTAAAGTTACAGACGGTAAAGTCACAGACGGTAAAGTCACAGACGGTAAAGTCACAGACGGTAATGTCACAGACGGTAAAGTCACAGACGGTAATGTCTACATCCTGGATCAGCCAGACGCTCCACAAGTTTAAACAAACGTCCACAGGAGACGCGGACTGTGTGACTCGGCATTTGTAAAATGTTTCGACTGAGCATTTTGTAAAAAGTGTTTTTGGATGAACACGTTAAGGTTGCAGACTGTTGACATTATGACCACGGGTGCAATGGGTTTTAAATATGGTGCCCGAAACATTAAAACCGGCTCTTTTTATCATGTGCTGCTCACCATATCCCCCAATACACAATAGAGCTGTTACCTTTCCACCTAAAGACTGAGAGATTATAACGTGTAAACGTGGAATTCATGGCAGAGCTGCTGGGATCGCTTGTATGTCATCGCACAGATGCTCCTGATGTTGTGTCTGATTGGTGAAGGTCCGGGAGTCTGCAAACGTATTCATTCAAAAAAATTTTAACACGTGTTCCAAGTCAACTGCACTCGTGCAACATCTCCTCTGGGAGGGCGAGGTCGGTTCCAGCGTGTCTGGCTTCAGTCGTTCTTCATCAGGTCTACAGCACAGACCGAACGAGCTCGTCCACGGTGCAGACTTTACTCTACTGATGCGTACAAATCCATCTGAAGTTAACCTGTGCTTTGCCAGCGTGTTGACCCTGTCCACAGTCCACGTTGGAATTCGGAACATCCGTCGTATCTTCCTTCCGTTAGGGGAAAAAAACTCATCTCATGCTCTTATGTCAAACGTCGTCGCCTCCTTTTGTCAGAATTGAACACTGTTCTCTTTTAAAAATCGATCAGAGCCTCGGCCCCCTGTTTACTGTTTCCATGGTCTGACACTCGGATAAACCATGGCAACACGGGCGTTGCTGGAAACGTGTCATGCAGGAGAAGCCAAATCCACACTGACTGGAATACAGATGAAGGCAGAGAGGTGACGTCACAGTTGTCACGTTGTCACGTTGTACCGGTTTTCCGATAATCAGCGCATTTATTTTTAAAGCTGGATGTGTCGTATCCATCCAGGAAATAGACGGTTGGTGAAGCACGTACAGACTGACTGAAGATTTCTCCTGCAAACACGAATCATCAAAGACACCCTTTGTGGTACTGTCACATTTGATTTTCCAGTTTGCTCAGTAGAAAACGAACAGGGAACTGATTTCGAGGACTAAGACGACGCCTGTTTTCAGTTTCCACATGTAAATGAGCCTCATTTCACAGTGGAGATGTTAATCCCGAAGCAGAACACGTCCACTTATGCTTAAAAACAGCCTCCCTCTCTCTGCTTTATCATCTTCCACAGCTCATTGTCTGCAGAGCTGCAACAGATTTTTACCTCTCGATGGTATCGCACTTTTCATTTTTTGCTCTCTGGTGCTTTGGCCTTGAAAGCGCCAGCAACTACAAAGTCCTGCACTGAATAAAAGTGCCTGTAAGGATTGTTAAAGGAGCTTCTTTCACACATTTCTCTACGGCTTGACTGTAGTCGCTGAAAAAGTCCAACTTTTTAATTTGTCGAAAGCCGAAGTCAAAATTTTTTAATTAAACCTTGAGCTGACACTGTTTAGTCAGTAGCTGATTCAACAGTGTTTGAATGTGTCATGCAAGCTTTACATTTTTTGAGCAGTTTTAAACCTTTTTTCATTTATTGTCAGAAGACTTCATCACTCGTTTCAGCTCTTACCATAGAAAATAAAGCTGGTGCTGCAAGATCATTTAATCTTTTGCATATGAGTAAATATGCAAAAAATAAGGTTAATTTTGTGCAGCGTGCAGGAGAGGACAGGACATGCCAACGAAGCCGTTGATTCGTCCGGCTCCTACGTAGTGTCCTGGTGCAGGTGGTGGCTCACGGTGGCGCAGGCCATTTCCTGTAGCTCCGCATGGGTGATTGTGCAGATTTCAGTATTAAATAGTGAACATGAAATGAACTTTCGACTCCTCGTTTGGCTTCAAAAATTGTCATCGGGTGACGTTGGGCCATAATCATTCCTGAATACAGAGCACTGACATGAGTACAAAACCGTTTTGCTTCTAGTTTGAGTTGCTGGACGTCACCAATCAACTGCAGTTGAGCAAATGCAATGAGAAAGGAAAAAACGGAGCAACTTTCCCTGAAAAGGAAAAAAGAAAGTACAGATTACAGGACAACAGGTGCTGCAGAGTCTCCACAGGGAGACGAAGAGGAACCAAGATTGGAGAACAAGACACACTTTGAACAATTGTTGTTGCTGATGTCAATTTCAAATATTAAACTTTATAAAATTTTCTTGAGAAACATGAGTTTGATTGTTAGTAACTAGATCTTAAGACTGTAGCACAGCAATTTGGATTCGCATTAGCTTATGTTCGCATAGCAACAAGGAATTATCCATCCCAGCAGCTTTGATCTACTTCATGAAATGAAGCTTCACATTCTAGAATCGCTACAGGCCGTGAAACAAAAGTTCAACTTTGACATGTGCCGTTCGGCCTTCAATCACTAATTCCAACGTCTTAGCTACAAGAAACCGGTCTCACCGGAATTTAAGGGTAATTCAATTTTCTGTAGGTGGCGATAACTTATAGTAACAGGTCACCAACAAAACAAAGACCCTGGACAGAAAGAGCAGCCAGGTGTGTCAAACCGGTACAAGCCCTTTGTCTGCGGTGCCGTGCCGTTACGTACAGGCGCCATGTTTGCTTGTACACAAGCTCAACATTCGAGGTGACGGGCGAGTAGATCTAGATGAAGCACCACTTCAGAGTCTCAAGTGAAACTGATACGACTGAAAGTACCTGTACGTGATTTCTTTGTGCATCACCATCATCCAGTAAGTGATAAAGTATTTCAAACACAACAGGACTCGAAGCAGTAAAGATTCGTGTCCAGGTTCAAGGACAAACCACTTCAAAAACCTCATTTTCATTTCCTCACCAAAACAGCAAATGAAACTGAACTTTAAAAGGAGCTCAGCTGTGTCGCATTTGTGATGTAGATTCAAACCAGATCTCCCCACTGCGGGGACCGTTCGACGTCTCCGCCGTGTGCCGCGTGTTCCAGAAACGGCCAATTGCTCGGGTCTCATCTAGCTTATGTAAGTAACTTCTGCAGGTCTCAAACAAGCTGTGCATTCAAAAGCAAACACATATTTGATAGTAATAGATGGATAAAAGCTAAGTGATAAAAAAAAACCCTGGAAGAAGAGGAGAGAAAAAGTGATGTGTGGGCGAGGTAACGCTGAGTGAAACATCCCACTCCCAAACAAACAGAAGATTCGTCAGAGTTTATCCGACATCACAGCACCAGGAGCTGCACAGACGTGACAAACATCCAGCTAACAGAGGAGGCCACAGGCACAGGGGATCAGACCTGGGACCCTCCATCAGTGAGGCGGCAGCAGTAACCACTCCACCACCGCGTGCTCTCTTCACATATGCGCCCGCTGGCTGCAGTTTCCCGTGGCTTTTGTTGTGTGATGAACTGGTGATAAATAATGTAGCACAAACGTACAGTATCTGTCACCTACACAGTGGTGTTTGCACGAGGGTCCTGACGAGCTGCTGCAACTGTGAATCCATTTCTGCAGGAGGGAAAAGCTCCGAATGATTCAAAGGTGTCAGTAACGAAGCCAGGCAGCCAAGGACGGAGCGTTAAACCACAAACTGACAGTGCACACACGTCTGAGTCATACCGCACTTCTTTCCCATGATTGTTTCATATCAACAATTTGTGCAGCGTGATGACTATCAAGAAATTGTGAGCAAACCAAATCTTATTGTTGTCCCATCAGCTCTGGACCGGATTCGTATCTGGTCCGTGGCTTTTTGTTTAAAACCTCTCACAGCGACGGCTGAGGAAGTGTCACGTTTGGTGGACGTTTCATGAGAAGCAACTTTTCAAGCCGTTATCGTCTCTTCTTCTTCTTGTTTCCTTGGACGTCCTCTGGTTACGTCCAACTGGTGGCAGAGGCCAGCGTGGAGCCAGAACAGGCCTGAGAAATCTCCTCTGGCCTGGAAGTGGAAGTTTCTTTATGATGGAATTGGACTAAAAAAACATGTTAAGGAAGCTCCAGCCCGTAGTAAGAGTCCGTGAAAAAATATTATTTTCATAATTTGCCTGAGCAAATAACTCTGGGCAGAGAGACTCAGCTGAGCTGGATGTGAAGCTCGAGTCCGAGGTGAGCTCCAGCTAGTTGATGGCAACTGATCCACCAAATACCAAAGACAGACGATGAAGCACGATCATCAAAAGATTCCGGCACGTGTCGGATCAGACGTGTGACGTGGTTTATTCCGTCAGCCCCACTGAGCCGGCTGGACTTTTCACAGACTCCCGGTCCGTGTCGTGCGTGGACGCGTTGCACTGCAAACGAAGCCTGTCGCTTGTAGCGTGGGGCCGAGCCCACTGCGAGCTCCACGTGCAGGCGGACTAACATCCGTGTTACTTGATCTGCTTGGTTTCTATGGTAACTGAGGCGCGGGTAATGGAGCGGTAACAAACGTGATTGTGTCCTCCACCCCGACGCTGTTTAAGGCGAACTGACTCGTAACTTACCCAGTTATTTCCTGTGAGAGTTGCTCAGTGGTTTTGGAACATGGTCACAAACGTTAGCGGCAGAAGAAAATCGTCCTACTTTTACTCTTTTGAAATGATATTGGACCGAATGGATCAAATTGTGATTTCTGAAATGTTCTGCGCCTTATTCAACCTTACCGGTCCCCAGAGCGCTCGGGAATCGAACTGCTGACCTCACAGGTGACGGACTTGAGTTGCTGTGGTCCCTGTTCATTTGAAACATTTACAGTATATGAACTTGCGTTTCCCAGACTCTCTAATGATGAATGTAGGTTTTTTGTTTTTGGGCCATTCGTGACACGTGATGAAGAGGATGTTGACGTCCTTTGACCAAACCCCGTATTTAGGCTCCGATTCTGTTTGGTGGCAACGTTAACCGTGATTACCGGCAGCGTGCCCGGGCTTTCTCATCACTGCTTTGGCACTTTGAGTTGCATAAATCAGTTGGAAAGGTTCTATATCAGTAAGTTTGTGCCTGTGAAGATGAGGGACCAGCTCACCGACTGTAGCTCAAACCCCAGTGACACCGCTGGCACGGCTCTCCAACGGAATTAAAGTGTCAGCTAAAGATTTCTGTTGCCTCAAAGATGTCAAAGCTCCTCGTACTCGTGTCTCTGTTTGTTGACAGCTCGGTAACGTACCGAACGGCTCGAACTAACTTTCATTTCCTCCAGCGCGGCCCTGTTTTCTGAAAGTCCTTTTTTAAAGTCAGGTCGCAGCGTCCTCAAACCTCCACTTCCTCAGGTTGTCTCTCGACTTTGGAGATGTCACAGGTGCAAAGAGGTAAATTGCTGGCTAAAAAAAGAACTTAGTGTGGCAGCGGTGCCAGAATAATAAATGGCTCTAATAGTTCTTCCCATTGTAGGTCATTACTTAAGACGACAGGAAACATTACGAGGGGGAGCACGGCCGTGATTAAACAATAATTCAGATTGTGGACGAGGCAGGACGTCGGATCTCCCTGTGAGGCTCACGATGGAGGTAAAAGTCCGATGGTCATTGTTCAACGTCATCTTAAAGGGGAAGTCTAAAGGTTCACAGTCTTTTGCAGTTTTGTTCGAAGGTCTTTGTGTTTCCTTTTCTGTTTCTTATCATTTGGCTTTGCAGAGGAGCAGCAACAGTTTGTAACGTCATGCTTATTTTGGAGAACAGGGGCCATCGGGCCTTCAGCCGTAGATGATTCACACACAAACAAGCACAAAACCTGTTTGCGTAACAGTCTCTGCAGTATTGCTTCGTGGCGGGAGACCAAGCTGGAGAGAAGAGGAGGAGGAGGAGGCGGCGATGTGTGAGACAGACCGCTGGCCTGGCGGGGCGGCGACTACATCGCTCCTCTGACTCCTCGCTCTCCAGGACGGCTTGTTCACGGCGAGGGTGCTGAGTGGGTGTAACCGGACCCTCGTCTCGGAGAAACAAACAAAGCTGGAGTTGTTGTAGCGGCAGCCTGAGCCCGGAGAGGAGAGAGCCTGGGACTGAGTGAGGGGCTGCCAGATCCAAGTCAGGACCGGCTCGGAGGAACAGGGTGAATCCGATTAGGGATGCAGTGGCTGGTTCAGGTTATTCTCGTCAAACCCGTCACTTTCAAATGTCTACGGATCAGTCTTTCAGTCTTTACTGTTGCCCCTCTGCCTGGTCTTAATCGAGCACAGTGTCCAGGCATCAGTGACAAGAGACAATTTATGAGGTTGAGTAGTTTAGGGAAGGTGTCGGCATCTAAAGATCACGCTGAGACGCTGCAAAACTGCAGGTTTGGCTTCTCCCTCTCTGTCTCCTTCTGTCTGTCCCTGTCCTCAGGTGTCCCCGGCTTTGGAGCTGAGTGTCTTCCAGTGCTCAGCTACTGGTCCTGGTCCAGGCAGATGTCCGCCCACCCTGAGCCTGGTTCTGCTGGAGGTTTCTTCCGTTTTTCCTCTCCACTGTTGCCTACAGCTGCTCAAGGGGGATTTGTTGGGTTTTCTCTAAATGACTGTCTAGTCTGGACTTTATTATTATCTAAAGTTCCTTGAAATGATGTTTTGGTGAATTGGCGCTTCATAAATAAAGTTGAATTGAATAGTGTTAACCGTCCCTCCTGGGGCCAAGTACTAACCCCGACCGGTGACATTTTACTAAACATAACCTTGTTGATTTTGTGCCTAAACCAAACTGCTGCGTCTGGCCAGTTGTAATTCAGCATTTTGTCGTTTAAAACAGGCTGAAATATGATGCAAAAAAGGCCCAATTCCGATATTTCAGCTTTGGACATTTGAATGTGTGCTCCATTTATTGGACACACAATCTTTTAATTATTCCAGAAATTACAAGAATTGTTGGTTACAGCCAAGTTACTTTAACCCACTCGAGTCGAGCGAGACTTCTGCTGGAGAGTCTATCTCTGGAACAGTCCTCACCCGGCTGTCACGTCTCTGCCTTGAAACACACACTCCCACTTCTTCGCTCAGCGGCTGCCAACACTTTTACAGTCTCGCAGGCAGATTCTGCATCATGAATTTTTGCAGCTTCTAATAACGTTGCTAAGAATTTGAAAACATACAGCTTGACTCTGTGTCCGGGGCTGCAGAGCTCCCCTGGTCCAAACTCACCTCACCCCTCACATTTGGCGGAGGTTTGCTCTGGAGCTGCTGAGGAGACTTTCCCCAGTCTGAAGACCTGATGAAGCCGGCTCGTCTGTGCAGCATCGACCAGCTGATACAAAGGAGACGGCGTGAGTTGTTTAACCGCTCATTCGTCAGATGGATCCCTTTGAAGGGTAGAAGAGAAAAGGTGGAAATCCGCCTCTGTACCCAGAGTCCGAACGTTGCAGCACTTCTTCTCGCCCTAAACACATTATCTAGGAGCTTTGTCTTGTCCCAGCCAAGAGCATAATCAATTCTTTTTAACTATTGCAGACAGTCCAATGTAAAACGAGCCATAGAGACACGGCGTTACGTTCACCCATTGCTGAATCTTCACGTAAAGATCCGGCTGTGAAAGGAATTTGTGAATACAGATGTGCAGCTGTGACTGCAAACCCGCAGTGTGAGAGGAAAGATGAAAGGTTCCTCTGATCGTTGAAGGATTTAGGGTTGGGGTTACTAAGCCTGAAAGCCTGGTCACCTCAAGGCAGTTCACCTGACAAAGTCCGGACTATGAAGATACGCAGAGAAAACCCCCCGAATCCCCACGATCAGCACGAGGCCGCAGTGGAGCCTCCAGCAGAACCTGGCTGCCTTTACATTTGACTAATGTTCAGTCTGGATCCACGTTGCAGGTGATTGCGATGTTTGGAAAAGGCCAAATTGTCTAAATAGGGCACAAGTACTGCTGCTATTATTATGATGATTATGATTATTGTTATTAAGCGGATGTTGTTTTCTTGGTGAAAAGTTACATATTTGACATTTCTGACACTGAACAAACACTATTAGTCTATGAATATACAGTTTATTTCCAAAAAGGTTTTCAAGTATTAGTTCATCCAAATGTGCCACCGTATCACCCCAATAAAAAATTCTACATCCACCCCCAGTAGATGAAAACATCCTAAATGGGCGTCCAGGTTTGAGGATTGGTTATCGGGGGAGGGACCATGGTGCGTCATGGGATCAGCACAGATTTGGAGTTTGGTGGTTTAGCTGCTTCAAAGACGGAACTGCCCCCATTTCCAGCAATTGACCAGTTCCCAGCACCTCCTTCATCGATGGAGCGGCTGCTTCAGTCCTGTGTGAAGCTGAAGTCCTGATTTCTGGGAGACAGATTTGTCCAACACGTCATTAGAGCAGAGCTGAGACAGGAGACGCCGGTGTCAACAGAGACCTGCACAAAGACATCTGACTATATTCGATCAGATCTGCAGAAAGTGGCAGGTCATATCAGGGATTATGAGCTGAGCTGAACATGTTTTGCATTAAATACATTATATATTAACTCAGATGAAAATCTCATTCCTTTTTTTTACGCTGCACTAATTAAGAACAAACCCGTTGGTACAAGCGGTTCTTGCATGAGGTCCCTCTGAATCACCAGCAGATTTCCCTGGAATCGGGTTTCCGCTGAGACATAGACTGTTAAAAACCGCCCCCCCCCATGTGTGGAGACACCAATTAAAGCCACACGCTCTTAATTTCCCCTTTGAATGAGGCAACGTGCCTGCACCACATTTGGGGGACTGGGACTTGAAGCGTAACTTCACAATAGCTGCAATAGTCGCTGCAGTAGTCCACTGACCAGCATCGTGTTTCCAGCATCGTTGTAGGTCGTTTCAGTTCTTGTTCACACAGAGGCTCTGGCCCTGCCGGGGGTCCCGGTGCCTGGTGGTGGTCCAGCTCAGCAATCCGAGCATGAACTGCAAACGTTCTCCGGAAAACACCTGACGAATGATGTATGTGTTACTTTGCAGGGTGAGACTGTTTCTTATTCGACAGGTCGAAGCGGGTCGTGGGTATGAGGGAGGGAAATGACGCTCTCGTTAAGAAAAGAATCCTTAAATTTTAGTTTTCTGAGGGGCTCTGCAGAACTTCATCTCGACAGCTCCAGCTCGGATCTCGACGTCTGATTGGCGTCTGGCCATCGTGCCGCCTGCACCTCGCTGTAATGATCAGCCACAGTGTTTGCTCAGCGCCGTTTCTGAGATGGAAAACATTTGCAGACGATCCGAGGCACAGCACCGTGTGTCAGATGAGTCCTCTGCGTATCTCTGATTATGTGAGTGTTTCAGTCTCACACATTCATGCTGAAACTCCATTTCTGCCATCGCACAAAGACGGGGGGAATCTATTGCACATTGGCTTTTTCCAACCGCCGCTCTTGAAATTGTGCATTATTTTTTTCCCCAGCTTCACAGGGCAATTTCCTCAGCTGTTTGACGTTCACGTATCTCATGGGCCACTCAGCACGGCTCCACAATGGCTGCAGCCCGGCCCGTCACATCCCTGATAAAGAGCCGCTCAGCCGATGCATCTGTGCCAGCTTATCTGTCCGGCTCCACTCAGGAGCAGGGCTGCCGTGTGATTGCAGCGCGCCTCCGATTCTGCCCAGTAAATGTCAAGATATTGCAGGGAGAACATGCCTTGATGGAGTAACTTTTATCTGGCAGAGGCGCGTCTTGATGTGTTAAATGGGGGCTGGCGTTGGGTCGCGCAGCAGAAGCAGCATCATCTCAGGCCTTTTTTCGTTTCCCATTTAGTTTCTCGGTGCAGTGGAGAGAGGACACACTTCTTCTTCTGTCATGGAAAACACGGTCGATTGACCACACTGGACACAAATGACCACAGAGCTGAAAGACAAACCCCACGTGACCACAAAGTGACTGCAGACACCTTTGGCTGCCTGATTATGGGCTATATTATACTAGATATTATGGTTTTGCACTTTGAATGAGGAAAATTAAAGTACATGAAGTGTATTTGTGTGGAGACAAAGGTGATGTGTGAACCTGAAGCTGGATCTGATTACAGGAGACACTGAGGCAGTGTGAAGGACCTCAGTCCGGACTCGTGGACAAGTGCAGAGTAGAGTCAGAGCTTTCAATTCTATCAAAATGGATGGCGTCTTGAATGGACAGACATGTCAGATGATGGCTTCATCTCTCTGAAGGAGCAGAGACACAAGCAGCTCAGCTGGGGACACAGCGTCCAGCTCCCTGTAAGACAATGGTTTATCATAACTAAGACCAACATCTGGACCAGAGGACACGACGAAGCTGACGGCAAGTGGAGAAGGTCCTGACAGCCGCCGCGTCATTTCTGCTGCTTTGTGTCATCAGACGTGAGTCGAATTCCACATTTGTTTTCACGAGCCACAGGATCAAACAGGATCTGAAGGAAGATTCCTCTGTCACACACGGTAAAGACGTGTCTGGGTCTTCATGGCGGCTCCCTTCTGTTCTGTGCAGCTAAAATATGTGGATTATTTCACGTACAGGCATATTCACGATATTCAGGAGACACGGATTAGATGAGAACAGGAGAGTGATTAAAGCAGCAGCGTTCTGAGGCGAAAACTGGGACTGTGACAGCAGCTCTCAACCACTTCCTGTCCATCAGCACAAAAGTAATCTGATTACAGCGAGCCACGGCTGAATGAATCATCTCACTGGTGTGTCTGCACGGGGCCTCGGGCCTTTCAGCCGAGAGTCTGTTCACGTTCCTGTGAATCCAGGTTTACGCTGGTTCACATCCAGTGGTTCGTTACTTTCACCTCAGATGTTGTGGTGACGTCACTCTCGACTAGGCTGTTGACCAGACACGTTACCATGACAACAGGTGGAAGTTGGACAGCACTCTCTGCTGTAATGAGACACAATAATAGGACAGCAGCCATGTTGGAACGTGAACGTTAAAACAGAAATATACTGACGTTTCACTGATAAGGTCTAAAACGCTGCAGAGTTTCATATCACGTTCAGACTTGATGCATCTGCAGGACACGAGTCCTCCAAGTCCAGTTCGGTTTTTGCTGTCCACTGAGAACAGTTCACAGAAAAAGTCTTTCATGTTTCAAAAGAACCAAAAAATAATCATTCTTTTTACCCTCGGTGAAGCTTTTAGAATGGGTCTGAAAAGCTGCTGTGTCTGTGCGGCTGGAGCCTTTTGCTTCCGCTCTCTGTTCCCTCTGCAGGGAAAACACGTTCGCTCCACTAATTAAT
Source organism: Channa striata (assembly GCA_033026295.1). Lineage (NCBI taxonomy): Eukaryota > Metazoa > Chordata > Actinopteri > Anabantiformes > Channidae > Channa > Channa striata. Next base: position 1,297,444 of record CM065170.1, read on the forward strand.
TACACGGAAAACCATTTCTGCTTGACAGACAGACACACAGACCCTGTGTGGACTGAATGGAGTGTCAGCTCGGATGCACATCTCACTTCCTGGATTGGGGAACGATGGCCGTGTGGTGGTAGTGATGATGGGGGGTTTGCACCCTGCGACCGTACGAACGCCCCTCAGGACTCACACAGTGACACATGTCAAACTTCTTTTTCCTTTAATTCCATGACAATTACATGTCTGGACACGTCTCGTCCAATCATCTTCATCTGCTTTATACAAAAACTGGCAGAAGTTAAATTTCTAAATGATTGACGCTTCCTGCACTTCAGAATAATTCATTCAGTTAACCTGGGCGCTTGTCTGCGGATGAGCTGAACATGCAGAAATGCTGAATTTGACTCCAGGCAGTTTTATAATTCCGCATGCAGCAGAGGGAGATAGCTGATGAATTCAAATTGGTTCAGGTTTAAACCGAGTTTTTTTTTTTTCATAATTAACTTCCAGAATCGTCCTTGGTTCTTTTGAGGAAACGTTACAGAGGATTAGTAGAAATTCACAGAAACTGTTTTATCACCTCTCAGATTCCAGATTGGACCATGTTTCCAAAGAAATAAGAGCAGCAGAAAACCGTGTCCATGCGAAGTAAAGCGCTGAAATTCCCAGTTCATGTGTGTGACAATCGGATCGGAATTTTTCCCACTGGCTGGTCCTGCGGCGCTAATTTCCAGCGTCAGCGGCACGTTCGTCGGGACTCGGCTGAGCCTCTCCTGACACGCAATTTGCAGGAATAATGTAAGTGTGATTATCCTCTGACCGCCACTCTCCTTTGGAGGATCACAAAGAGCCCGTTTTGAATTCATAGAGGATATTTGCAACGAGCTAATTCGCTGAGGCCTGGGGAGCAACACGCCGTCGCACTCAGCTGATAAAGTGGCCTGTTTGATTGGGCCGCGTGTGAAGGCGGAATTAAGGGAAATGTCACGCTGCTTTTTAATGCAGCAGGGCAGAGACATCCGTCATTTACCGACTATTCATTTACATTGGTGCCTCTTCTCCGCCAAGACTTAATGCGTGTGCCGAGCTGTAGGTCGACGCTTTCCAGCGCGGGGGCTTCTGCATTAAAAGGAGCCGATGATCGCTGCACAGCGCCGGCTCAGTCCAACTGACCTTTTCTGCATTTAACCGACTGGCTTATTCAGAGCCAGACGGCCGCAGACCCTCAATCAGGAACGGTACAAACAAACAATTTGGAGAAAGGCAGAAGTTCTGGGTCAAGAGAAATTGAAAAGCTGAGAGGCCGCGTTCACTTAGCTGCTGTGCAGTCGGGTATTGTCGGTGGTCGGACCTGAGCAGTCCGGCTTAGTCAGCGCTGACACGATCGTTAAAGATTCTGGTCTTGGCCAGCCGTTCCTACCATTTACTTTAAGCATTTTAATATTTATGACCGATATTAACGACTGACGACGTCACAAGTGTTCTACACTTAATAAGCATCTGCAGTTTCCGTGATTTTTTAAGACACTCACTTTACAGTGTTTTTAAAAACCAGGTAACTAACCGGAGTTTAGTTCATGTGACTGAATTTATTCACGGCGTTCTGAGCGACGCCTCGGGCTGCTTGGAAAGAGACAGAGCCGCTTTGTGCAGCTCGGCCTCCGTCCTGTGTGAATACAAGCCGCACACTCGCCGCGGTTTCCTTGTTTCGTGTATTTTGCATCTTTCTATTCATCACCATGAATAATGCGAGTAACAACAGTAAAGTCTGAAATCAACGATGACCCGCTGCCAGCGTCGTATTTTGATGTCAGCTTGTTAAGCTGTGATGCTCCACAGTCGTACAGGCCGAAATCCACCAGAGACCAGCAGCCACAGAAACTGATCTCTCCACTCGGAGGAGCAGGAAACGGGGCAAAGTGCAATTCAGCTCAGAGCCAGTTTGCAGATGGAGGAATTCCGGGGAAAGGAGTGAATGAAAGCTTTTATCACAAAATGACCAAACCAGTGAGCGGCTTTGGTTCATATCGGAAAGTATTTCTCAAACTTTAAAGTGAGACACAAACGCTGCTGGTTGTAGAAATGATTGTTTTTTAATCCAAGGCTCTGTTAAATTTACTCTAACTTTCTGCTGCCGTTGGTTCACACAAACGCTTTAATGAGATTTAATGGGACAGAAATGAATTCGACTACAGAGCCAAACATGTCTTTGACTGATTGATTTTCAGTGACAAAAACAGCCTCCTAACTTTGAATTAGTCAGTGTTGGACGTTTATTCACACCGTTCGTCCTCCAGCCAAACTGAGTCTGACTCTCAGCTGTTACAGTGCGATGGAAGTTCAGTCTGAGGTGGACTTCAGTGTGACAGCGGACGCGACATAAACACGTACAAGGTGTTTAGAACTCGCCGAATTGTCCTCACGTCTGCTTAAAACCTCAGCTGTTTGCAGTAATCTTTTCCAAAGTCCGACAAATGGGACTTAAGGTGGAGTGTCAAATAGATCTGAAATTACTAAATGAGTAATAAACAATTTTCCCCTTAGCAGCTAAGCTAACGCTGTTACCATGGGAACTAACGCGGAGACGCTGCGTGTAATTACCTTGAATTCCTAGAAGAAATCGGCCAGTTCTAACAAACACCCCGTGGGAAGTGAGGAGATGATTTGAACTTGATCTGGAAGAAAACGCCGCAGAGGCCGGACGACAGAATTCTTTTCTCTCTCCACTTTCCACTCAGCCCGACGGGTCCAGGCAGACGTCCGCCCGCCCTGAGCCTGGCTCAGCATCTGACCTTTCCGTTAGAATAAGAGTTCTCTGTGTAAGGGTTTCCTGGCCCCTCGTCCCGTCGCAGCTATAATCACATGCTCGGTGTCGCAGGCCGCAGACTGTTGGTGTTGACGATTCCCAATTCAAACTTCAAATGTTTTCAAATCCCTTTTTAATTGGCTTGTTCTGGCGTTTCAGCACTTCAGCAGGTTGCAGTGTTTTCTCCGCCTCGCTGTCATTGCTGTAAAGTTTCAGGTTCATCCGTCCGTCGCCGCAGAGCGAACTGAACTGTGTGAACTGGAAACGTTTGTCTGCGTGAAGGCAAATTTAAAATGTGTATTAATTCGGCAGCCGTGGGTGTGAGCGGCTTCCTTCTTATCGCCACATCTGCGATTTTACCAAACGCACGTATGACTTGATGGTATTAATCTGAGAGCAGCATCCAGCGGCTGTTTGATGTTATCACAGTGATTCATCTGTGGCCTTATTCCAGTGAATTAGCCCAACAAGAACTTAAATGAGCAGTGAAAAGAAACATTTGCACGTGGTGGAGGTTGCTGTTGTGATGATGAAATGTTCGGGGCGACTGATCTTGGTCTGACCTGGGTCCACATCTGCTGCATTTCACTGCTTCAAGGCAAAACCCCGAATCTGGGTTTAACAGCTCACAGCTGTAGGCGTCTGTCGACCCGTCGCGCTGCACTGTGCACACACAGTCCGTCTGTACAGTCCATCTGAGAGCAAGCAGACCTTCGTGCTGTGTCATGAAAATTCCTTCAAATGGGACACGCGTCCCAGAGACCTTGACCTTTGACCACCAGAAAATGCTGCTCGTTTGGCAAAGCAGTGACAAGTGACGCCCGTCCCTCAGAGGACTTGCTGGGTCCTATTTGGTTTGAACTGCTGCTGGAGAAACTTAGGTTCTGTTCATCGTGCCCGTGGGCTCCTCACGTGGATCCGAAGCGAACACAACAGATTCTCCTCACACATGTAAAGTTCTGTCTCTGTGAGGTCAGTCAGAGAGCGTGTGTTGTGCTTCATGTGTTACATCATATCTTTGTTCAGATAAAAGCTGCTTCAACGTGTAAATATCAGCTCTGCAGTAAAGCGGAGCCACACGAGGTTATTTCAAAACCCCGGAGGACTGGGAGCTCATTCTGATTCAGCGTGATGGCCGTCTATTAGAAAGAGAGATTTAAATTTCATTAACCATCAGTTTGATTGAATTTTCTGCCACAGCTGCCCTGTATTCTCAAGCGATTCAGCCTGACAGAGAAATTAGGAGATTAATTTAAGGCTCTGCTGTTGTGGCTAAAATTATAAGTCGGCTTCATCTGCGGGATATTTTGATGGTTGATATCAATCACAATTATTAACTTCGTAAATTCAGCCGCAGGGTTCAACAGCTCATTCTCTCTGCCTGGAAAACAGCCGAGCGTCGTGTTCGTTTGCACAGAGCAGAGATCCTGTGCGTTCAAGAACAGGCGCATGTGAGCAGGACCAACTCAGAATCCCGTGTGTCGCTCGAACGTAGATCATTTAAAGCCTCAGATCACAAGATGGCGCCTGCTTCCCCCAACAGCACCAGGCTTTGTGTCAGTCTGACCCAGCCTGAGCTGTGATCGGTCAAACTTGTCTAATTTGCCATAGTGACTGGATCCAGCATAGTGCCGCTGTCTTGGGAAGCTTTTCCCGTTATGTTGCCTGCAGCACCGCATCCACAACAGTGGGCGCTGGACTCCCGCCGTACGTGGTGCATTTAGATTTTTTTTACATTTCTCACTGTTGCTGAAAATGTTTCATGTAGAACGGATCAGCTTCCGTCACAAAGCCGACTTCCGATGCTCCGGGGACATGACACCCTTGTTGCGTTGGAGAGCGTCGCTACCTGTCGCAGACTTGCTGTTCGCTCGTCTTTACCTCCACAGGAGCTTCAGCTCTGAAACACAAATTCCGTCGTGCCTTTGTTTGAAATGTCACATTTTACTTGCAGCCCCGCTGAGGAGAAAAGTGGGAGAGTGTGGATCTGCTCGCAGTTGGACTTGAGCCGTGAGCTCTCTGGCAAATCTGCTTGCGGACGAGTATTTATTTAGACACTGGATGTGTTTCGTCGCTTCCAGCTGCTCAGAGATTCTCAGAAGTTTGTAGCTAAAGGCGACGGGCTTTCAACAAGAGCTGAGCCTCAAATCGTGTAAGTGACTCCGCGGCGGGAGACGACTGACAGAAAACTCTGGGTATTTTTATTATGTCTGTTTGAAGAACACAAACAGCCTGGTGATATTTCATATTTCTCCAAACCGACCAGGACCGGTCTCCTAACACGAAGCCTGATTTGTCTCGGCCCTCAGCAGAGAGCGTCACTGTCGCACCTGGAGGCTCATTAACGCCCAGTACGAGTCTTCTGACTCAAACCTATTAACGCTCCACAGAAAACAAGTGTGCTCGTTTTCTCTTTAGTTACATTAAGAACATTCGACGCTGAAATTCATTACGGGTGTTTTACGTGCACAGGAAGTCATAGACGAGGTCACAGGTCTGTCCTCAGCAGACTCGAAGCTGATGCTGATGCTGTGTTGACTTGGCAAAACCAGAACTTGCAGCCGTTTTGACACCGGGCACCAAAATAGCGGATTCCGTCACTTACAGCTACTTTCCTTTTCTCCTGAAACACATGAAGATGCCGGATGTTCAGGGTTGGACTCGACGACACGAGTGATAAATGACGGCAGATGTGAGCCACCAATGGATTGTCATGTTGTGTGTTTTCATGTAGAGAAAGGTCAAATTTCACAAGCCCCCTGGAAACCAGTGGAACCAGTATGAAGGTGACGTCCTGAACTAAGTGAGTTAATTTTATGTGCTGAATGAAAAAAACAACAACCTGCATTTAGGAGGAAACACTTTGCAAACAGATTCCACCCGACAAACGGCCTCACGCGATCATTTAGCCTCTGGCTCATCAGTAGTCAGGCTGAGTCGTCTGTGCTGCAGTGTCGCGTCTGTCTGTCTGTCGACTGCTGGAGTCACTGTGACCTCGGTCAAAGCCGAGATCAGGGAAAAGTCGCACAGCAAACAGCCCAACACGCCACCTTTTGTTGATCCGGGATTCACCGAGACACTGAAGCGAGGCGTTCGGCCCGGAGTGTGCAGGGATTTCGTGTGACTACAACAGAAGGAGCGATCATATATTTGGGCATTAATATGAGTTCTTTGATTGTTTTGTCTTTAAAATGTGTGTGTGGACCTTTCAGCTTTGAGTCTGACATAAACTTTATCAATGTGTCTTTCTCAGGGCACCACACACACCGTGGAAGCAGAATCCGTCTGTGGCTACAAAAAAAAAACCTCCTTTAAAGGATCATATTCAGTTTGTTGCCACGTCTTGCACGTCTGTTCGGGTTCCTGGTTCTGCTGAGCTCGTGTGTGACGTGCATTTCGATTGGCCCATATGGGCCTCGGCCTTTAAATAAACACACTTGACCCAGGCTGTCCAGCGTTCGACTGGGCTCTCGGGTTCATTCGCCGTCACTTTGGTAATTGCACGTCAGCCGCAGACTAATTTTCTGTCTGTTGGAAGAGCGACTGTGGAAACCACAGTAAGAAGCATTAGCGTGCCGCCCGACGGAGCACGTGTGGGTGTTGAGGACGGCTCCTGTCCGAGAGCTTTACCCTGCGTCTGTGTGTCCACTGTCAAAGATTTGTCTGTCCACACGTGTGAATCAGACAAGGCAAAGTGACTTGGACTTCTGAATCGGTGACTGTGCGGTTGATTTTCCTCTGGTGGTGCAGGCTGCATTTAAAGTTGCAGGGCTGTAAATAATGAACGTATTCATTATCTGTGAATCTCTTGATCGATCCTTTACCACCCACGCTCCTCTTGGACACAGTCTTTCCTCTGCAGATAATAAAGTAAATAGACGTTTTTGATTGTTAGACCGTGATGATGAATCAGGCTCAGCATCGGTGCTCTCTCACACTCAGAATAACAATGGCATCATGCTGCTGTGGAGGACAAATACTCTTTACCAAGGAAAACTCAATGGACAGCTGAACGCACTGAACAAACATGACAAAGAGACACAAATGAAGAGTCAAAAAAAATGTCAAAAAAAGAGACAAAAGTGCAAATAATAGACACTTAATGACTGCAAACAATTAAAAGACTCAAATCCAGAGCAGTTTGATGAAGGTGCACTTGGATGCAAAACAATCCCAACAACGAGTGGGACACACAAACATGATCAAAAGCAGAATTTAGTGGCATAAATCAAAGAGATCAAGTTCAACCATGTTGACTTTCGACACTGAAGTTAATGGAACCTAAAGGACTTTTTAAAAGAAGCTTCTCGGTACCAAAAAAAAAGACCCGAAGACGTAAACCTGCAAACCTTCAGCGCACGGTTCGAAACGTGCCTCCGCACTGTCTGTACGAACCCGACACGCACCGGGTGTTTGGTGTCGACTGACCCGGAGCCGACCTGACAAGATTAAAACTAATCTGCACGAACAAAGCGCCGCTTCGCCCTGCTGAATTTCCACAGCATCATTGTCATGCATCGCCCTCCTCTCCCGACCACCCGTTGTCTAGGGGACGCTGCACATAAATCACACAGAAGCCCATTTTTCCCCACCTCTCCTTCTCATCTTGCCTTGTTCAGACATTTTGCACTTCCTGCAGGCTCCCCACGTGACGCACAGATGCATTTATTCACCTGCAGATGAAACTGGCTCTGAATCCCAGTCACATCCTGCAGCCCGGCTCTCGGGGAGAATAAAGGCTCCTCGCCCATCTGATAAAATCCATCAGATTCCATCAGTGAAGGATTTTCCTCCCGAGGTTCGTATGAAAACCTTGAAGACACGGAGGAGCAGCGGCAGGGCTAAAGCAGGGTTTCATATAAGACAAATACCAGCATCACAGCTCATCAGTCATTTCATGCAGATCTGCAGCTGCACCAAGGTCACGTCCTTCTTACTGGTTGTGGGGCTCGGAGCAACCTGAGGAGGAGGCAGGAGTCATTTCAGGACATGTGGGACTGAGAGAGTCTAATGTGCAAACCTGAAAACGTGTGAGCTCTGCTTGTTTGATCCGTGCTGATTTATTGTTGGCGTGTCTGTTAACAGGCCACGTCCAGAATGATTCCGTGTTTCCAGGTGAAAGCCTGACACTTATCGTCTGAATGTTGATTTGTTTCAGGGTAAAGTGACAATTTCAGATGGAGTAGCAGCATCGTCAGCTGTCACATGTTTGTAGGTATCAAAGGACTCGTTTCCTGTGTTTCCAGCTGCCGCACTTTGTTCCTCACTCGGTCCGATTAAAGGCCCGCTGTTGGAAAGTGCATCAAACCTTTTAAACCGTCTCACAGCACCACCAGTCAACTAAAACAAAGACTTATGTCTTTATCGCTGTAGTGATGTGACGCCCTGATGTTTCTTAGCAGGAATAAATCAATATATGCTGTGCAATGTGTGCTGAGTCCTCAAAGACACCATCGGCAGCGAAACATTCCTAACCGTGTCGAGTCACGTTCAGCTGACATGACTCAGTCTTCCGAAAACCAAACCTGGAATCCTGAGAGTCTTCGCCGATATAACAGTCAGACGCAACAATGTCGCATGAAACCAGAGATGCAGCAGAAAAGACACGTTACAAAAGTCACACTCGAAAAAGCCAACGTGAATCAAAAGGGCCCTGCACTGAAGATCCACAACAGGAAGCAGCACACAAGCCCGGTCCCTCACCGGACACTCGAGCAGCAAACCCGACAAACTCTCAAATCCAGTTAAAACCAAGAAGAAGAATAAAAAATGTGAAAATAAAAACTAAATTATGCATGTGGCTCGCCGAGGCCCCCACTGGCCAGGCCCTACACGTCAAAGACGGAATGAGATGCAGCAAATCAACACGTGCACGGAATCAAACACAAAATTAAAAATGATTCCCTATGAGAAAATCCCGGCGACGTAGAAACGACTTAAACACGACTAAACACTGTGAATTTCCACTTGTGACCCAAATGTGTGAGTGTGAGTCGGTGTCAGCAGCCTGCAGCTGTGTGTGTGTGTGTGTGTGTGTGTGTGTGGGTGCTGAGTGCTCCTGTTAATGGCCACTACAGCTCCTGTTTACCGACCGCGCTACAAAGGCTCCTCAGTTATCTCATAATGGCATTTATTCAAATGACCAACGATTGCTGGGGGAGATCTTTCAGAAGCTGCTCAATTTCATAATTCAGTTATAAAAACAGACGGGGACAGTTTACCTGAGCTTCGGAGCGGCTGCTGCAGAGCAGTTTGATTAGACTGTGATGCCGTGTGCTAATGAGACGGGACATTAGAGGAGAGGACAGACGGCAAAACGTCCAGGACGAGGCTGAGAGGTGAGACACGAAAACAGCTGGAGCTGCTGTTTGTCGACCTGGAAACGACCGTTTACCGCTTCGTTTTATGTCAAAATCACGTTGGGCATCAGATGTGAAGGCTGCACTTTGTTAAATGTGACCTGTCGAAATTGGAATCTGCTTTAAAAATCGGAGCTGTTCCGCGGCTCGTTGTGAAAAGTCGACCTCACATTTGTTCGTCATCATTGACTGTTGGAGACTCGTTCACTCGTTCACCCACGTGGGCCGGGAGCAGCAGCGTGTGGAGGACGCGGGGACGCTGCCGGATGTGAGGAAGCATGTCAAACTATGTGACGTATAATCTGTCATAAAGAAAAGATCTTTGTGAAGATGCAGCGTTTTGCCTCCGTATCTGGAAATTGTTACATGGACATTAAAGAACTCGATTAAATCTGTCAGCTGTGAGTTACAGGAAACAGGAAATCGGTTGTGTTTTGATCCAGATTCTCCTTTTGTTTGTTTGCAAAAACCAAAGCGGCCTCCTTAGTGTGGAACATGCAAATATTGTGGAATCCATGATGCTTGGTCTTCAACAAAAAGTAAGTCATGACTTTACTTTCATATTATTATTGGCTTCTTTAATTTCATGGCATAAACCGGGGAACTGAGGAAAAGGCTCCAGTTTCCACCTGCACGTCACCTGTGACCCCATGACTGTCCCACACTGACTGTGTGCTAGTCTTCAAATGGTCCTTTGTGATCGCCCAGGTTATGATTTGTGGATTATGAACGAGGTCGAGTTCCTAGCGAATGTTTTGGGGAATGCGGGTTTTCGAGGGACTGAAGCAAAACTCAATCACCTTTGTTTTTCTCAGGCTTTAATTTGATTATTTCACATTTCATACCTACTCTAATATTTATTTCATGCTCGCTCCCGTCCCCCACAGTATGTGGATGTGATCTGGTTTGGTTGCTATGACAACGCCGAGCAAACTCAAGCGGACTAGACGCCACCAGCTTCATGTCTGGTCACAAGGGACGTGGCCTGACGTCGGCGCCGGGTCGGAAAGACGCAGCGCTTGTGTTTGGTCTGAGGTGAAGTGGAAAATGGACTTTGCTTCTGTCCGTGCAGTGACACGTCCTCACATCGTTTACACTCGTCTGCAGGATTGAAACCGCGACAGCAGAGAATGTGCGGCAAGTAGCTGTAGGTACGTCAGCGTGTTCTAACCTTCTGCCGTGGTCGTGTCGATTCGTGCTGCCGACGGTGTGACCGCACAAGGTCACGTGATGCTCAGGCCTAAGATCTGCCTCACTTCTTTTGCTTCTCTCTGATTTCTTTACAGTGGCAGCTGTGGATCAGCGGGCCAAGAGGTCACCTGCCAATTTCCAGGTCGGCGGTTTGATCCCTGCCTCCTCCTGTTCATATGTCGATGTTTTCGCGAGGCTCACGCTGCTCCCAGTGGGTCAGGACTTTGGGGACGATTGAACTAGAAAAACTCAGTATCAGTTTCACCTAGAAGAAAAATAAGGAAAGACAAGAAGGAGCAGCAGTTTCCTCTGGGCCTGTTTAAATCCACATATTAGTGGGTCTGTGGGGAGAAGCCGGGCTCTCGCTCCTCCATCTCCTGCACTTTGGACCTGTCACAGAGACAAACTGCCGATCCTCGGGGTGAGAAACAGCAGGTAAATGTAGAAGTAACCTCCGGCCTGGTTTTAGCCCACTTTGCCACAACCTCAGACGACTCCTTCACTTTCACACTTCTGTGGCTTCCTCCCGCTGCAGGCAGCAGTTCACACCTGGAGGAGGGAATTTAGCGAGTGCTTTCAAGCATCACTTCACCGCAGCATCTGCACTCACAAAGCCTCGACTCGATAAGTTAGCTGTTTCTGTGCGCCCTAAGGACGAGACGACAACGTCCAGAAACTCAAGTTTGGGTCCTCGAGCAGCCGGGAAAACATAAAGAAACTTTTAATAAAATGTAAGTGTCCATTTCTGCTGCAGGACATTTAGTGAGAGACAACGATCGACATGTGGACGCTGCTGGAAGTCATCCCCAGCAGTGTTGTCATGCTGGAACAGCGTTTGGCCTTCTGGTTTATTCACACGCTCTTCAACAACCTGTCGTCCAGTGTCGTGACGCTGGACCTCGAGCTTCCTGTGGCCTCCTGGACTATTCTACCCTTCGCTCTTTGTGATCTCTGTTGGACAAAGGTCAGTTCTCCATTTCCACAGTCTCCCTGACACTCGACCAAACTGTTAAAATATTATTTTTTTGTCCTTTCCATCCACTTTCCATCCCAGCTCTTCAGAGACCTCTGTTTTTGGACCAGGACCATTGGACTGTTCTTCACACGATGAATAAATGAATGAGTGTAATGTTTTTGCCTCGTTTTTTACCTGCTCTGAAGTCATATTAATGCACAAACAGAGAAAATAATCCTGTTCTTATTTGGGGTTTGTCTAATACAGCCTGTCCAGAGAAGAAATATGGAGCAACGACCAAGTTTGTAACTTTTATTTGCTTATGAATTTATAATCTGTTCTTAGACAAGTAGAACGTCTCCTAAAGTAGAACTAACAACCAGCCCGAGCAGGAAGGCTAACCCAGATCGCTCTGGCATCAGTCTGAGGTGGACAGAGGACTTTGAGCTGCACAGAGGAGCAGACCCAGAGACACAGCTGCCAACGACAGAATGACCCAGTTCAAAACAGCCTTTCCCTCAAAGACAGAAGCTGCTTGTGAACTTTCTTTTATCTCTTTTTATGGAAGCAGCAGCTGAAGAAGAAGTGGCTCCCAAAGTGAAGCCTGCCCCCCCTCAGGGGTCCGTGATATGGTTCTGCAGGGTCTGCTGCATAATGTGGAGAGGTTTAATGCCACTATTTGCTCATTTAGTGGCTTATTATCTGCCCACCGATATAATGTGTCGGAAAGTCTTTCCCCGCTGTACTTGAGTGAGCCTGCAGAGACTCTCGAATCTCTGCTCCACATAACGTCCAACTATCTAAATCCTGTTCTTCTGGGTCGGGCTTTAATCTAAAGTGGGCTCACTGCTGTGACACTGGCTTTAAATACTGAAAGCTGAACAGCACGGCCTATAATCTACATCTTTTCCCGATTTGTAGCCATTACATTTGTGACAGGTGAATCCTCGTCAGTTTGTTTCCCGCTGCAGCACCATGGATTGGCCCGAACCATCTCAACCACAATAAAGCGAACCCCTTTTTAATGAGAGAAGATCAAAATTAGCACAGGCTGTGTCAAATATTATCCGCTGAATCACCGCACAAAATGTCGCCGTAAAAGCCTCGGCGGGACCCGGTTTAATTTAATACAGGGGCACTCGAGCAGAATCACACACGGTGATTTTCAAAACCGTCTACACACACTCAACAAAAACGCGGAGGCACATCTTCCACCTAACGTGCCCTCGGAGGGACGGCACACGCAGATTCACATTTTCTGTCGTGTTTCTGGGGTCACGCGCTGCCGCAGACGCCGCAAATAACACGTCTTCAGCTGCGTTTGTCAGTGAGTTTCTGTGGAGGACGCACAATAGGGACGAGCTAATAGCAGCCATCATTAGCCTCACCTGCATTTTAAACAGGGCCACTGTCAAAGAGCCCATTAGTATTCAGTGGTATGATGGCTTTAAAAAAACCCGCTGAAGTTTTCTTTTAATTCTCTCCCCACTCTAATGCATATTTACATGTGAATCTGAATTTTTACAGGAATAATTAGAGCAGGCAATTTGCACAGCCAGAAATTCAAAACTAGGAAATTCAATATCTGTACGGCTCAGTGCACTTAATCCACGAGTGGCAGGATGGCGAAATGGAAGGAGCCTGGAACACTGTGGTTTCACTCACACACTCGTTCACTCGTTCATTGTTATTACTATCACCGGCCTCATATCAACACTGGTTTCCACTATAATGAGCAGCAAACGTCAATCGTGACTTTTGTTGTTTCCGTGTTTCAGCCTTGAGCTGTTACACACACAGTATAAAGGACCAAACAGTGACTGAGCACAGGTAGAACTCCGGGCTCAGGATGATGTATTTGCTTAATAACAGCACGTTCTCAAGTCTGGTTTATTTAATGTTTCTTTTTCCCATTTTTCTTGATGATGTTTCCATAATAAAAGTGATCCTCTCTAAATAATGTGCATTAAACTTTGAAAATATTCAGCTTCTCTTGCCTGTGGATAATTATCGGAAGAATCTAACGTCTGGCACAGTGATCAGTCTGTTCCATAACGTCACCCCTGCCTCACCTCACGTGTCTGCGATCCACCATCATCACACACTGTTTTGCACTGAAATGGAACAAAACCAGATCCCTGTTGCACGGCCAGAACTGGACCGACCGAAGAAGATCTTTGCAACCTGTTTCCTGTTGTGAGGTGATCAACTAGTTAAAAACGAAATATCTGTTTCTTACTGAATACGACAGAGCCAAACCAATAAATCCCAATATCACTGTTGATATTCTCCTTTTTCTTAGATGCATAACGTGAGTTTTATCATTATAATATTGGACATCGTCTGCTGCTGTTGTTCGTCGTCTGCATCAACTGCATCATCTGCAAAGAGACGAGCCTGCGAGCGGGGCACCGAATTCTGTCTGGCTCTGGGCAGGAAGGAGGAAACGGACCCCAGTGGTTAAACACAATGGTGAGCGTTTAATCTGCTCAAGAGACTCCTACTTTGAATCCACAATGAGTCACGTCCACGGTTCAGTCCCCGCGACTCATTAGCCCAAACGTGCAGCTGCCATGTTCTTCTGAACATTTTCAGGTTTAATGTTTGGATTTGTACCATGATTATGTCATTTAACGTTATAAGAATTGCATTAGCATTCCTTTTAGCACTAAGCTAACCTTGGCCTGTTACGGTAGCTGTAGACAAGCACCTGCCTCGAGCAAACGAATCCCTCAACAACCTGTGGTAACTTCAGAACCGTGGTGTTGAATTATTGTGATTGTGCTTATAATCAGATGATATATCAGCTTTCGACTGATCACATTTCCAGCACATTTCCAGGGTTTTCGCCTCCCTGCGGCCAGTGACAGGCCCTGACTGGAGCTGCCCCGGTGCTCGGAAACACAAACACGCTCGTTCTTGCTTTGTTGGGCCTAATTTTAATGGAAACGAATCTTCTGTTTGGCAGCCGTCATGTGTCCAGGCCTCTGCAGAAATCCCAGAAAGAGAAGCACTTTTGGTGCCACAGAACGCGGCAGGCTTTCAGTTCCTCTCCAGATAATTTCCACAAACAGCCTTCATCTGGTGTCATCGCAGCCGCCATCACCAGGTGTGAATCAGCCCATGATTAGGTGGCTGGAATGAGACCCAGCAGGACTCAGGGACCAGAGCTACAGACCATATTTATCCGGCTCCTGTCGGGTTTATGTAAGAACTGAAATGCTACAGAACAGCAGGGCTGGACCCGAATACAAATGACCCCGTCTCCAAAGTTAACAAGCTGCGAGTGAACACCTCTCGAGCTGTGCTGGCATCCCCGTACCGCCGAGTATCCTGCCAGTACATCAGGCGGCACTCACAGCGTCGCTGTGCTGTATGTGCAGGCATCCAACCTCTGCAGCACTTCGCTCTCTGTGAGTTCAACCATCTGTTACAGCTGTTAGAGACAGAGACAATCCGCTAAAGTCGCAGCTGTTGCAGCAGTCGAGCTGCAGAATGCGAGTCCTTGTCTGCACTTCAGAAGGAACTCAAATATGAATTCACACAGTCTTTATACGTCCTTCCTGTTACTGGGCAAACTGATACAGGAGCCTCACGGCAAACTCACTTCCTGTGTGAAAAGAGAGAGTTCACATGGGCAGAGACCAAAACAGATACTGTGTGTGAGGTCTTAGTCCAGGGAACAGGGCCAAGCCCCCCCCCCAAAAAAAGTGCAGCACATCGGCCTGTCTGAAGTCTGTAGAGACCAGAGTGATGCATGAGCTTACTGAGAATATTCACAGCCAGAGGCAACGTGCCCCATGAAAAGTACATTCCCATGCAACTAAACTACAAATGGGATGATGTTTTTGATGGGAATGTAAAGCGCAGGAAGTTTTAAAATGTGTTTTAAATACATTTAGTGAAGAGGTGAGTTGGGTGCGCAGTCATTGTGCAAAGGGTACGAGTGACCAGAGTTTGAATCCTGTGTGCGGCAAAATTTAGGCCAAAGTCAGACGTTGGTCACACTCAACTGAGCGCGAGTTCTGTGAAAGTCTGAACATGAAAAACGCTGCGCTCCAGAGTGGATATTTTGGCAGAAGTTGAAGTTGTGTTAATACAAATACAAAATGTAATGCATATGTTCATATTGGCAACTTAGTTGTGCAAAACTCCCAGAGGATATTTCCCAATGATTCTGGTACACGTTTAACCACCATCAGGCACGTTTTCCACTTATACACTGTAAATATGACATTTGTCACTGTTTGTCATTTGCAGGTTATTAATCATTATTTGATTGGCAGCCGTGTTGACCTCTAATGTCACCACTGGGCCGAAATCTCCACTTGTACATGGAAAATACTTGACTGTAAACCATAGCAGGTGCTGTAGTATATTGCTTTTGATCGTGTTCCCCTAAGATGCACCTCAGCACAGCTCAGCACATTTCAGTCAGACGTCACTTCAGGAACCGCACAGCCTGACCTCTGCCTTCAGTTTCCCCAAGAAAAGCCCAAATCAAACTTCATCAGAACGACATTCGCTGAACCTCTTTGGGTCCCAGAGGGATGAAGCATTTTGGGCGACGGATGTCCTTTCTTGTTGCCCTGTCCTTGGAGCAAATAATCTCATACCATACGTACACGTGGATAATTAGTGTATGTCTTTTCATCCTTTTTCCCCCTTTTCATCCAAACCAAGTACTGATGCGACTCCGGTTTTTTGTTTCCCCTCAGTTTCTCCTAGACAACACGTGACAACTGGAAGCAGGATGAGCTTAGACGTTGAAGAACGAAGCATAAAAGGGGACAAGGTGACCAAGAAACCCGCGTCCTCACCATCCTAAAGATAGAGGTTTGTTCCCGGCCTGTCCCACTTGTTTTCCAGTAAAGACACTGTACTCGGGGTATCTGCATGTTGTTGGCTGACGGGATCGAACAGGTTTGTTTCACAGGTCCGGAAAACATCTTTACTGTTTTCTGCTCTGTAGAAGTGTCAGAATTACACAAGAGGTTTGAAAAAAAGTTCCGTTCTTATATCAATAAGTAAAAAAAAGGCTTTAATACAAGTCATTGTAATACACCGAGCTTCGTTTTAACTCGAGCAGTGCTGCATTAATTAATGTGAAACTTCTCTGCGATGGTGACAATGAATGTGACACTGAATATTAATGCCGGCAACACAACACTTGTACCAAATTGCCGTGACTGGTGACGGAGGGAGGGGGAAAAGGCTTTTGTACTAATACTGGGATCATTTCTACTTTGCTTTGTTTTCTGACAAATGTTTCTCTTCACTTCACACCCACAGTGTTGTGTTAGCTTGATCCTAATCACCATAATAATCCTTCTGCTGCAAAGCAAATCCAATAAACTCTTATTTTAAGAGTTGTTTTAATGTCCATCTCTGGCTCGGTGCCTTTCTTTATTGCAGATAATGTCTTATTAAATTTCCCTCTCACAGCTTGACTTATAATTACTGTGGGTATACGCTGACCTAAATTGTAGCCCCCTTCTGAGCCGGGACAGAGTCTAACTGGAACATTGATTGTCCTTTGAATTATGACGGGAAAGGCTGATTAGTTGCATTGTGTGTGCAGCAGTTTGCTCGCTGAGCTGGATATGTGAGCACACAGGTCCTGCCAAGCAAACTCTTCTCTACTTGTGTGTTAAGCACTACACAAATATATAAGGATGCAGTTCTTTTCGAAGGCTGGATGGCAAGATCATGGTAATTACAGTTCATAGAAATGTGATTAACATGCAGCATTCATATATGAATGTGAATTTGTGAAATCTTTCTTGAATGTGGCTCCACAGTAGACGAAAAGGTCAGGGAGGTCACCAAAATCAGTACGTTCATCCTCGGAGGATCAGGAATATGCATTGTAAATTTGACTTTTGACCGGATTTTCTACTTTTATACATATATTTTTAGTATGTGGGTCAAAATGAATCAGTGGTGCAGTTTGACTCCTTAGGAGGCGTCGTTGTCTAATGCTTCAGAACAGGAACTTGTTGGAGTTTTTCCTCTCCACTTGGCTCAAGGTGGTATTGACGTACTTTGAGAGAGTTTTTCTTGGTATTTGGTATTACACAAATTAATTCAATTTAGTTGAACATGAGATCTACATGATTTATTATAAGCTTTGGGGCAGATGTTGGGAAAACATTCTGTAGGGAGCCGTCTGCAAGGCGTCCTGAGTCCTCTGGTGGGACGTCAGGTGGACTTGTGGTGGGCAACCTGCAAGACGAACAAGAAGAATGTAGGAATGAATGA